>OZ007582.1:10855053-11220053 GCA_963931925.1 Onchidella celtica
GACCAGTAAACCCTAGCTTGTTGTCAACATCACCAAATCACAAAAATGTTAAGTACTTTTAAGGTGTGTAACCAGTAAAAAAAAAATCCATCGTGGTAGGAACAAATCCGTACTGGTGCATTCTTGAGTGAGGACTAGACTAAGACGTTCTGCGCACTGGCCAATATGCACGGGCCAGCTAGTGGACGGCGACTTCACGGACACTGAATTTCAATGTGATCCAATCTTTTGGCTGATGCATATTAAGGTCTCACTGAAACTCAATGTCGTGTCGTCACCACCCAATTTGTTGGCCGATCAACACCGGCTGGGGCTAGACTAAAAGTAGAACATAAAATATTCATAATATGCATTTCATGGCATAGTAATAATAATAATCTGTTTGTTTTGTTTGATTTCCTTACAGCAGATATGATGACTGCACTTCTGATGTTGGTGTCATTTGTGGCATTTGTGACTACCGCCCACGCATACCCAATTAATTGTTCTCCTACAAGTTGTGGTGGAAGTGATTGTGAGTTTCTCACTTCTAGTACTTTTACAGGCAAAATTGACAGGAATTGTGGTTTCTGTGGTTGTTGTGATCTTTGCACTGGTGTAACTTCAGAAAAAAATCCTTCAAGTAGTTGATGCGAATGATACGGCAAAGAAACATATTAAAATAAATAATAAAAAATGAAAAATAAAAAACAATCTCCTGTCACTGAGGTCCAGTCGGGGATATTGCCGACTATCCCCCCTGTCCCTTGGTGCCGAACGCATGACCCCCGGGACCGATCCAGGAAATCAAGCACTGCTTGAAATTTTGACAACCTCCTGCGGTATGAGATTTCCTTTTGAAGTTGCCGACCATCGAGGATAAATTGCTGGGAATTAAAAGTAGAATTTTGTTATCAAATTAAAAAACTAAGTGCAAATATTCGTAATCAGTGTCACAAATCCCAGACTGGGAGATGTAATAAGTTATGACAGGACAACAATCACGAACGAACAAGTTTAACACTTAACAGAACAACCCATCAGACTCACACATTTATTAACATAATTATACAGATAATAGCGCAATTACATACATTATATTATTGAATTTAACTGCCGTACAACGGCCTTATTCCCACATGCACTCTTCCTCGGATCCACAACCCGGTAGTTACTTCCTAAAGACACTTCGGCCTCAGCCTCTCCCCTCAGGGTCTTAATAGCACATTAATAATTCACTGGCACGCAGTCTCTCAATATCACCTTCCTATTGTCATACACCTTAGCATTCCACTAGCACCTCAGCAGGGCAATAGCACCTTATCATTTCAATAGCCCATCAACATGGCAATAGTACATTATCATTTCAATAGCCCATCAACATGGCAATAGTACATTGTCATTTCAATAGCCCATCAACATGGCAATAGCACATTATCACATTCACGCTCATATCTACGTCCCTGTCCGTGGCCAGACTGCCACGACTTTATGTGCCTCTACTGTCCTGCACCGACAGCCTCACTCTTGGCCTATGTGTGGCCCCCGGCCCTATGCTGGCCTATCCCCTGTGCTCGCCGTAGGTGGCGCTCTTCGGCCCGACCTCGGCACCAGTCATCACTGGAAAAAACACTCTCATCCGTCTTCCGACTGCTCCCCTTATGTTCGCCCGCTGGGCTCTTACCAGCGTCCGTTCTCTTTGGACTATCTCTGTGCAGTGAACTGGTAAACACACTGATCTCACCCCGTTTAATCCTTACTCACCCCCTTTCACGTTGTTCCCTACTTGTCTGCCGTCAGCCCTTCTTACTATACACCCGCTCTGTAGCAATCCCCTTAATTGCACTCACTCCACTCGTGACATCATCCCCCACCCCAAAAAAATTAAAGCAATTAATTTCAAATCGCATCAAGATGACTGTCAACGAGTGAGCGTGAGCAATACTTACACAAAAAATGACCTAGCAATTCCCCTAGTATATAAAATACCGAAATCAGGGGAAAATATGGGGATCAATATGCCCTGCAATATGCATATATGTATCACATCATGAATAGCTAACTAAACACAATATCTAATACAGAATCACAACCACTCAACATATCAACCATTCTTCATATCATATTTATAATGTCAATATTTTAAAGTCGACAACTCTTTCACACAGATCCTGTCAATGTTGCTGTCCTCCGGTATATAAGCTCCTGAACTCTTCTCCTAGGCTCGACTAAGGTAGTCGGCGATATGATTGCTGGTTCCTGGAATCGGTTGAATAACGAAGGTATACGGCTGCAAAGCCAGTGCCCATCTAGACAAGCGTGGGCTGGACGAACGATTCTTTGATAAAAACGTTAGTGGCTTGTGGTCTGTCTGGATACAGAATTCTCGTCCCATGAGATAACGTCCTAATTTCTGGACGGACCACACAATGGCAAGGCACTCACGCTCTATCACAGAATATTTTCTTTCTCTCTGCAATAACTTCCTACTGACATAACATACAGGATGGAGACATTCGTTCTTCTCCTGTAGAAGACAAGCGCCGACACCAGAGTCCGACGCATCCGTTCTGAGGATAAAATTAGATCGAAAATCGGGTAATATCAGAATGGGTGACGATGATAATGCTGTCGCCAAATTATCAAATGCTGTCTGACATTCAGACGTCCACTGGACCTTATCGGGTTGTCCCTTCTTAGTAAGGTCAGTAAGAGAAGATGACAAGGAGGAAAAATTTGGAATGAACTTTCTGTAATAATTCAAAATTCCCACTAAGCTTCTTCTTCTTCTTCTGCGTTCCCCATCATGGCGGACGTCAAATCTTTACTCCAATCCTCTGCAAGAAAGCAGCTGTTCTCTTCAATTGTTCCAAGCTGCCATACAGCTTCTCCCTGACAGGCGTGGCCTCAGGCCAATGGGCTTCCCTTTGCATGTTATATTTTGGACAAGTCTGCAGGATGTGTTCTGCATTTTCTGCTTCTAAGCCGCATTCGCATACACTGCTGTTGCCAATTCTAAAGATGCGATGCATGTGATCCTTTAGCAGATTGTGTCCTGTGCGAAGCCTGAATATCATAACCTGTTCTGCTCTGTTCAGTTGTCTTATTGAGTCTTCACCCTGGAATTTTGGATGGTTATTTTTCCATTGCTTTTGGTATGTGGCTTTTATGATGGTCTTTACTTCTTCGTGGGAGACACTTCCATCTGGTTGTTGCTGCTTAGCTCCCTCCTTGGCCAGATTATCTGCAGCTTCATTGCCATATATACTGCAGTGTCCAGGAATCCATTGCAGGTAAACTTCTCTGGCTGAGTTTTTCAGTTGCATTAGCTCTGTAATAAGTTCATTGTGTATCATGCAATCTGGATTTTGGAGAGATTCGAGCACAGACCGTGCATCTGACAGGAATACAACTTTGGAGTCATATGTGCCTTCTTCCTTGTAGATGGCCTTTGATCCCTCTAGCAATGCCAGTGCCTCCGCTTTGTAATTGCTGCATCTCTTCCCTCCAGGCATTCTGATTTTCTTATTAGTTCCATTTGGCCATTCAATGAATATGCCAGCTCCTCCGTCGGTGACAGCTTCAGTAGCCGATCCATCTGTATATATGCTGACCCATTCATCTCTTGGGTATTTCTGGTCAAGGTACTGCAGTGTCACTCTTTTCAGTGCCTCCTGGTTTAGGTCTTGTTTGGAGGAAATGCCCTTCACACTGGTTATAATAGGTGGCAGCTTTGTTCTTGCCCATGGTGGACATCTGTTTGTTACTTCTCTTACTTCCTCCACCGATAGTTTTGTTAGGTTGTGATTTTTTCTAGTCTTTGTGCATTTTCCACAAAGTTTGTTCTCTTCAGCCTGTCAGTGCCTTTCTCTTTGGATCTCGGGTGGAGTGGTTGATGGATCTGTGACTTTATTTTAGAGTACTGGTTTAGTATCTTCTTGTCTCTTCTTTCAGGTAGAGATTCCAGTGTAGTAACTGTTTCCATTTCTGTGATGGGTGTTGATTTTATGCCTCCCGTAATGATTCTCAGGCTTTGGTTTTGTACTTTGTCAAGTTTTCCCATTTGGCTTTTGGCACATGTACCCCAAGCAGCCATTCCATATTCTAGTGCTGGTCTGACATATCCCTGGTAAGTATGCTTTAGGATTGTCATACTTGCTCCCCATTTTGTTCCTGCTAATTTTTTCATTAATCTGGTTCTTTGATATCCTTTTCTTTGGCATTCTGCTATCTGGTTTTTCCATGTTAATCTGGTATCAAAGTGCACACCAAGGTATTTGGGTGATTCATTTTTCTTAAGAGTGTGTTGGCCTACATTTAGCGTGATGTTGTCCAGCTTTGGAGAAAGGCTGAATACAGTGTAGTTTGTCTTGTGAGCATTTAGTTTCATACACCATGTTTCTGTCCAGTCTTGTAGGTGGTCCAGGGTGATCTGTAATCTCTGTCTGGCCGCTCCCGCATTACTATCGGAGGAGAGCAGAGCAAGGTCATCTGCGTACATCACTGCTTTTACTTCTCTGCATAGTGTTCTTTTCAGGTCGTTGACATATAATAGGAACAATGTTGGAGATAAAACCCCTCCCTGTGGCACTCCATGCCTCAATTTGGCTTCTCTGCTTAGGGTTCCTTGAGATGACACTCTAGCTTTTCTTCCATACAGGTAGCTGCAGATCCATTTTAGCATATTGTGCGTCACTTTAGCCTGCAACAGTTTCAGTATCATTCCATCCCTCCATACTCTGTCGAAGGCTTTCTCCATATCGACCCATACGGCTACCGTCTTCTTTCCTTCTTGGAAGCCGTCTTCTATGACCTGTGTGATATAGGTGATCTGGTCTTCTGTACATCGACTTCGTCTGAACCCGGCTTGTTCATTCACAAGGATGTGATTGCTTTCCAGATACCACATGAGTCTTGCATTAACAATCCTTTCTTGTAGTTTGCACAGACAGCTGGTTAGACTGATGGGTCGGTAGTTTTCTGGTTTATTACCTGGTTTACCTTCTTTTTTGATGGGGATAACGGTTGCTTTTTTCCAAGTGGCAGGTATTTCTCCAGTCTTCCATGAAGCATTAAAAAGTTGGAGTAGTTTTCTTTTGGCTGTCTCTCCCAAATGAATAAGCATCTCATTTGTTATTCCATCAGGTCCTGGAGACTTTTCTGTGGTTAGGGCTTTTAGCGCTTGCTCTAGCTCTTCTTTCTTCAGTGGATCCGTCATGATTTTATCCTCTGGTTCCTTGTGCTTGTTCTTTAGGGTTCTATTATTTTCCTTCACCTCCTTGTCAGAATGTTTTTCCACTGATATGTTGCCAGTCTCCTGAAATTGTTTCATGAATGAGTTGGCTGCCTGTTGTGCGGTTTGCAGGTTACCATTTTCTGTTTCAAGGGCTGGGGGTGCAAAATAGTTTGGTTCTCTATTAAGTGCTCTTGTCAGTTTCCACAGTTTTGTCCCGTTCTTGTCCAGGTCCAACCTCTGTGTTTTCTCTTGCCATGCAGTCCGAGAAGTATGTATTGTTTCTCTTTTCAGTCTGGCCTCTGCTGCTTTGAAGGCGATCATGTTTTCATCCGTTGGTTCTTCTTCTGCTGTCTCTCTTGCCTGTGTTGCTGCATTAGTGAGATTCTCAAGCCCATCAGACCATAGGGGGATGTAGTTTTTTCTTGCTCCTCTTGGTATACTTTCCCTTGCGGCTTTCAGTATTGCTTCTGTGAGTTCCCTTGCAGATTTATTAACATTCTTGGACTTGCAATTTGTTTTGGTGGAATAAAGGTTGGTGCTCCTTTGGAATTTTTCCCAGTTTGCTCTTTTGTAGTTCCATCTGGGGACAGTTGGTGCTTGGTTGCAAGATTTATTTGAGTCTATTTCAGTGAGTATGGGTCTATGGTCGCTACCTGCAAGTTGGGGAAGCACTGCTCTTCGTATTTTCCCAGTCAGGTCTTCTGACGCAAAGGTGAGATCTGGGTTTGTGGTAGTTCTCCATGTGCGTGAGAAGAATGTGTCTGGGTCCTCTTCATCGTAGAGTAGTTGTAATTTAGTTTCCACTTGCCAGTTTTCCATTTCCTCTCCTCTCTTATTCAGATCATCGTATCCCCAGCTTGGGGAGTGGCTGTTAAAATCACCCAGTACTAAGCATGTCTCCTCTCCTATATCTAGTTTCTCAAGTGATAGTTTCTTGTTGGGTGGGCAATAGCAGTTGTAAATACTGATTTCAGAGTTGTCTTTGTATAACTTGATACCCTGTAGTTCTGACTGGTTGTCCGTGTCAATCACTATATCTTTTATGGTGTAGTCATTTTTAACTAGTATGATGATTCCACCCTTGTGTCCCGTTATCCTATCTTGCCTCAAGCACTGGTATCCTCTTATTGAGAAGCGTATGTTGTCCGTGAGATGGGTTTCCTGTATGCAGGCGACATCCACTTTTTCTTGATACAGCTTTCGCATTAATGGCAGCTTTTTCTTGGCTACTCCTTCTGCGTTCCACTGTAGCACTTTAAGATTGGTTCCAGTCGTCCGTAACCTCACACCTCTTCCCCTGGTTCCACAAGAAGAGGGTAAGGCACCACCAGATCGCTTGGGTGGGCCCTTTGGGCCCGGCGCTACACCTGTCCGGCGGGAGTCCACAGGCTTCACACCATAACTTCTAGTAAATTTTTGGTGTCCGTCCATGATTTTTGGGGGGTTGGTGCGTGTCACTGCAGTTTTCAGGCAAGGTTGTTACACCAGTCTGGTCTATCTGCACCTTTCGGTCCAGTGACTCCGGCTTTGGCCTGCTTTTCTGTCAGGATGTGCTTCCTTAGCCTTTGATCTGTCAGGATCTTCTGCAAGGCAGCAGAGATTTAAGTTCGGAGTTTTCCATCTCCTATTTAGACTGCCTCTCGGTGCTTACGGTCTCTATCTAGCCGGGTTTGGAGTCAGAGTTTTCCTTCTCTTAGATAGGTTGCTTGACATTGCTCACGAGCCCCATCTGCCCGGGCCATGTTGGTCCACGGCACCTTCTAGGTGCAACCCCTTTTTTTTCGGGGCTCCTCTATCCGCCACCCAGGGGACGCGCCCCTGTGCTGTATGGCCCCAGCACGGGGACTAAGCTTCTGACTTGTTTCTTTGTTTTAGGGATTTGCAACCCTACTAATTTGTCAATTTTTGTTACTTCAGGTCTCTGAACACCTCTACCCACGATATGTCCTAAGAATACTATCTCTGGACATGCCAACTCCATCTTTGCGGGTTTAGCAGTTAACCCAAAATGACGTAATCGTTTAAAAATTACCGTTAGTGTCTGAATATGATCAGACCATGTCGACGTATGACATGCTATATCGTCAAAGAATGACACGACATTAGGTATGTCCTTCAGCACAAGTCTCATTAATCGTGCAAACGTCGCTGGCGCGTTTACCAATCCAAATGGCATGACCTTAAATTGGAATAATCCAATGGGCGTTTGGAACGCCGTGTATTGTTTAGACTCCTCAGCAAGAGGGATTTCCCAATAACCCTTCGTTAAATCTATCTTGGAAAACCACATGGACCCGGCCAAGGAAGCTATTAGTTCCTCCTGAAATGGAATAGGCTCCCTATCGCCTACCGTAATAGTGTTCAATTTTCGAAAATCGATACAGAACCGCACCGATCCATCAAGTTTTTTCACGAGGACGATGGGTGATGAATACGGCGATGTTGATGGTTCTATCACATCTAACTTCAACATTGACTCAACTTGTTTTATAACTCTCTCCCTGGAAGAAAAAGGCAGCGGATAAGGTCTAAGAGATACTGGCTTATCCGAAGTCAACTTTATATGGTGCTGGATCACCGTAGTGCGACCCGGCAAATCCGTAATAACATCCGGGAATGACGCTAACAGGGTCTCAAGTTCCCTACTCCTTGAACTCGTAAGGTCCGGGTTAATTTTTACGTCCCTGTAACCTTGTGTCGGAGTTAACTCCGGCAATTGAATTTGTAACTCTTCCTGCGCATCGCTGTCGCCCCTGTCTCTGTCTGACCAGTCTAAGATCCCCCGTACAAGCAATAGAGAAGACACTCTCCTCTGGTTTCGTCTGAGCACACAGATACTCTGGTCTCTCATAAAATCTCTGTAGCATATTAACATGGAAAATCTTAACTACTCCATCAATCTGAATGGCATAATCTACCTTCGAAACGACTCGCTCAATCGTATACGGACCTTTCCATGTCATTAATAACTTATTATGATTCGTAGGTAGCAACAACAGAACCTTGTCTCCTGGCTTAAAACTTGGAAGTTTGGACCCTCTATCTTTATAGTTTCTCTCTCTTTTTGAAGCGCTACTAGAAGCTTCTTCCATAATAGTGCGCGCTGAAGATATTCTCTGTCCTATCGTCTTTTGGCACGCACTGCACGTCTTACAATACAGCCGTACATCTCTATGTATCGATGGCCAATAAAAATCTTTCAGAACTCTCTCCTTGGTTCTAGCACTTCCCATATGACCCGCTAATGGAACATCATGGGCCAGACGCAATACTGTAGCAATTAACGACCGTGGCACGACGACCTGCTTTTGAACGGAAGCCACTGTGACGTACATACGGAACAGAATGCCCCCCTGGACAAAAAAGGAAGATGACCCGTTTTTATATTTCCTCGTTTTCTCCGTTCGCGCCTCCTCAAAACATGGACTCAATGATGGGTCCTCCTTTTGTAATGTCGCCAAGCGCTCTGGTGTGATATCCAGGTTGACCGCTGGCGTTGCCAAAGGTCTAATCTTACTTCTATCACGTACCTGTCGACGTGTCTCGACTGCGGCACAAAAGTCAATACCTTTTGATTGCGACCATGCCTGCACATTCTCCTCGGAAGGGGAAACTACCCGTGATACATTCCCAATGATGAGCTGGGCGCCTGGAAAACAACCAACGACTGCTTCGACTTCCCCGCTAAGGAAAGGCGTATCTATCACTATCTTTGCCATGGGTAATTTCTCAATGGCCCCCGAAAATTGAATGCATGGGGCAGTCTCACCCGTAAGCTGCGAATCCCGAATGCAGTCCCTATGCACCCCCACAACGGTAGATCCTGTATCTCGTAAAACCGAGACCGGTTCGGCCCCAACAAACCCCGGATAAACCCTAAGACCACCTCCTGTATGACATGAATTTATAACGGGGATCTTTCTCCCACAAGGTAAAACACCGGAAGATAATAACTTCTTACAACTGGGACACTTAGAATACTGTCCGCCTCCGTTGTCCGATGTAACACACGCGGCCGCATGATGAAATTTATTAGGGGAACATGGACTGGAGCTACTGTCCACGTTCGCCGCTATCCTACCTGCAGGGCAATTCACGCTGATGTGATCTGCTCTTCCGCAGTTCCAACACTTCGCGGCCCTACACTCGCGTGAAAAGTGACCCACGCGTCCGCAAGTCCAACATTCCGCTCCCTGTGCTGCACTAGGCCTGGGTCCCCGTGACCCATCGCGACCGGAACTAAAGTCCCTATGCCGTCGGTCATCGGCAAAGGTCACAAATCGCCCCCGGCCATTACCGCGACCTAGCCCTCCTGCTCGGTCAAACTTACCGGATCCATATGCAGGGGATTGGTGATACCCCCTACGTTGCCCCTGGGCTTGCCCATTATAGGCACCACGCTGCCGCGACCTATCTTTATGTCCTATCGGCGACCCCTCAACAACAGCGACGTAACCAGCATCCTGCACGTACGCCCTCGCTACTGGTTTGGACGGATGTGCCGTACGGTATGCTTCCGCCAACTTACACGCCTCCTGCACCGTCGTGGGTTCGTTTTCTTTCAGGAAAGCCACCAGATCTTTATGGCACGACGCGTACAGCTGGTCACGGATCATTAGGTCTTTTAATTTAGTAAAATTCGCGCCAACATGCGCCAAGTCTACCCAGTTCGCGAAATATTCCGTCAATCTCACGACGAAGGCAGCAAAGTCCTCCCTGGTATCCGCACGTGCTCGCCTAAACTGCTCCCGGAAATATTCCTCGGTACGCGCAAATCGGCGAAGCAGCAAAGCCTTCAGCTTATCGTAATCTTGCACGTCTTCGCGCTGTAGCTCTTTAAAGTAGGTTAACGCTCGCCCCTGCAATAGAGACGCCAGGTACGTGGACCACAATTGCTTATTGTCCCCCCATTGCAGTTGTGCATTAAGTTCGAACCTGTAAAGGAAGGCGTCTATGTCGTCCTTCCGGTCGTCGAACGTAGGGAGCTTAATCCTAACGCCACCTTTATTGTGTACCTGCCGCTCAACTGTTTCCGTTGGCGTATTCTTTTTGCTTTCTAATTCCGCAATCTTTACTTGCGCCTCTATCTCCTTTAACTCTAACTCCCTCTCCTGCTCCTGAGCCTTAGCCTCTCTTTCCTGCTGCTGAGCCTTAGCCTCTCTTTCTTGTTGACGCTCTTGAGCCTCTTTTTCTCTCTCTCTATCTTTAGCACGCTCATCGCGCAAATCCGCCTGCTGTTCTTTAATCCAGCCGCGTAGCTCTTCTCCCTCAAGGCCAAGTTCCTTACCCAACTTCATTAATTGTTGGAGTTCCGCCATTTCACAGATTTATGGTTATGGTATGTATTATGCAAAAGACCAACCTGTCGGTATGATCACTAACGACACGACCAGAGACCTGAGATCACACCAGATATAACAATACCCAATTGTCTCAAATACAATTCAGAAATTTACCTACTTCCTAACTAATTCTATATTCATTAAATGTATAGCACTATTAATAATAAAAAAGAATAGAAACGACAAGAATGAAGAACTTCAGAAGAAGGACCACAAGTACGACAAGGACAACGAACCAGACTAGGACAAGCTTCTAAAAAAAAACTATAATGGAAAAAAATGCAACCTAACTACGCCGATTACACTACACGGTACGAACAAGAACAGAGTCTGAAAAAAAAGAACGTCTCTACAGATAGGTAGAAAGAGGGACAAGAGAATACGTCTTCCTGCAAAACAGAGAAGATATGGACGCTACGACTAAACAATGACAAAGCCCTAAAGACTGTTCACCGTGATGAACGAAGTTTCAAATTTACTACACCTTTTTAAAAGGATAAACTAAGTTCAACACAGCAAACGAAAAAAACAAAAACAGAAAAAAAGACAGATTAAAGGGACAGCCCACAATCCAGGGCACAAAAATTTTGACTTTTACTTAACTTTCAATTTTGACTTTTTTCTCGACTTTTTCGACTGCCGGAGCTCTGGCTGCTTGACTCCTTCAGGCTGGCACACACACTCTGCAGAAATTTAAGTACACATTAATACATATTCATCAAAATACATGCATCAATACATATTCATAAAAATACATAACCCATATCATGAAATCTCCATTCATCCAACGAACAAAAGACAACAGCACAAATTCCTAGCACAACAGAAAAACAACTAGATATAACGAATATACAATGTCAAAATGACCACACGTAAACAGGACGAGTGTCACAACGGACGAGCCCCCAGTGTCACAAATCCCAGACTGGGAGATGTAATAAGTTATGACAGGACAACAATCACGAACGAACAAGTTTAACACTTAACAGAACAACCGGCAGTAGCATAGTTACTCTCTACTGGGCCTACTTCTTTTTCCGCACGAGATGTTTGAGCATTATATGTTTGAATTGCAATTACCCATAGAGCTAGCACTTCATCTAAAACGTCCGCCATTTTTTCACGAACACACCTACCCGCTACCAGAATCTGCATGTACAATTAGGTTTGCATAGAATGTAGCAGTAAACAAATGCGCAAAACAACACAGGGTTGACAGACAGAACGCCACATGTAAATGTGGCAATCGCAAGGGACAAACGTGATTGATGGACCCAAGGGGAGAAACCTCCGGCCTGGGGAGAAAGGTACATCTCTTTGTGACAAACTTAAGCCATCCTACCTTACGTCTTAATGGGACATTAAAACATACCTAGGAGTGAATAGCATTACATCCTCAAAGCCAACGTGAACATGGCGGCCTGTCACTTTGTCGTATAACACGATTTTTCCCATAGTACGGATTCCAGTTGTTAGTCTTCTACGGTGCGAAAGGACTTGTATGGGTTCATGATAGGGCTAGCAATTTGTTGTTTCTATAACTTTTTGTGTTTTTTTTTTGTTTCTTTTTCATGTCAGTAATTTCCTTTCAAGAGCCTTTTGTCATTCCGCAGGGTTGCCTGGCACCTGCATACCCGGATTAAGAATACTTCAATCAAAGATGTGTGGGAAGGGTTTCATTTGTGACGCCAAGACATGGAAATGCAAGTTAGGTACATTCTGGTGTGAGTTTCTTGGGAATTTAACACTGCTAATAATTTCTCTCTCTCCCTCTCTCTCTCTCTCTCTCTCTCTCTCTCTCTCTCCTTCTCCCTCTTCTTGATTCCTGCCAAAGTTTGTATGATTACTATTAGTAACTGCCCATTCTTTGTATATGGTAAAAACACAAAGGACACCACTTTAGATAGAAAAGAATCAGTACTAGAACATTGATACCGAGATGAGTAGGGTAATCCACAAAACACAGCGATTAATAGATAGATAGGACAGTAAACTGCATGCAGTGGAAATATTCACGAAGTGATGATGTCATGGGCTCATGTCTTCGTGAAAATGAAGGATCGGAGGAAGTCATTAGCAACACAAAGTAACCTAAAAAAATACTTCCGCACCAATTCAAGTCTCCAAATCTACAAAAGAACCAACGGCAGGTCAAAAGGAAGGCACCACTAAAATTTCATACAAATCGGAGCCGTATGAGCGGCGCTAGGTCTTGTTAGAAATATCCTGAATTTTTTTATTATATAAGATAATTTTTTTTTTTCTTTTCCTTCAATCCAACCCCACTTCTTTCTTCTCGAATTTTTGAAAACAACAACAAAAATTCTGTTACCTTTCCTTTCTTGTCTCTTCAGAGTCTCCTTTAGGTGGTTGCTAAAACAGCAGATCTTTCAGTTGACACCCCCGCATAGCATAGCATCAGTACCCTAAACCAGTGGCGGATCTATTATGAAACGGATGAAGCCTTATGTTGCACTATTATTGCTGGTTGCAAAGGGGCCCCTTAACAGTTCAAGCTTCAGGGTCATATAAAAAAAAGGTCCACCACTGCCCTAAACCCCATCCATTAAAGCAGTTACGGCCATATAGAATTTGGACTATCACATTCAGACAAAACACTGTATTTTCCCAAACATCCCGGCCTCCCGTTTACTGTCTTTTTTATTTTTTTTTTCAATTTGTCTATGTTCTTTTTCAGCGTCTATAACTTGGAGGAGGGGTTAATCCCCCTGCCAAAGGCAAAACGGGAAGGCCGGGGGCTTTGATAAAGAATATTGATATTGTAAAGAGATTAAAGGGGTTGGGGGGGGGGGTGGGCTTTAGCAAAAAATATATTTAACATGATTCATAAAAGATTAATACAAATAGATCATTAACTTTAGCGGTAATTACTACATTTTGCATACAGTTACATTTTCCCCCCGATATTTTAGCCTTGTTACAAATCCTGCTGCTACCCCACAGTTTTTCTTGCCTTACTTTACTTCAAGATTTTTTACACAGTATGGTTCCTGCAGTATGAGGGGCTGATCTTTTCATTCCGCTCCAAACATCTGGACTATATTGTGATACCTCTTGTTGCTGTTGATTCTTCATATTTTTGTCACAAATAAAAAAAAAAACACGAATCACTTTTATTGTTTTTTCCTTCTGATCTTTTGAAATCCAAAAATATTTGTCTTACATTTTTTAATACATTATTCCTTTAATTGAGAGAACATGACTTTCTGTAAAGCTCCTAGAGCAAATTGTTTGGATTGGGCGCTCTCTAAATGATCTTCATTGTTATTATTATTACTATTATTGTGCATCTCTAGAGGAAGGACTACATCACTGAACAACCAAGAGACCAGTCCAAGCCAGAATTTCTTGACTTTGGCCACATTGTTATGATCCGAGCAGCGACAGTTACTTTACTAAAATGCTCGAGTGTCAAATAAAATAAAGAGAACCGGCATAAAGGTTTGTTGAGGATTTGTTGGTGACCAGACAATATTTAACTGTGTTAACTTGTAAACTGATGTGGCGCTGGGGATGCTTGTCCATCTCACACACACACACCTATACACACAGACAAACTGACAGAAAGCGAGAGAAGGAGAAAGGGGGAGGGAGAGAGAGAGAATGAGAGCGGAAGAAAGAGAGAGAGATGTCACAAATCCCAGACTGGGAGATGTAATAGTTTATGACAGGACAACAATCACGAACAAACAAGTTTAACACTTAACAGAACAACCCATCAGACTCACACATTTATTAAACATAATTATACAGATAATAGCGCAATTACATACATTATATTATTGCAATTAACTGCCGTACAACGGCCTTATTCTCACACACACTCTCCCTCGGATCCACCTCCCGGTAGTTACTCCTAAAGGCACTTCGGCCTCAGCCTCTCCCCTCCAGGGCCTTAATAGCACATTAATAATTCACTGGCACCGCAGTCTCTCAATATCACCTTCCTATTGTCATACACCTTAGCACTCCCCTAGCACCTCAGCAGGGCAATAACACATTATCATTTCAATAGACATTATCATTTCAATAGTACATTATTCGTTCACTAGCCCCTCAACATGGCAATAGTACATTATCACATTCACGCTCATATCTACGTCCCTGTCCGTGGCCTGACTGCCACGACTTTATGTGCCTCTACTGTCCTGCACTGACAGCCTCACTTCTGGCCTATGTGTGGCCTCCGGCCCTATGCTGGCCTATCCCGTGCTCATCGAGGTGGCTCTGCGGCCCGTCTTCGACACCTACAAGAATAACATTACATTGGTATAATACCCTACCATTTCTATTCACTCCACCTCTCCTTACAACCCATGAAGCGTACACACACTAGTTCACCTTTCACTCACCACACATCTTACGGTAACACACCTCCATCGGAGTACACACTACTCACTCGCGCTACAAATCCATGAACTCACTTTCATCTATCGCTCATGGCGCACATTGCTATATCCAATATCAAGGACTTCCACATTCCTCACATATACTTATTTACATCATGGTAATAGACGAATATAATATAATACATCAATCATAATTATCAATCAACGTTCTACCTACCAGTCATCACTGGAAAAACTCTCTCACTGGTCTCTCGACTGCTCCCCTTATGTCCGCCCGCTGGGCTCTTACTAGCGTCCGTTCCGTAGGACCTTCTAACTTGCAGTGATAGTAATACAGCGCTTTCGCCTCATTCAGACCCCCCCACTACTCATAACATGCACGCTTAACTTACTTGTCTACGTGCGTTAATTTTACTCTCCTCCTTTCACGTCTTTCCCTACCTGTCTGCCGTGAGCCCTTCTTACTCTACACCCGCTCTGTAGCAATCCCCTTAATTGCACTCACTCCACTCGTGACAAGAGAAACGGCAGAGAAAGAGAGCATAAAGAGAGAGAGAGAGAGAGAGAGAAGGAGACAGAGTGGGAGAGAGAAAGCTAGAGAGGATGAAAGCGAGAGAGGGCAGATGGCGAGAGAGAGAGAGAGATAAAGAGAAAGATAGAGACGGCCAGAGAGAGAAAGAGAGAGATAAAGAACAAGAGAGAAAGTGAGCAAGAGAACGACAGAGAGGGAGAGAGAGAGAGAGAGAGAGAGAGAGAGAGAGAGAGAGAGAGAGAGAGAGAGAGAGAGAGAGAGAGAGAGAGAGAGACATTGTTGTTGCTGTTGTTTTTTTTATCATTAAATGTGGCTCATGTTTGAAAGTGGCGCCTCACCAGCTCACCAGAGCGCTCGTCCTCAATGTGTTTTGGAGCCCCAGACCACCACAGTGTCTTTCTTCTTCCCCTTTTTCTTCTTCAGCCAATGGTCACTAGATCAGGCGGCCAGTGGCCTGTATATAACATACCGTGATTTCAAGCCGTCTTGAAATGGCTTAAAACACATACAGACCGTGTTATATGTACAACAAAATTGGCCAAATCTTCATTAAATTTCTATGACGCGTCGCCTTGAGTAATCATTCAGCTTCGTGACAATGTAAAACCTTGTATTAAACTCTTTCTTTATTCTTCTTCATTTTCATCAGTAACAAAGCACTTTTTTTGCTGACATTATTGTACATATTAAAGAAACAGGACGAAAAAAAAAGATGTAGATTTGAAAGTAGAAAGCTGCACTTACCTTCCTACATAAATCACGACTCTTGCATTACTGAGAGACGAGAAGCAGGGCAACTTGCAGTACTTTTCGACTGCCCCACTCCCCCCCCCCCTCCCTTCCTTGCGTGACAGCTTGCTATATAAATACTAATAATCGATTCAACAAAGTCAAGAATTCAACACAACCCAAAGCTTTAAACATGGAATTTTATCATCTATCATCCTACTTGTACCATAAACAAGACATATTAATTCCTTCGCTAGCAGGCCGTTTTATTGTTACCCCAATCGCCTTTAACTGACATAAGAACATGTTTATTTAAACCATTAACCGATACTTTTATTGCAGTTGATATCGATAGTCTCATACTATGAAAAAGTTTTATTGCATTACTCACGCCCAACTTTATTGAAGTCGTAAAAATACAAATGCAGAGGTTTACAGCAGTGACTTATTTGGTCTAGATTGTCACAATGCCCCGACAGTCAGACCCTTGTGTAAAGAAAATTGCCCTGAGAGCACTTTAATATCACTAATACAAGGCTAAAATATATGGCCTTCAAGTTTCTTTAAATTACCATCTGAAAAGCACCTTTGCATGTTTGGATGTCAAAGCCACTACATTTAAACGTTGGCAGAACGAAACTCAAATATGAATAAAGATAGTAGAACATACCGAAGGCCAAGACTGGGCACTTTTGACTTTGACTCTATAAAATGATGCATATTCAAACTATTTGAAGACAAATTATACCCTTCTTTAAAATTCCTGAGACATAATCTTGAGACAAAGTATACTATCAATGTCAAGAACTCTTTATTCGGCTCTGAAGATCGTGGGCTTCAAGTTTAAGTCCACAAAAAGGGGAGGAAGAGTCCTTAAAGAGATGTCAGAGCTCGTTGCAGCAACATGCAAACATCTCAGCTGAGTGGAAACTGTTTACCTTGGACGTTGTGGGAATCTATGACGGTACTGGGTAAAGAAAACATCTTGCTGACACTGATTTTCTAGCTTTACTCCACAGAATATGAAAATTAGAAGCAAATTCTGGATGAAATCAAAAATGAAGTGTCTTTTTATGTTTGGTTTGCACGAAGTTCAATATCTAAGTAAATGTGGTATGTGGTATTTTGGCATTCAGTGTTTTGTCTTAAAGGAGCGTAGGAGCGTGTACCAATCAGAGTGCTTAACTGTGAGCGACAGTTAGACTGACCCGCCCCCAAGACCGTGGGAGGATGGGAAAGAATCGTATAAAACCCCGGGCCTGTCAAGCCCCAAGCACTGCGTCTCTTCCCCCAGACGAGAGCAGGTGTGTGTATTATTGAATAAACGTCTTTTGTGCCCTACAATAGAATTATATTCTTCTTTGACAGGTACGTGCTCTTTAATACTTATAATACTGTTCTTGCTGATTTTAAGATGATAATATCAGATGCTATCAGATATTTACGATGAGTGTAACTTTGTAAGCAATAGATGTATTTTCCTCATAAGTATATTAGACTTTGGAAGTTATGAAAGAGTTCTGTGGTTATGCTGTTTATATTGTTTTAGATACATGTAGCCTACTGAAATGCCGTATAATATTAGCCTAACCGAGCAGAGTGTTTTCTCACAAATGTTATGTTATATCGACGACCACGATATTAGTGCGTACTGAATGTTTAGAAGTCTTTGGATAATATCGTTCTCTCTTCCTCTCTCTGATATCGCACATCTCATGTTGTGTTTATTATCTTCACTCTTGATTTATTTACGTTTTATACATATGTATTATTATTATGCTAGTCGTGTTAACTATGCCATGTGACATTACATGTATACATTTGTCTTGTTGTTAATTGGTATACTGTTACACGACTGCGTCTCTTCCCCCAGACGAGAGCAGGTGTGTGTGTTATTGAATAAACGTCTTTTGTGCCCTACAATAGACTTATATTCTTCTTTGACAGTGTGAGCAGTTTTACCGCCCTGGCACGAACCGAGTGAATGTTGCGGCCTAACCAGCCGCAGTAACAAGAGTGAAACCCACATGAATGGTTCATCTACACCATATCTACACTTCACCCTATGGCCTAACACCATCTTGTTACATAAACAATGTGTAACACGCTTGCTACCAGTCAAGAGATAGAATATTGTATTAGCGCCGCTCGGTGGCGACAGCTCGGAGTTGTGCTCTCAGGTTTTGTGTATTTTTCTATGTTTCCGGCAATTTTGCGTGCGTACCGTGTATGTTCTCTTAAGCGTCCTGTTAAAGAGAAGTTTACTCACGGGATAATAAAATGATTCATATCTTATTTTGTCTTGTCTTATCTAAAATAATCAAACCCGAGATCTAAATAACTATGGATCCAAAAGATATTGCCTCTAGAACTGTTGCAATGACATCAATTCCATTGTTATTATAGTTCCTTCAAGACATTAAAGACAAAAACTAAATTCTAAGTCCGCATTTTCTATTAACGCAAACGTGCAAACAAACCCTTGGTGTACAGTCCAATCCATGCATCTCCATAAAATTATTTCTTTTGTTGACATTCTGCTTAAGTCGACACAGTTTTTAATACAGATAAGCACTACTTATGAGCTGAATGTTTATTAAGATATCTGCCTCAAGGTATTTCTATTTTTATTTATTTCAAGGTAAAATACATGTTTCGTGGGGAAAAAATATGCTGAGCGTGAACAAATTCTTTTTTGATAAGGCTTGCGTGACTACATAAATAGTTTTCATTTGCAGATACTAGTGACCTCCTATCTGTGACGTAAAGATTTGCTTATCGAAGGTGTCCATCTGACCAGAGTTTTTTTTTTGGGGGGGGGGGGGCGGGGGGGCTCAGATTGAAATGCGATTTGGTCTGTAACCACCGTGCATGACTCCGTGAACTTTATATTGAACAGAGTGGGTGAATGAATACATGGGTAAGTAAATAAAAATATATAAATAGACAACTACATAGATAGGTAAATACATAATAGGTAAATAAACAAATAAATAAATAAATAATAAAGCCATAAATAGTTTGGTACATAATTAAATGAATAATCTGATAGATAAAGGACGTAAATGAATGGATCACTTGATGATCAGGCAGTTAAATAAATATATAAATAGGTAAGTCTTTCTATCTCTTGGCCAGCCTTCTGCAGTGACTGTCCTGAGTTTCGGACCTACATGAAGTCTTTTGCATCCCAGAACTGTCAACTGAACTCTATGTTGTCGGCCGTTCTTGAACCCTAACTGGGTCATTTCTTTATCAGCTGACGGTTTTGTAGTTCAGTATAATAGGCATGTGGTCTATTTTCATATTTGATTATGTTCTCAGTTTGACAAATAAGCATGTTTTTAATGTATAGTGGCAAAAACCTGATATAGATTGATAAAAGATATATTTTTAATATGACATAATACACAAGAGGCAATGCATAAATAATATAGAATATCGTTTAGAACATTTTGAATGTTGATCTTTATATTTTCCATTATTGACAGGCTGCAAGCTAGTACCCAAATAAATATATAGATAAATAATTTTTTTTTAAATAAATAAATAAATAAACACACAGATAGAAGAGAAAAGTCCGTAAAATATGAAATTATCTGTCAAGAGTCTATTTTTTCCTTTTTTTTTTTTGGAAGAAAGCAGCTGAATTTTAATTAGTGGAACATCGAGCGAGTGCTCACTCATGATTTAACAAGCGAGTAAGATGAGCAGCTTACGAGCACATTCCAATGTCTTAATGAAATAGGCCCGTTGCGGATATCGGCCATTTTAGTTGTCAGGACCGACGCTTCACATAAGCGATGGTAGCATTGATCTTGATTCGTTAACTGATTTGCACTGTGAGCACTTCAGGCCTCGCGAACCAATCAGCGGCGAGCTAAAAAAAATTAACTACAGTAAACAATGACACGTGCGTTCACGCACATGGTAGATGTTCGATCAATATTCTTTCACTTCCTTTCCGTTGTTTACATGGATGCTAGGGAATCTGACCAGCTTGGAGCCATCCTTTCCACCCCAGACATAACAGACAACTGCAATGCAACCAACAGGTATTTTAACCGCTTAGACATCTCGAAGTTACACTCATCAGCTGATCCACCCGCCATTTTAGGTGTCGGAAGTACAAAACAAAAACACTCTGTAACGTCATTTCCAATGGGCCTATGATAGTAGTATGCACAGTGATTCACGATTTAATAGATTTAACTGTCGCAGGATGCGTACAGGAACTATACGAAGGTAGAAAATCGCATAAAGGGTGATAGCAAACATAGGAGATTTATTACGGGTGGGAAACATCGATTTCAATCTTGCTATGAAATCGTGATTACAAACCTCGGAAAATCTGTTCTGCTGGATCCATACTTTTTTGGTTCTATTTTTGCAGTGATTCTGCTTACAACTGGGTGTCCTTTACAGCTACCTTCTTGGTAGTTTTAGAGCGCCCATCACATGGCTGTCGGCATTTGGGTTTGTGGAGATCTTGAAAGAACTTTGAGTGCGAGATAATGGACGGCTGCAAATAGTAAAAATAGAACTATTTGTAAAGGTTTAGAAAAAATTCACTGTGACCCAAACCGAAGGTACCGTGTTCGAGATTCCCGGTCAGTGCGGGCATGTTGGAATGTTTTCTTTTCTAAAGATTCCTCCCCCCCCCCTTCCCCCCAGCGGTGGCCTTTCCTTTTCAGCTGTCATGTGCCTTGTGGCTTGTGTCTGTGATTGTGTTTGGAACTGATTTCTACGAAGGCCTGAAACACCATGGCCATGATCTAGGCTTTTCGTTTTTTACCACAGTCAGTGCTGTGGGTCAAGCGCTCATTGTGGGGATCCTGGTGATTCTTGAACGCCGGAGTGTCCCCCCCACTGGCTCTCGGTGCTCCCAATGAACGTGGATCAGCCTGAATGGTTGGAGAACTTACAAGTATTTGGCGGCGCCACGGTGTGGAGCCGTTGGCTGCCAACGGTGTTGATACTCAAGCCTTGATGCGACCCCACAGATTGTCTGTGTTTTTTAGAAATAATATTTTGTCAAGATACAGTAAACTGGAGTGTTAATTTACTTTGCGTCTGCGCAGAGTTCTGAGCTGATATTTACATCGAAACGTTTTCTCATTAACAGACATGTTAGAACCAATGGCTGTGATTGTCTCCAAATAAAGATCACAATACTGCTGCAACCTCATGGACTTTCTTCTTCCTTTGTTTGTTTGCTTCAAACTTGCGTATAGATCGATACACAGTTTTCAATCAAATAAAACATCGGAATGACAGCTCACTTCCAAACCATAACACTCCTCTTCTACTTCAGCTGTTCCCATGTTCCTCTTGCACTTAAAGCTTCAGGCCACATTTGAGGTGTCAATGGTTATGGAAGAAGAAAAATTAAGCTTACCCCCACTGCAACACCTCTGCGATCTGGCTTTTTAAACTCCGAATCTCAGCATAGATATACACGTCAGCATTCGGACTTCGTCAATCTTTCATCCACAAACTTTAGACCCAGAGAGAAAATTTACAGTAAGTAGGTGAATTTGGAAATGGTTTATGCAAGTTTGGGATCAGACTAAACTTTGTAAACTAGTAATATAGAATCCGTGAACCATGTTTTATTGCTATTCTAATTTATTACGTATTTCTCTCCTGCCGTCCATTTTATGGTTTATTATTATCATAATTTTAAAGTTTGCTCCAATTATTGTTTGTTTCTATGCAGGATTATCCAAATAAAATTATCGTTATAGGCCACGAGGCAAAGCAAAAGGCTGCGGCCCCGCTCCTAACGCAACTACTCATAAATTTGCATTGCATGGGGCTCCTTAAACCATTTGGGGCCATGAGCAACTGCCCAGTATCCGTATGCGTTAAGACGGCTCAGTTTGTATGTGATTTTTAATTGTTTCTTTGTTCGTTTGTATACTAGGGTATCCCGTTCTCTTAAATATATTTTGTTCATTCATTTTCAAAAACTGTTTTTAAATTGTGAAATCTTTGCTTTAAAAAAAAAAGTAAACAATTAAACAAAAATTATATAGTGCCATTCAAAACAAACAAATAAATTGGCACTGAACCAAATACATACTTATTTAGAAGCAACAACAAAGGGAAACAATTACGATAATGATTAATAAGATTGTTTAAGATAATAATGTTCACAAGATATTGTGTGATAAATGATAAAAACAAAAGAGAATGTAACAAGGGAAAAAAAGCGCTGACTTTAAAAAATCAGGAGAAACTTTCAATCTACTGTGAGTTTATGGAATAAAAGTCATTTACATGTCGCTCACATAATTGTTGGAATTTAAATAAATACAAAAAAATACACACATTCCGAGAATTGTATTGCACAATAAATATAATTTTATCTCTGCACAAACACGACATGAGACGATGAAATAACGATTTTATCTATGAGACTGAATATTACGGCGTTCTATTACTGCCAGAAATAGTGGTGTAACTGAAAGAAAATCCCTCTTTGACCTTTAGGCTGGCCGCTCACGGTATCCTCTGTTCCGCGTCTGTTTTTACTCAATGAGCGAGGTCTCTCTTTCCTCCATCTAACTCAAGACAGTTTTGCCGCGCCGCCCGAGCTATTGACACGGCCTTGTTTTGGTATGGAGGTGTGCTAGATTCTGTTTAACGCCATAGATCACATCTGGAACTAACACCAAGACTCAGTGCACCACCCGGAAAAATCCGTTTTCTGTGCACATAATATATTTTAACACTGTAAACCGTTTTTCGGGGCACCCGTTTCCAGCTCACGCTCAAGTCGAGTATCCAAATGAATGTTCTGACATTGTATGGTAAATATCATTTCTAAATATTCATAATTATATGATTGTACTGCCTACGTCTTCTGTTGGCAGGGATCTCTCTCCTTTGTCCTCTGCTCGTCAACAGTTATTCCACATTCTTTCTGGGTTTTGTCCGATTCTGTGCAGCCTAGTGGCTTCTGTATCTGTGGAACAATGAGGTGGACATTTGTCTTTGGTAGGACTACAGTATAATTTTATGTTGTCTTGGCAGTTGTGTCAAGGTGAAATAAAAAGCGCTTTCTACTGAATGAGCCAATTTTGCTTTTGTATGTTGTAAAGGTCTCCATTCTCCTCTCGTGACAAGTGACAGAAGGACTGAAATAGTAAGTTTGGAAGGAAAGTTAGGTCTAGATTTTCGTGAGTTTCAGTGCAGGGAAAGTAAAATTTTATAGAAAGGAAATACGGATCACTACAGGTGTAGGAAATAATTTACTATGGCTGAAATTATTGATCACCAAATCCCATTGTTTTCAGGAGTTTTCTCCGTGGAGCAACCGTAAGAAAATATGCCCTATTGAGTTTCTCTGACTCAAAGATATGTTGAACGGGACTACCAAACTTCAAACGACCATAAGTTCAACCAAACGACGTCTTTACCACGTTTCCAATAACATTTTCCAGGAACGTACAGACTGAAAGCGTATCACCTGACACAGATGTCGACTTTATCCTCAAGTCATGGATATACATAGCCTATCTAATAAAACTAGCCAACCTGTGAAACGTTTGAGGCTCAAAAAAACTTTAATAATTATAAATAACAGTAAAGATTGACCTTTGTTCAAAATGCATGTGTCCACGTAACCCTTCGTCAAAAATTGACGCAGTACACCAAATTAATAATTTTTGATGGCGTAGTCCCGAAGTTTTGGTTGCTAGCAGGTTCACCCTGTAGCTCAATTATAGTATGGAGGATAAGATTATTATGGCGCGCTGAAAACGGATTGATTATGGTTTTTCTGTGTGCCCTGAAAACAGACAGCAATAAAAAAAAAAAATGCGCTGGCGCCACCAACAAGGTGGTCTAGAGGCAAGGTGCTCGCCTCTCATGCCAAGGGTCCCGGGTTCTAAACCCGGGCAGTGCAGGCATGTTGGAAATTGGATTTTTCTCATATTTTCAAGTCCCTGGTCCTATTGGGGGGTAGGATCGAGTACCTGGTCTTCTCGGATAAGGACGAAAAAATTCGGAGGGCCCGTGTGCACGTTGCGCACGTTAAAGATACCTTGGCAGTTGGAAATCGTAAAGAGCAGGCCGAAAGGCCGCTGCCCGGGCAAAATTGAAATTAATAGATTAAAAATTTATCCATATCATCTCCCCCCTCCCCCCCCCCCCCCCCCCGCCAGAACAAGAAATAATAAAACAAGTAAAGTGAGGTGTAAATGCCAAGGGCAGCGAACCTCCTAAAATAAAGACCTCAAATCGGCGTCACCAACTTTTGATTTAACTTGCGGGAGGAGGAGGCGTCAGTGTGTGTGGAACATTACAATATGAGAATTGTTGAAAGATTCCATTAAGAAATAAGACTAAATCGGAAAAAAAAAGAAGAAAAACAGGAGAGGAAAGAGTTCACAGTCCAATTGATAAACATATTCAGAAGAGGCAAAACTCATACTAGGTTTTCTTTCTATAGAGCTGCCCCTCTGACCAGTAAACCCTGGTGTGTTGTCAACATCACCAAATCACATACATGTAAGGTGTGTAGCCAGTAAAATAACGTCATTCGTTGTGGGAAGAAATCCGCACTGGTACGTTCTTGAGTGAGGACTAGACTAAGGCCTTGTGCGCACTGGCCAATAGACATGGGTCGGCTAGTTGGACGGCGACTTCACGGACACTGAATTTCAATGTGGTCCAATCTTTTGGCTAGTGCATGTTAAGGTCTCACTGAAAGTCAATGTCGTGACTTCACCACCCAATTTGTTGGCCGATCAATACCTGCTGACGCCAGACTAAAAGTAGAACAAAATATTCATAGTATGCAGTTGATGGCCTTGTAATATATCTCTGTTTGTTTTGTTTGATTTCCTTACAGCAGACATGAAGACTGCATTTCTGATGTTGGTGTCGTTTGTGGCATTTGTGATAACCGGCCACGCAAAGGAAATTGATTGTTCTCCTACAAGTTGTGGTGGAAGTGATTGTGAGTTTCTCACGTCTAGTACTTGTACAGGCAAAATTGACAGGAATTGAGGTTTCTGTGGTTGTTGTGATGTTTGCGACAGGTGTAACTTCAGAAAAAAATCCTTCAAGTAGTTGATGCGAATGATACGGCAAAGAAACATATTAAAATAAATAATAAAAAATGAAAAATAAAAAACAATCTCCTGTCACTGAGGTCCAGTCGGGGGTGTTGCGGATATACCCCCCCCCCCCATATATTCGTAATCAGCGTATGGAAATTGATAAAATCTACGCGTTCAGGTCGCTTTTTGTTGCTTGCTTTTAAACTGGTAATAGCATACTCTCTACTAGGTCCACTTCTTTTGTCGCATGAGATGTTTGAGCATTAAAAATAATATTTAATTTGGCCTTCGTGTAATATCCATTTATAGAAACACAACAAATCAGTTGTAATTGTTTACCAGCGTACCTGTTGGTAATGGTAATGATATTAATGTTAACGATGATGATATGGTAAATACATGCAATGGTACGATGTACCTGTATACTGTAACGTTCATTAACAATCTAATGCAATAAATTGATAGGAAAAAAAATAAATAAATAACGTTTCAAATTACTTATAAATTAGGGAGATGTTGGGGTATGTGTAAGTATATTTTTAAAAAAACACGTTCACCTTCGTGTATTCTTTTACAAAAGAGGAGTATATGGCACGACATGTTTCCGGTATGATTTTACACAATGCAGACGGCGAAATTCAGTTGAGAATTGCCAATCTTGGTACTTTTGCCTGTAGCTAGATAAAGTAAAGTAACAGTCAGTCTCTCGTGTGGACTATTTCATTCTCGCATCACTGTTGACTGTTTTTCATTTACAGAGCCTACAATATTTAGGAGGTGAATATAGGTCGTCTCATCCATTATCAAGTACTTTTTGAAGTCGTATGGGTAAAAGTGAAGTTCATTCAATAGATGTGTTTGTGTGTAGGTGTGCCTTTTTAGCAACAATTTCTTCGCCTAAGTCGTCAGGTCTTTCTTTTTGAATTGCAATTACGCATAGAGCTAGCACTACATCTGAAACTTCGTCCACCATTTTTCACGAACACATCTACCCGCTACCAGAATCTGCATGTACAACTAGGTTTGCATAGAATGTAGCAGTAAACAATCTCGCAAGGCAACACAACGTCGACAGACAGAACGCCACGTGTAAATGTAGTAATCGCAACCGACAAACGTGATTGATGGACCCAAGGGGAAAAACTTCCGGACTGGGGAGAAAGGGATATCTCTTTGTGACAAACTTAAGCCATCCTACCTTACGTCTTAATGGGATATTATACATGCCTAGGATGGATAGAATTAAATCCTTACCGCCAACTTGAACATGGCGGCCTGTCATTTTGTCGTATAACACGATTTTTCCCATAGTACGGATTCCAGTTGGTAGCCTTCTTTGCTGCGAAAGCACTTGTATGGGTTCATGAAAGGCCTAGCGATTTGTTGTTTCTATAACTTTTTTTTTTGTTTTTGTTTCTTTTTTATATCAGTAATGTCCTTTAAAGAGTCTTTTGTCATTCTGCAGGGATGCCTGGCCACTGTTTACTCAGAACATCTAACAGAGATGTGTGGCGGGGAGTTCGTTTGTAACCCCAGTACATGGAAATACGAGAAAGGCAGATGGTGGTGTGAGTTTTCTCTTTTATGGGAATTTAACACTGCTGATAATTTCTTTCTGTCTCTGTCTCTCTCTCTCTCTGTCTCTCTCTGTCTCTCTCTCTCTCTCTCTCTCTCTCTCTCTCTCTCTCTCTCTCCCTCTCTCTCTCTTCTTGATTCCTGCCAGAGTTTGTATTATTACTATTAGTAACTGTCACATTCTTGGTATGGTAAAAACACAAAGGACATCACTTTAGAGACAAAAGAACATTGATACCGAGATGAGTAGGGTCATCCACAAAACACAGCGATTAATAGATAGATAGGACAGTACACAGTGTGCAGTGGAAACATTCACGAAGTGATGATGTCATGGGCTCATGTATTCGTCAAAATGAAAGATCGGATGTAGACATTAGGGACACAAAGTAACTTCAGCAAAATATTACATGTATATTAATACTTCAGTTCCAGTCTCCAAATCTACAAAAGAACCAAAGGCAGGTCAAAAGAAAGGCACCACCAAAATTTCATGCAAATCGGAGTCGTACGAGCGGCGCTAGGTCTTGTCAGAAATATCCTGAATTTTTTTTATTATATAAGATAAGATTATTTTTTTTCTTTCAATCTAACCCCGCTTCTTTCTCCTCGTATTTATGAAAACAACAACAAAAAAAAAAACTTCCTTTCTTGTCTCTCCAGTGTCTGTTTTACAAGTTAGCTAAAACAGCAGATCTGTCAGTTGACACCCCCGCATAGCATAGCATCAGTACCCTAAACCAGTGGCGGATCTATTATGAAACGGATGAAGCCTTATGTGGCACTATTATTGCTGGTTGCAAAGGGGCCCCTTAACAGTTCAAGCTTCTGGGTCCCAAAAATGTAGGTCCACCACTGCCCTAAATCCCATCCATTAAAGCAGTTACGGCCATATAGAATTTGGACTATCACATTCAGACAAAACACTGTATTTTCCAATACTGTTTTTCTTTATTTGTCTATGTTCTTTCTCGGGGTCTATAACTTGGAGGAGGGGTTAATCCCCCTGCCAAAGGCAAAATGGGGAGGGCGGAGGATTTGGTAAAGAATATTAACATTGTAAAGAGATTAAAGGGGTGGGGGGGGGGGGGCTTTCAGCAAAAAATATATTTAACATAATTCATAAAAGATTAATACACATAAATCATTAACTTTAGCGGTAATTACTACATTTTGCATACATAGCTACATTTTCCCCCCATATTTTAGCCTTGTCACAAACCCGGCTGCCACCCCACATTTGTTTAAAATTAAAAGACTGCCTTACTTTGAGTCAAGTTTATTTACACAGTATGGTTCCTGCAGTATGAAGGGCTGATCTTTTCATTTCCCTCCAAATATCTGGACCATAATTATTGTGATACTTCTTGTTGTTTATTCTTCATATTTTTGTCACAATTTAAAAAAAAAAAAAAATACAACAACAACAACAACAAAACACGAAATATTCTTATAGTTATTTCAAATGTTTTGTTTTTCCTTCGGATGTTTTGAAATCCAGAAGTATTAATTTGCCTTACCTTTTAAATACAGTATTCCTTTATTGTGTATCTCTAGAGGAACGACTACATCTCTGAACAGCCAAGAGAACAGTCCAAGCCAGAATTTCTTGACTTTTGCCATATTGTTATGATCCGAGCAGAGACGTTTACTTTACTGAACTGCTCGAGCGTCAAATAAAATAAAGAAAACCGGCATAGATCTAAATGTTTGTTGAGGATTTATTGGTCACGAGACAATATTTCTCTGTGTTAACATGTAAACTGATGTGGCGCTGGGGATGCTTGTCAATCTCACACACACACACACACCTACACACACACACACAAACTGACAGAGAAAGCGAGACAAGGAGAGAGAGAGAGAGAGAGAGAGAGAGAGAGAGAAAACAGCAGAGAAAGAGAGCAGAAAGAGAGTGAGAGAGAAGGAGAGAAAATGCTTCCTCTTGGATTTGGTGTAAAAGAAATGAAACTAAATTCATATAGCTTAAAATTATACCATATAACCTGTGGCGGTTTTGGCAAAATGGATAAGACACCTGCACTAAAAACAGAAACCAAGCGGTACGGGTTCAAATCCAAAGAAGAGGCTGTCAACAAAAAAAAAAAAGGGTATGTGACGAACACCGAGAGACATGAATTCGGTGCGGCCGGGGTTCTAGAAGATGTCAAAGTTAAAGGCCAAAACATCTAATGAAAGATTCCACTCTTCCTCTGAATATCGTCATCTGTCTCGCTCCACCCGAGGAATTTCTTACCACTGACATTAAAAAAAAAAAAAAACACGAGACAAAACACATCTGACTCAATGAGCCGCCAGACCTAGAACGATGGACGGGATAGCTCAAGAGAAGAATAGTCCAGAAGGACAGCTCGGGTGTATCTTTTCGAGAGTTGGCCAAAGCAAGGATTCAAACTCACTCCAATCATTACATATGGTGGAGATCATAATTATCTACAGTGTCATAATATCACATTCAGATATTCAGCAGATCGGATGGAAGAACCTAGATAATGAACAAGAATAGATGTCAGAGATGATAAGAATATAGCATGATGAGGATAACGACAACGGGGGCGAAGGAGAAGAAGAAAATAAAAAAGTATACAGAGAGACAGAGACAACAATTCATTGAGCGAATGGTAAATACAAATACATGATAATTATGACTTAGACGTTGAATTCAAGCTGGAAGTTTCTTGTTTCAAAAACAAAAATAAACGTGCATGTAGAAAAAAAAATACTCTGACATAAAATATACATTACAAGCCTGATTACACCGCCCCCCGCGCCCCCCCCCCCCCCCGCCCAAATCAAGCAAGACATTTTCCTTTAAAAATCAACATCCAAACAATCACATGCCAGTTATGGAAAATCGTTAATAATAGGTTTTAGGAGTTTATCATAAAAATGGCAACCTGGCAAACCTATTTGGAAATGTTGAAAATGGTGTTTTAAAAAGATGATTGGAACTGGTAACAAAACAAATGACTTCATATATTCAGTTTGTACATTTCCACACATTATATCTTCAAAATGAATGTGTAAAAACCTAGTAGATTTTTTAACTAATGAGCACAGAAAGTTTGAACTTTCTACGTTTAGCCGTTTTTCTATGCATAGGGAAGGACCGCTCCAAGTTGTCCAAATATATATATATAGATTATATATCTATTTGTTCAACATTTATGAATTAAAAAGGGTGCTTTTAGTGCTTTGAAGGTGGTGTTTTATCGTTGATCAAAAAGATGTAGAGACTGGCCTTATGATGTTTATAATATATGAAATCATTAATTCGTTAGATTATTAACTCTATTCCTGTCTTCGGATATTGTTATGGTGATTTCATATTTACCCGACAAAAATGCTCTAAGTGAGCATCAGCTGCGTTTACAGTTCTGTATGTTTTGAAGACCCGCAACGGTGGCTTGAAATTTGATCTTTGCTGTGGCACAAAATAAATAAATAAATAAATAAATAAGGCCATGTTGCCCTTACTGTACCTGCATTCACAGGAGACCGGTCCTGATCGCCCCACTTTTGCTACGCCATGGGTGAACACTCACTCCTGACAGAAAATTATAATATTATGTAAGTTTACACCGCAACATATGACTGTGTATAATTATACTGATATCAGGTCAAATACTGGAATGTAATAATATGATAACGTTAAATGATGCAGGTACTCTAATGTACTGTGACATATTATAAGTGGCTCGTATTGTACATTAACTATTAATGCCTTCCCTGCTTTTCCCCTAACTGATCCCGGCTGTCTAATCTCACCATAGTGCCTTGTGCCCGGAGCTATTCGGGGGCCTGATTCGTATGCATTTCTTAAGTGATCATTTTCATTATGGAGACAATAAATTCCCAAATTATGATTGTTTTATATTTCCGAGTTAGTTCCCCTACTTACTTGCGTCATTAACGTGTATTTTGAAAGCCTGGGATTTATGGTGTGTAAAATGGTTTATTTTTTAGATTTGCTTGTTTTGTCCCCTTTTGCACCCGGCATGTAAATGGAAATCTGTGTGGCAGGCAAAGAGTTAATGCCCAGAAACAGACTGTCACAAATCCCAGACTGGGAGATGTAATAGTTTATGACAGGACGACAATCACGAACAAACAAGTTTAACACTTAACAAAACAGCCCATCAGACTCACACATTTATTAAACATAATTATACATATAATAGCGCAATTACATACATTATATTATTGAAATGACTGCCGTACAACGGCCTTATTCTCACACACACTCTCCCTCGGATCCACGATCCGGTAGTTACTCCTAAAGGCACTTCGGCCTCAGCCTCTCCCCTCAGGGTCTTAATAGCACATTAATAATTCACTGGCACCGCAGTCTCTCAATATCACCTCCTATTGTCATACCCTTAGCACTCCCCTAGCACCTCAGCAGGGCAATAACACATTATTAATTCCATAGCCATCAACATGGCAACAACATAGTATCAGTTCACTAGCCTATCAACATGGCAACAATATAGTATCTCATTCACTCTCATATCTACGTCCCTGTCCGTGGCCTGACTGCCATGACTTTATGTGCCTCCACTGCCCTACACTGACAGCCTCACTTCTGGCCTATGTGTGGCCTCCGGCCCTATGCTGGCCTATCCCCTGTGCTCATCGAGGTGGCTCTGCGGCCCGTCCCCGACACCTACAAGAATAACATTACATTGGTATAATACCCTACCATTTCTATTCACTCCACCTCTCCTTACAACCCATGAAACGTACACACACTAGTTCACCTTTCACTCACCACACATCTTACGGTAACACACCTCCATCGGAGTACACACTACTCACTCGCGCTACAAATCCATGAACTCACTTTCATCTATCGCTCATGGCGCACATTGCTATATCCAATATCAAGGACTTCCACATTCCTCACATATACTTATTCACATCATGGTAATAGACGAATATAATATAATACATCAATCATAATAATCAATCAACGTTCTACATACCAGTCATTACTGGAAAGACTCTTTCCCTAGTCTTCTCGACTGCTCCCTTTTTGTCCGCCCGATGGGCTCTTATTCACAGGTCCGCTCCGTCGGACCTTCTAACTTGCAGTGATAGTAATACATCGCTTTCGCCTCATTCAGACCCCCCCACTACTCACAACAGCACGCTTAACTTGCTGTCTACTGTGAGCCCTTCTTACTCTACACCCGCTCTGTAGTAATCCCCTTAATTGCACTCACTCCACTCGTGACACAGACCCTCATTTCCAAAAATGTATGAAACGTGCAAAGTAGTTCTTATTCACGTCAACCTAATGCATATAAAATTATAAAACTATCAGAATTTTTTTTTTTTGTGTAAAAGTACAAAGTGTGCCAGATTATACTCACATTGGGTATAAAACAAAATAGGCCCAGATGTTACCTATGCACCTTTTAACTCTTTACCAAGCGGCCCTACGTATTTTCTGGGTTTTTTTTTTTTTTAATGGCATATCAGTAGCTTAAGGTATTTGGAAAACATCAACAACAATTAATTTTGTTTGCATGTCCGTTGTACAGTAGAGTGTATTTAGAATTAATGAGGGCCTGTAATAATTCCCTTAGCATCCGCTTAAGGAGCAAGACCTGGTGGGGATCAAAATTTCCTGGAAACCTCGTGTAATTGAACATCGTAACTGTAAGCTTAAGCTGAAAATCCATGTAGCCGACACCGAAATGAACCCGAAACAATTCCGATACGTAATAAATTCCACCAATGCAGATCCTACTTGCTGAATTCACTGACATGAATCGATACCGACTTGGCTCTGATGCCGGAACCAATACCGACACAAATGCCGTTCGGGCATGGTGTCGGTGTCGGGTAAACGGATTTTTAAGCTTTAAACCAATAGTGCAATGAATCAAGCCTGTAGTGCCTAGATTTTCTTTTGGACTATGGAGCTAATAAGGAATTCGTGCACTTGTGAGACTGAAACACAGCTGTCTCACTTGTTGATTCGAAGGAAGTTCAAGACGGGGTCAAAAAAATGATACAAAGCAAACTTGACTGAGCTCACTACTATTTTCACAAGTTCAGTATGTGGGGGGCGGACTATTGTAGGGTGGAGGTGCTTGGTAGACAGCTGAGTCTGGGGGAGCGGTGGGGGAAGGGGGTGGTTCAGGTTTCCAGTCCTGATCCCTGAAGGCGTTGCTGTTGCTGTCGTTGTAACTTGGAGGGTTGGTGTTGTCGCCGTTGCTGCTGCCTGGCTGGGAGTAAATGTCTTGGTAACTATTCAGTAGTGGTGCAGGTGCTTTTGGCGCTGAAAATAAAGGTATTTGATTTGTTACTGTCTTTATTTTACTGGGTTTGCTGCCTTTACTTTTTCTTGATCTAGTTTTCTTGTTGTGGTAGGGATTAGATTTTTTCTTTTCTTTTTTTTTCTTTTTAAGAATTTTGCTCGGGCAGCGGCCTTGTACACCCTGCTCTTCAGGATTTCTAACTGCCAAGGTATCTTTAACGTGCGCAACGTGCACACTGGCCGATTTGTTATTAATTTGTTATTTAACCCTACTATAGCCTTTAACCTATTAAACCGGCTATAAATGTATAACATTTTAAACTCTGTAAGAACGAGCAGAGCCAGTGAAACAGGGCTTTCAAGAAATGTTTTACTTTGTCAATACAAAATCTGAGAGTTAAGCTGTGTTTTCATGTGTACAGAAACGGAAACGGCAACAGAAACGTCAAAAATCCACCTCGCAGTTAAAAGAAAGACTGTTTCGATGTGAAGGGAAATGCCGTTTCGGCACACACGAAAACATTCTTTCTCGTTCGCAACTTGAAAGGGTTTGCCGTTTCCGTTTCCGCATACAAGAAATGCCGTTTCCGTTTCCCCATACATGTGTACAGAAACGGAAACGGAAATGTAAAAAAATTCGCCAAGTAGTAACAAGAAAGTCTTTCCATGTGTTCAGAAACGGCTTACACTTTGAGTGATCAGTATGAGTTCTGAAACAAAAACATCTCAATATCCCATCTATACAAAAAAAAATAAAAAAATAATCATCTTAAATTTTACTTTTGCCGGATATCTCGATTAAATATTAAGAATTCTACCTATAGATGTGTAACAGTATTTCGTTAACATCATGAAACCGATGAGATGGTTTTGACCAACTTTATTGTGTGGCATATAATAATAATAATAATAATAATAGTTCGTCCATCACGTATGATGATGACCTTAACAACACCAGAGGAATAAAGAACAGAAATTGTTGAGAATTTCAACACATGGACAATAAAGAGAACTAAAGGACACAGAGGTCAGAATGGAAAGACTGTTCTTTCATGACTTATGGCTTCTCATGTGACTGATAAGTCCTATTTTTGCCCTGCAGACCCTTCTGCTGGCATATAATATAATAATAATAATAACAATATGTATATGAACTAACCGGCATTGGGAACAAGAGAGAAGGGTTCTCCTGCAAGATAGCCATCCAAGCCTTCTGGCACTGCATAGGACATTAGAGAATCACGAATGAATGAATGGATGGATGGATGGATGGATGGATGGATGGATGGATGGATGGATGGATGGATGGATGGACGGATGGATGGATGGATGGATGGATGGATGGATGGATGGATGGATGGATGGATGGATGGATGAATGAATGAATGGATGGATGGGTGGATGGGTGGATGGGTGGATGGATGGATGGATGGATGGATGGATAGATCGGTGGATGGATAAATGATCAAGTGGATAGAGGGCTAGATGGATGAAAGCTTCAGTCCAACGCTGGACTTCGCCTACCGAATAAGGGTGTTGCGACATCACTTAAGTGTTGGCAGCGTTAGCCATGAAAAGTACATGTACCAGCCAAATATTATAGAGTCATTTTCTTTTCACCTCAATATAATATGTGAAACATGGAAACTCTTGCTGGGGTTTGATATCTTCCAGTACTTTGCTTCTAATATCACTGGTTTTATCTGGATCAAAATGTGATAGACTAGACTGTAACTCTAACTGACGGTCTAATCTGCTTCACTAAAGATTATGTTCATGTTTGCACATACATTTTCAGAGAATAATATTAGGTAAATCTGCCCTCACTCTGTCTCTTGACATACATTTTTGATCTCAGGATGAGAGGTTTTCTGGTAAATACTGTAAATTCCCAGCAAATGAAGGAAAGAATGTGCTTTTCGGTGTCTCAGGACTGTTTAAACTCATGGCTCATGGTATTAATGGGCAAAGCAAATCTACTCCCTGGTTACACAAACAGGCTCATAAGGAAATTGCCCAACTTTACATCACTTTACAGGGGAGAAGCAAAAACTCTGCCAGGGCAGATGTGGGGAAAGTGTGAGATGGGCAATTTGCATTATAGCTGCAATAATACACATGAAAACAAACAGAGAAAGATAAAGAAGATCGTATGTGCCTTTCGAAATTCGCTTTAACAGGACATTTTACACTTACATAATAATGTGTGCCATATTTCACTACGGTTTCTTACCATGTCACTTCATGTCTGCCTGTTATTGAGTTCATTGACTTAATGATATATGTTTACATAATGATGCGTAAGATATGTTTAGCACGTATGTTCTCTTAAACGCTGTGTGAAAGAGAATTTCCCCCGTGAGTAATAAAGTGAGTCTTATCTCCTCTCTTATTTTATAGAAAAATGGTCAGCCCTTGGCCAATGTCCGTCTCACTTTTGACTTTGGCAGTTTGGTTTTCCCGCCTTTCATGGGATCAGCTTACTTTCACGCGAGTTCCCATTCAATTCAATTAACTATGTAATTGGGCTTCGCGGAGTGGACAGTGACAAAGAATGGAAACTGCCTAGCTCTGAAGTAGGCAACTTCCTTATATGCGTGTTGATAATATTTCCTTTGTTACCTGCCGATCCCCTGTAGTACACTTGCACCCGTGCCTGCCATTTATCAGCTCCTACCATGACGTACAAAGGCGTCCCCACAGGTAGGTTGTTGATGACAAAGCCCCAGAAAGTGACGTCACAGCCAAACCCGAGTCTACCGAGATCTAGGTCCACGTACATAAGGAATCTGCAGATTTTAATATTGTGATACTGTGAATGGGACATAACTAAACACAGAGGGTTGTGAATCTGCATATAGAAATAAATAAGGGGTTGTGATTCTGCTTATAAACATAAACAAGGGGTGGTAAATCTTCATATAAACCAAACAAGGAAGGTAAATGTGTATACAAAACTAAACAAGGGATAATTAATCTGTAAGAAAACTAAACAAGAAGTAGTAAATGTGGGTAAAAATCAAAGCAGTGGATGGTAAATCTGCACATAAAATTAATCATAAAACCCACCAAGGGGTATTAATAGAATCAAACGAAAGGGGTCGTAGCATATAAAACTAAAGAAGGTCATAGGGGGTGGTAATTCTGTACTTAACACTAAACAAGGGCTGCTAAATCAGAAAATAAACTTCATTTTGAACCCATTGTTAAATGCCACTCTTAATAACATTGTTCGTCATTATAAATTATTGATGAATGTCATTTAGAATCTATATCTCTGAAATTGTGAGTAGACTGTCGTGGGGTACCCACCAATGTGGTAAAAAAAATGAAATAAAATTGAAAATCCATTCCCCCAGAGTTCACAATCAGTGAATATACGATTCATAGTCAATGGAATATGATTTATTGTCAATGAAACACAGAAAGATTCATAGTCAGCGGAGCACACAATTCAGAGTCAATGAAATTATACGCTGTGAACTGTACAGTCATGTACTCACCTGTCTGACACATAGCTACCATTAGAGGGACAAGAAGCAACCAATCTGTTATTGTGAATTGCCCGTCTCCTGACTATGTCCAGACCCCAGGACTCCGAATTCCCACCTACCAGGTTGACACTCCCTTTAACTTTTATGGGCACATCCTTGGTGGCAAGCCCCACAGTCGCGTGTTGTCCTCGGCAGCCCCAGGGCCAAATAATCTGTTCAGAAACATAAAAAAACTGAGTGACTAGTTGTGCTGTGCAGTCAAACTGGAGTTTGTTTGCATCGTAAAACTTTTATGAAAGATTTCGAGTTAGGATGAAGGATAGGGTTGGAGACAACAAACTTTTCGTTGGTTACAGGAGCCACAAGAACTTTTTCGGAAAGTTTAGCGGATTCTTTCAGAAACTGTTTACATTTTTTGTTTTCGTTCTGTTTTGTTTTGTTTGTTTTGTTTACTTATTATATTTGCTTATTTTAGTTTGTGTACTTCTTTAATCCACAAGGTCAGGTCAGAAAAATCTGCTACTGGTAACATGTAATCCAGTACAACATGTTTCATGAACTGGTACGCTAGCATGGTATCAGTGGGCGTGCACCTGTCGGTGCTAACGGCCAGGGCGGAGGAGGTTTCATCTAACCCAACGGCCACATGCTAGGGCACAATGTGACCCTCAGTACTTGAGTCCTTTATATTGGCCCCCGGTAGCGGTGTGGTCATAGGCTTGTTTGCCTAAATCACAGACGAAGAATTGAGCAAACTTCCCGGACGCAGCTTCGAAGCTGGCGGCAGCAGGCCAGTGGTTGATTGATAGGACAGATGGCAATATACCGTCACTCTGGCCTGGATATCGTGACACAGAGCATCCACCAGTATTGGTGTTCTTTGGTTTGGGTCTTTCACCCTAGTCAGTTGGGACTGCGAGGCTGTGGAGTAGCCTACAGGCAGCCGGTCGGGCAATATGACTGTCCCTCTGGCATCCTCCTGCACCTGGATACATTTCCAGTCGTCTTGACCCTGTCTTGCCACTTGGATAAGTTGTGTCCAGGCGAGAGAGTGAGTCTGATGTTTGCGCAGCTCTTTCTCACTAAAAACAAATTCTTTGCGCCAGTCTTAACACTCACCTCGTCTTCTTTCATCTTTGTCTCGTCTTCTTTCCTCTCAAAATTCCAACGGCGATGGGCGAGTGCGGTGGCAGCAGGTTTGGATAGACTGGAAGCTGTTAGCACAGACCTACACGTTGGTGGCTGTGGGCTATGGTCGCTTCATCGTCCATTGAAGTGGAGGCGTGGGGAGGCAGCACCCACAGTAGCTGAGCAGCCTTATTTAAGGATAGCACTGCTCACCTCAACTGAGGAAGGGGCTAGAAAAGGTGCCCTAAAGAAAGCCCACTTCACATCACCCTGACTGGTATACCGCGACCAGTGGGGATCCCTTTTTGCGGTCGAAACAAAAAGAAATTCAGCTTACTCAGGCTAGGAGCCTGGAATATACGCACACTACAGGACAACTCAAACAACCCGGAAAGACGCACTGCACTTATTGCCATTGAGCTCAGCAGGTACAACCTGGACATAGTGGCACTCAGTGAGACCAGACTCCCTGATAGTGGCCAACTCAAAGAGCTCAGTGGTGGATACACCTTCTTCTGGAAAGGCAAGGGTGCAGTCGAACCGAGACAGCATGGTGTTGGGTTTGCAATTAAAAATGACCTTGTCAGAAACTTGCAGTCCATGCCAATTGAAATAAATGACAGGCTAATGACACTCAGGATCCCAGTTGGGAAAAGCCAGTCAGCCACCCTCATTAGCGCATATGCGCCCACCATGACAAACCCAGATGAAGCCAAAGACAAGTTCTATTCTGATCTAGAATCTGTCATATGCTCTGTCCCGGCAGCTGATAAGCTGATTCTCTTGGGGGACTTCAATGCTAGGGTTGGCTCCGAAATCTCAGCGTGGCCAAATGTTTTGGGCCCTCATGGAGTTGGTTCATGCAATAACAATGGGTTGCGCTTGCTTACTTTGTGCACTGAATTTGGCCTGTTCATTACCAACACAAATTTTAGTCTCCCCGTGAGAAACAGAACGTCATGGATGCATCCCCGCTCAAAGCATTGGCATCTCATAGACTATGTCATTGTGAGGAAGACTGACAGAAAGGATGTCCTTGTAACAAAGGCGATGTGTGGTGCCGAGTGTGGGACTGACCACAGACTCATTGTTTGCAAGCTCAGACTAACATTGAGGCGCAATAGACGCCCTCAAGGGAAAGCGCCACCTAAACGCCTAAATGTTTCAAAACTCTGCTCAGCTGAGAAACAGAGCGAGCTCTCATCAGAACTCTCCTCAAAATTGGATTGCGTGACTTTTGACCCTGAGAACATTGAACAGAGCTGGACTGACCTAAATACGACTGTACACTCTTGCGCCAGCAGCACAGTTGGTTTTCCTGTCCGCAAGCACCAGCACTGGTTCAATGATAATGATAATGAAATCAAAGTGCTCATCAAAGAAAAAAATAGTCTCATCCAAGCTCACTGCAGTGACCCCTCTTCCACAGCAAAAGCTGATGCACTGCGTGCGTGTAAGGGTGTACTCCAGAAGAAGCTGAGGAAAATGAAAAATGACTGGCTTGAAGAGCGAGTAAGAGAAACTCAGAAATATGCCGACACAAACAACACTAGAAAGTTCTTTGAGAGCCTCCGAGCTGTGTTTGGACCATCCCGCTCTGGCACTACGCCACTTCTTGCGTCAGATGGTTCAACACGCATTGTTGAATTGAATGCCATAATTCAGCGTTGGGCAGAACATTTCGGAGGTGTGCTAAATCGGCCATCAAATATAAATACTGAGTCCATTGACCGCCTCCCTCAGACTCCTATTAATGCTGCTCTTGCCAAGCCATTCACAGCAAATGAGACCCGAACTGCCACAAATCAGATGTCCTTTAACAAATCACCAGGCGTGGATTCAATTCCTGCTGAGGTGTATGCCTTCGGTGGAGAAAAGCTTATTGAAAGGTTGACCGAGTTGTTCAATCATATGTTGAAAGCAGGGAAGCTGCCACAGGACTTCAAAGATGCTTCAATCATCCATCTGTACAAAAACAAAGGGGACAGCCAAGTCTGTGACAACCATCGGGGAATCTCTCTACTTTCAATTGCTGGCAAAATATTGGCAAAAATGCTTCTGAATCGCCTTCTTGATCACCTCTCGTCAAATGACTTGCTTCCCGAGAGCCAATGTGGCTTTCGTAAAGAGAGGGGAACGGCGGATATGATCTTTGCTGCCAGACAGATTCAGGAAAAATGCATGGAACAAAATAAAGCGCTGTATATCACATTTGTTGACCTCACAAAAAGCATTTGACACAGTGTGTCGTGAAGGCCTCTGGAAAATCTTGGCGAAGTTTGGGTGTCCACCCGAATACATCACAATAGTGCGCCAGTTTCATGATGGCATGCAAGCTGCAGTCAAAAGCAACGGCAGTGTTTCAGAGCCCTTTGCTGTCACAAATGGGGTAAAACAGGGTTGTGTCTTAGCCCCAACTCTGTTCAGCATCATATTCTCTGCAATGCTACAAGAAGCCTTTAGCTCTCCTCATCAAGGGGTAAGCATCAAGTACCGAACTGATGGCAGTCTATTCAACCTCAGGAGACTTCAGGCAAAAACCAAAACCAAAAGTACTCAAGTCTGTGACCTACTATTTGCTGATGATTGTGCACTTCTGGCACACGATGAGGATAGCATGCAAAACTGTGTTGATAAGTTCTCTAGTGCCTGTGACAACTTTGGCCTCACAATAAGCACAAAGAAGACGGAAGTGCTCCATCAGCCTACTCCAGACGACAAGTATCCTGTGACCCCAAATATCAAAGTCCATGACAGTCTTCTGAAGGTGTCGGAGAACTTCACCTATCTTGGCAGTACACTGTCTTCCGCGGCTCGTGTTGATACTGAAATTCTCTCAAGAATCAGCAAAGCCAGCTCTGCATTTGGCAGGCTTCGAAAGAGAGTATGGGATGTTGCCGGCATTCGCACAGACACTAAGCTGAAAGTGTACAATGCTGTGGTCCTTCCCACCCTACTCTATGGGGCTGAAACCTGGACAGTGTACCAATCGCATGCCAGAAAGCTAAATCACTTTCATCTGGCCTGCCTTAGAAAGATCCTAAGGATCAAATGGCAGGATAAAATTCCAGACACTGAGGTCCTCAATCGTGCCAAGGAATTGAGCATCTTCTGCCACCTGAAAAAAATTCAGCTACGTTGGGCAGGACATGTTGTCAGAATGCCCGACTCCAGACTCCCTAAGCAAATCTTCTTGTCTGAGCTCTCCAATGGAACGAGGAATGTTGGGGCCCCAAAGAGACGTTACAAAGACACTCTCAAGCAATCACTGAAGGCCTTTGCCATTGATGTGAGTGAGTGGGAAAAGCTCTCGCTTGATCGTGCAAATTGGAGGGCGGCCCTTACCAGAGGCAGCAAAGCATGGGAAGCTGACAGAGTCCAGCAGGCTATCAAAAAAAGAGAACGGCGCAAGAAAAGGCCCAGTGGTACTGAACCAACGGAGCACTCGTCATTTATGCGGAAGGGTCTTCATGGCAAAAATAGGACTTATCAGTCACATGAGAAGCCATAAGTCATGAAAGAACAGTCTTTCCATTCTGTCCTCTGTGTCCTTTAGTTCTCTTTATTGTCCATGTGTTGAAATTCTCAACAATTTCTGTTCTTTATTCCTCTGGTGTTGTTAAGGTCATCATCATACCTGATGGACGAACTATTATTATTACTTCTTTAATCCCATTTGGGAAATTTGCCTGAGTGTCATTGCAGCCCAGTTACAACTGGAGCAGACACGTTGTCGCGACAGTGCAGCGCCGGTAGGCTGTTTCATGAATGTCCTTGGAGACCGCCGATCGCATGGTGTCTTTACTTTGCATTGCTTTTGAATTCATTGTGTATTTTTCTTTTTCTGATTTCATTATAACGTGGGGCTTAACGAACAACTCGATTTTTTTTTCTTCATTTTAAGCTTTATTATTACATGTATTCTTAACTTCGTCACCTCGAAAACGTGTTTTCCATTTGTCAAGGGGATTCCCCAACGAGCTCCATCTGTAATGGTTAGCCCAGCCCTCTGTCGTACAAGATGATTTCCGTTGAATGAATGAAATCCATCGGATATTTCCGAAAAACCTTTGTCTGCCAGATTTGGATCACAGATCAATCTTGAGGCCCAGTCCGGGAATACTGTCGAATTTTGGCCTGGGGATGGATGGTTGGATGGATGAATGGATGGATGGGTGAGTGTGTCGGTGGGTGGGTGGGTGAATGGATGGATAAATGGATGGATGGATGGATGGATGGATGGATGGATAGATGGATGGATGGATAGGTAGATGGATGGGTGGGTAGATGGATGGATGGGTAGATGGATGGGTGGGTAGATGGATGGATGGGTAGATGGATGGATGGGTAGATGGATGGGTGGGTAGATGGATGGATGGATGGGTAGATGGATGTGTGGGTAGATGGATGGGTGGGTAGATGGATGGATGGATAGATGGATGGGTGGGTAGATGGATGGATGAGTGGATGGATGGATAGATGGATGGAAGGATGGATGGATGGATGGATGGATGGATGGAGGGAGGGAGGGAGGGGTGGATGGATGGATGGATGAATGAATGGATGGATGGATGGATGGATGGATGGATGGAAAGAAGGAAGGAAGGAAGGATGGATGGATGGATAGATGGGTGGATGGATGCATGGATGAATGAATGAATGGATGGACGGATGGATGGATGGATGCATCCGTGGTCTTCTTCTTGTCTACTAATGTCTGAGACTAAATTCCCTAAAAAAAAAAAGACAACAACAACAAACAACAAATGACAAGAAAACAACAACAAAAAAAATCACACAATGTGAATTCCATACACATGTAAATAAAGTGTTGAAAAATTAAAGAAGACAATAAAAAACACCATTAAACATTGATTTGTAACCTACCATTCAACATTTCACATCCAGGAGAGTTCCGAATTCTGTCTTTTCTACACTTTTCATGACAACAGCACACAAGCCACGCGCAGAGACTGAAGGTGGCGGCGCCAATGACAGATAGCACACAGGTGACCACAATGCCACCTACTTGGGTCCAGAACACACCCCAAAACGATACAATGAAATGCAAACTAAAAGAGGACACACAAAATGGCCTTTTGGCAACAGCCTTTTTCAACGAAAGAAAGAAAAAACCACAATTGTATCGTTTGGGTATTATTTCTTACCCGAGGTTTTGCTATATACGACTTTTTCTTTTGCCAGATTTTGATTTTCCATTATATAGCCTTGCTGTGACTCCACTATTTTTCTGTGCTTTTTATGATATTTCGTCAATTGGGTATTATGCAGCACTTTACAAACAGTTAAAAGAATTCGAAGGCTAGGCAGAGCACAGTATACGCTGACCACTATCGAGGAAACCTGATCGTCTCTAACAACAGTACAACATTGTCATTCCTATATCGTTAGCGATCGATCTTCCACACACCTCTGACCCTTCCAGTACCATGCAACCAAACACACCAGCCCCTTGTGTTGAAGCTTTGATAGCATTATGTACACTTAGACTTGGGTATTTGGTAAGCAAAGGCTTGGGGGAGACAGAGAACTGGGTAAATTAATCCCCGTTAAGTGTGGGGCGTTGTGAAGTTTATGTCTGGAGGCTCTGGGGGCAAAGTGGCTGAACGGTTAAACGATTTGGTTTTCTGTCTTCCTGGCAAGCCAATGTTGGTACCGTAGCAGGGGTCGCGGGTTCGTCCCCCGGGCTCTGGTCATCCCTTTTTCCTCTCGCTTTCACTCCATCTTCTTTGAACATTAATCAAGCCTAATAACTTCAAACGTTACGATGGGTTACATTTAAACCTACCTGTTTCACTAGCCAGGTATAACAGACAGATTATCGTAAATGTCCAAAACTGACCCATGTCTCCAGTTTAATACTGTTCCTAAAGTATAGAATACAAATATCATAATGAACACAGTAAAAATGTTTCGAAAGTTCTGAGATATGTCCTCATTAAGGGTGGCAATATTCTGTTGTAAATCATTTTATCAGATACTCTTAACATTAGAAAATACAGCGATAAGGTAAAAATGTACGATTTCAGATAAAGTTGTAACCAAAGAGAACAATAATTTCTTTAGTTAATAGTTGTTAATTTAAACTGCCCGTAATTAAGCAATGAAAGAAATGGCCTATTAGATCAATAGAGGCACTGCAATACACAACCATAATGTCACAAATCCCAGACTGGGAGATGCGATGGTTATAACAGGACAACAATCACGAACGAACAAGTATAACACTTAACAGAACAACCCATCAGACTCACACATTTATTAAACATAAATATAAAGATAAGGATAACAGTGCAATTACATACATACATTATATTCTTCAAGTTAACTGCCGTCCACGGCCTTCTTCCGTAAGCACACTTCCTCGGGTCCACAACCCGGTAATTACTCTAAAGACACCTCGGCCTCAGCCTCTCCACTCAGGGTCTTAATGACACACTAATATTCTTTCACACCACAGTCTCTCAATAGCACCTCCCTATGGCAATACACCTTAGCCTCCTATACACTTCACGTGGCCATAGCACGTTAATACTTCAATTCACATGAATATCTCATTCGCACAGTAATACATCCATGTCACAATAGCACATCTTAATAGCACATTCACAACCCTATATACATCCCTGTCTGTGGCCAGACTGCCACGACTCATGTGCTGCGACTGTCCTACACCGACAGCTTCACTCCTGGCCTATGTGTGGCCTTCGGCCCTATGCTGGCCTATCCCCTGTGCTCACCGTAGGCGGCGCTTCGGCCCGACCCCGGCACCAGTCATCACTGGAAAACACTGTCACAATCTCCCGACTGTTCTCACTTACGTCCGTCCCCTGGGACCTTCTAACTTGCAGTGATAGTAGTACAGCGCTCTCGCCTCATGCAGACCCCCCCACTCACAACATGCACGCTTTTCATTACCCGTGGGCCGTGGGTTAACTTTACTCTACCCCCTTCCCCCGTAACTACTGATCCCAGCTCACCTACTCGTGACACATAATTCGTAAGTGTATAATTCTCGTTCCTGTACAAGAAAGTGCGAAATGGAAAGCCAATTGTTGATGACAAAAAGAGAAATTACAGCTAATAATACAATTAGTGGATAGTACATTGCACAACAGCCCCCCCCCCCCCCTTCCACTTATCTCTGACCATCCGAAATTCATCCAAACAAATAATATTTCTTTGAAATTATTCATATGAAATTGAATGTAAGATCTCTTTTCTCGACAAAACTAAATATTTCACTGCAGCTAGGTAAATTAAATAAGTCTAAGAAACAGTCTAGGAGAACTAAAAATAAACGTTTATCAACGCATAGAAACACAATACTGACCGCTACTTTTACGCCGAAGTATTGCTTTTAGTTCATCTCCGTAAGTCCCTACCACTCAAAGCTCCGTACAGAAAAAAAGTACACTGCTTACAAATGACAGATTATACCGTAACAACATTATATACCAATTGCTTTTCTTACCTTAAAACAATTTGATAATACAACACATCCGATATGTTATATCAGCCATTGATAGGTTGCATTCTCATTGTGTACTAACACGAGTTCCAGGTGACGGGTATCGGTGTTGAATTTGATCTTTACGCCGTGATAATTTGTTCCTACACAAGATCTTTTGCAAAGTCTTGTTATGGTTGCTTTCACAAATAGAGTGGACGGTGGTTGGTGAGTACAAACAAATTATCACTATTATTGTTGCTTGAGAAAGCACTGATCAATAAGAAGATTTTTTTCGCTTTTACGTTATGAACTTTAATGCTTTTATTACTGTTAGCATTCTCAACATCATCATGAACGTCATCATGATCTCAATATTAGCCAGACATTGACATGCCAAAGAAACTTGTCTCTTCTTTGAGCAAGACAAGGCAAAAGCAAAATCATAGAGAAGGCAAAAAATCTTTAAGCGATTGAAAGCAAAACACTCAACTGCAATCGAAGACATGAAATCATTTTTTCCAGGCATCATCATCATCATCAACACAGTCATCATCATCACTTCTATAGTTATTTTAATGGTACTATTGCTATTGTGATCTTGGCATGTTGTGTTGATTAACTGATTCACACAATATCATTAACAATTCGGGCATTTACGTTTTTTTTTTTTTTTTTGTGATCCTCTTAGTGTGTCTTATCGCTATAAAATTACGTAAAATACAAAACGTTCAAATCAACATTTAAATCATTTCAAGTCTTTAATTAAACAGGAATAATATTCCTGACCAATTAATTTATAGACGAAAATTTAAAAAAGAGAAATCGACATGAAAAAAACAACAACAACAAAAAGCGATACCCTTGTAGTAAGATCAAACTTTGGGAGTGAAAATAATATCCGAACACCGGAACGTGACATAAGCACTCTTGCCAGTTTACCTCCACATACGACTGGTACAATGGCACGAGTACAGCATTGTGTTTCTGGTTCTAGCAGCATGATCAGTATCGATACAGTCATGCTCTCACATTTCAAAATTCAATACCTCATAATTAAACAAAGGTTGGATGAACTCCGTAAAAGTTCCAAATCTCATATCCAATGTTTGTACACTGTCTTGCGAAATTGCTCTGAGAAATCGGGATTTAGACCGTGCTATATAAAATCCATAATGGTTATTCAATACTGAACAAACTACTATTTGGACTTCAAACTTGAAGAATGTGGACAATAATATATTAAACTTGAGTAAGCCGCTCCAATGCCTCCTTTTTGCCCCTTCCCCCCCCCCCTCTCTCTCTCACTGTTCTTCCCCCCCCCCCCCCACTCGGTCCCTCTCTCCTTCTCTTTCTTTTTCTCTTCCTTTCTCCTTGTTTTCCTCTCTCTTTCTCTCTCGCTTTCTCTTCCTCCTGTGTTTCCTTCTCACTCTCTTTCTTTCTTTTTTACTCTCTCTCTCTCTCTTTCTCTCCTTCTCTCTGCCTCTTTCTTTCTTTCTTTCTTTCCGCCTTTCTTTCATCAAAATCTGAGTTTGAAAATTATTATCTCTCACTTGTGCGTAGTTATAAAGGAAGGACTTAACACAGTATGACAAGGTTTCGAGTCCTTGACCCGGATGAAAGTCGACACAAATTCTAATCTCGCTCATCACATAGCATCTGTTTGCTTCTTCATTGGATCACTGTATAATTAGTCAGATAGACAGTGAAGTCGTCAGCTGGTTCGTTGCTTATGTACCTCTTTTTCTGGCATATTATCCCTTTATCTTCGTTCATCCATTTCCAATTATATCTTTATCATTATTAATTTGGGATAAATTTCATCAACTAATCGAGAACAACTCTGATCTGGCTGGGGTACCCAAAAAAAAGCGGGGGCGGGGAGGGTGGGAAAGCAGGGTTAAAATAATCTGCTTTCTGGTACTGTTTTAAGACCTCCCTGTGTATGTAACTGCCCACAGGTGGGATGATTTAAAGATACAGATTTTTATGGAAGAAAGAAAGAAAGAAAGAGATAAAGAAAGAAAGAAAGACAGAATGAAGGAAAAAAGAGAGGGAGAGAGAAGAGAGAGAGAGAGAGAGAGAAAGAGAGAGGGAGAAAGAGAGAAAGAGAGAGAGAGAGAGAGAGAAAGAGAGGGAGAGAGAGGAGAGAGAGAGGAGAGAGAGAGGAGAGAGAGAGAGAAAGAGAGAGAGAGAGAGAAGAGAGAGAGAAAGAGAGAGAGAGAGAGAGAAAGAGAGAGAGAGAGAGAGAGAGAGAGAGAGAGAGAGAGAGAGAGAGAGAGAAAGAGAGAAAGAGCGAGAGAGAGAGAGAGAACTAAATAAAAAAAATAACAATACTTATTTTTTGTTTAAATGTTATGAATATGATACTGAAACCTGTTTACCTCTCCCTTGCGGCTTGCGTATCAGAGAACAATGTTGATATAATCAGCGTCTACTGGGTGATCAACAGATCAATATCGATATACCTTTATAGGTCTGGATCGAACTCATGCCAACTTCTTAGGCAGACCATACACAGGAACACCCGGGGGAGCAAACACGCTTGCCCATTGTGAGGTCAAGTATTTTCAGAAGATATCGATCGCGTCGCGCTTGACTGGTGAAATCAATCAATATCGGAATGAAGAGTGATCCGTGCCCTCTCTATTGAGAGAGATTATTGATTGGTGAGGGTGAAGTAGTCCGGCAGTGCGTTACATATGAGATGACCAAAGCAATAAATCTCACAAGCAGGTTTAGTATGAAACTTTATTAGTTACAAAGGAGTATGCCCTGTATTAAATTTAGGGAGTGTTTATTGGGGCTATATGTAGCCTAAATAAAGTCACCCATTTATTGGGGCTACATGATCACTATTACCTTAGCGGTTCAATATTTCCGTAGGCCTAGGGTTAGGGTTGGGGTTGGGGTTAGGGTTAGGTAGGGTTTGGGTCAGGATTAGGGTTAGGTAGGGCTAGGGATGGGTTACATGATCAACATTATCGTAGGGATTCAGTATTTTTGCAGCGAGACACGGGTAGCCCAATACATGTAGCCCCAATAAACATAATATATAGTTTAACATGATTATTTAGGCTATATGTAGCCTATATAAAGTCACCCTTAAATTTATCAGTCCCGAAGGTTTAAAACTAATCTGTTTATCAGTCAGGAAATGTAAGATTTCTCACATTTTTTTCAGTCGGGAAAGTTTGGTTCAGTCTATTTATCAGCCAAGAGAGGGTAAAAATTTAGCAAATACCAATCATGGAAGGTTGGTTTAGTTTATTTATCAGTCCGGGGAAGCTAGGTTTAGTACATGTGTTTCGTAAGCCAGACAAGGTTAGGTTCAGTATATTTATCAGTCAGGAAAGGTTAAGACTAGTAAATTTATCAGTCCGGGAAGGTTAGGTTTAGTATTTATTTATTAGTCAAAGAAATTTAGACTTAGTGTATTAATTTTATCAGTCAGGGAAGGTTAGGTTTTGTATATTTATCAATCAGGGGAAGTTGGTCAACGAGTAGGCTTTCTATACTTGTCAGATCAGTCGGGATTAAAGGCTTACTATATGTATATAATATATAATTAACGGTCTTTCTATAATTTTCTACTGGTCAGACTAAGTCTTGGTTTAACCTTCTTATCCATAGTGGCAAAAATGTCTAATATACTTTATCATAATAATATTAATAATGGATGGCATTTATATAGCACATATCCATTGCCATTAGAAATGCTCTATGTGCTTTACAGAAGCTCTCTCGCTCGCTCTTTCTTTCTCTCACTCTCTCTCTCTCTCACTCTCTCTCTCTACCTCTCTCTCTCTCTCTCTATCTCAGTGAGCTCAGAGCAAATTGTAACTGCAGCCTGTTAGGCGCAGTTCACAACTCACAACAGTTCACAACTCACAACTTGTATTCTAAAGTATTATAATAATATTTGAATATCTATTAATATTTATTTAATAATGAATTAGAAATTTTTGGTGGTGATATGGGGAGGGGGGGGGGGGATATGGCTAAATTTTAATCTATTAATTTTAATTTCAATTTTGCCCCGGCAGCGGCCTGTACGGCCTGCTCTTTACGATTTCCAAATGCCAAGGTATCTTTAACGTGCGCAACGTGCACATCGGCCCTCCGAATTTTTTCGTCCTTATCAGAGAAGACTAGATACTCATGAGGAGACTTACGGGCATTATTGTTGTTGTTGTTGTTGTTGTGGTGGTGGTGGTGGTGGTGGTGGTGGTTGTTGTTGCCACTCACGTCAATAGTTGTTGGTGTTAATGTTACATTTGTTGACGCTTTTTATTTACTGCAATTTCTTCCCTGCCTGTTTTATTTTTTCCTCTTTCTGTTTTTCTTTCTTTCTTTCATTCATTTTTTCTTTCTTTCTTTCATTCATTTTTTTTTTCTTTCTTTCATTCATTTTTTCTTTCTCTCTTCCCCCCACTCTTCATCTGATTTTGCTTTCTTCTCTCTGCCTTTCATTTCTTCCTTTCCTTCCTCCTCTCTTCTGTTTGTTCGTATTTTCGCCGATGTAAGTCCTGCCCACTGAAAAGCAAGCAAACCAATTCACTGGCCTCCTAAGCCTAGGCCCGCACCAACTGAATTTGACCGGCCAATTAATTGGTTGGTGACGTCATGAAAATTGGTTTCAATGAGACCTCGCGCACCAGCCGTCTAGTTCTGGCTCCTTGATGCCAGATATGACAGCTAGAGGATAAGAGGGGCCAAAAAAATTCGCTGCGTAAGAAAAAAAAACAGCATAAAACGATTATCATGACTTTTCACGAAAAAGTTTATTCCACACACCAGGCTAGTGAATTTGTTCGTACAGTGTAGGATAATAATACACGTCATAATGGTGGCTATTTATCAACGAGTTGAACATTTCGTTTCTTTGGATAATGATTGTTGTTCAGAAAATAATATTCATGATGGTCCAGACAATAAATAATGACCATGAAGGCAATGATATCAAAGATACAAGAAACAATAAGATGAGACGGCTATCGGCGAGTGCGTGGAAGTCATGAACAATGCAGTATTTTGCAACGCCAAATAGGGAAAATACTGGATTTTGTCCACTGTTCAGCTATCGCTGTAGACCTTGAATGACGTGAATTATTTTCAATCGCTGTGGGAAAACTCGGGCTACTTTTTTTTTTTTTAAAGTCGCAGTAGCAGTGTAACAAATCAGCGCCATCAATTTACCATTATATCAAGCATTCTTGTCATGCTGTACGCCATGGGCCCCGCCCATGAACAGCGCGCAAACTATGTGCAATAGTTTTTTAGAGGTGCGAAGAAGGGAGTGCCCCATCTTATTGTTTCTAATATCTTTGATGACACTGTGACGTCGACAGCGATAATGATGATGAATTTCACAGATAAAATTGGGATAAAAATGACAAATCTAGGCGATACTAGAGTAAAGTTACATGTCATACATAAAGTACACACTATGAAAGGTACTTATCCAAGAGTAGAGATTACTAATAACATTGAGCTGTTATATCTTCATATACAAGTTTTATGCCAACCTTATTTATTTTTGTGGCCTTGCTGCTACTGTTCCACTGTCCTGCCCCAGGACTTTAATACTGCCTTAATAGACTGACAATACAGCGGATCGTCTTGATGTAATATATAAAGTACAAGATGTGAAAAGTACTTATCCAGGAGTTGAGAAAATCATTAACGTTGAGCTATTATATCTTTATATAAGTTTATGGCCTTGTTGCTACTGTTCCATTGTCCTGCCCTAGGTCTTTAATACTGCCTTAATAGACTGACAATACAGCGGATCGTCTTGATCTGACTGCTGCCATAGGGGAATTACTATACCCTGCATTTGGAATTCCTGACCAGCAACTGATTACCCTTATGAATTTGGTTTTTGGGAGTTTCCAGAGCATGTTCGGAGATTGCACAATTTTATTTCGGAGATCTTCGTGTCTACGGACATTAACGAGAGATCACTCATGCACCGATGACGTCATTGTCGCCATGCTTGTAATCCTCCTATCACTCAGACTCTCAATGGAATTATTTTAAACATCAATAAATAAAGTTTAATATTTAATTTCCGGAATTCTGGAAATTTCCGGAACGGTGGCATCTCTGATACTGTCCAGGAAACACCAACAGAGTATACATTTCTGGAAAATAGATTTCACTGGCTATGGTACCATAGTGTGGTGGTGGAGGTAGTTATGAAAACGCATCTTTTAAAAAACGGCAGAAACAGAAGTGATAATATGTAGAAATGGCGAAATAATAGAAATGTTGATCATACGACTTGTGTGTTTTGTTTCCATTTATGTTGTAAATAATCTACAGTTGTTCCTTATACCCTGATCTGTCGTTTTGAGACAATTTCCAGCTCAGCCCCAGACTTTTAAGTTCAGGATGCCCACTGCTATGTAATTGTTTTTATTCCTGCTCACTTTATTCTTACAATAAGGCGTACATCCCTGAAGTTGCACTAGCTTGTTAACTGTCTGTTGTGCACGCGTTTCATTGTCGTCTATTTTTATCATTACATCATGGCGGCTGCTACGGATTTTTGCCCTATCGTAACGTGAGTGTACCACTGGAAGCGCACATCCTTTAACCTTGTACATATCGCTGGAATCAACTATCATAAAACCGCGCAAGAGTATTCGCGCAAATGCAAATGCTAACTTTTGTAGCCAAACATTCTATGAATCCACTGAAGGAATCTATTCTTGCAACTAATTAATCAACACACATACACACACACAAAAACATTCAAAAGGATAATCTTTTATATGTTTATCTATATACCTAAAAATGTATTTAAGATGGATACATTAATTTTGAAATTAAACAGCTGTTTTTATTTTTTTCCCCCCTTCCTCACTGCGATTAAGGTATTTTTTGCACTTGCGCGGTTTCATGATATGGCCAGTGATGCTTTTTCTTAAAACTTCAGCTGCTCCTTGTCCTCATCGTCACGTGACGAACTGGAAGACGGTTTGGTTGAGCTTTTAGCCTGCTCTGAGTGATAGCTGGGCAGAGGTTGTGGGGTGCGCATTTCTGTGAACAAATTGGAGAGAAAAAAAAACAACACTAACCATACTAGCATTTCGCGAGACTGTGAGTGGATCTGGCGAAATCGGGCTTAAGGTGAAAGACCAAATTCCTTAGAAAATCCCTCCAAAGTGGGAAACATTTTCTATGGACCTGAGATTTGCTTACAACATGAAAGATTAGCCATTTTTCTGCATTCACTTGAGATTGTTTGCCTGAAATCGTCTTAGAAATATTTTATTGGGATTTTTTTAAAAGAGAAACATGAATTTCACCTTTAGCCCAATTTGGCCAGATCACACCAATAATGGTGTGCAATAGTGGTAAGAATGTCAGAACATGTACGGATACAAAGCAAATTGAATACACACTACTAAACCCAAGCAAACGCTGGGAGTTGAAAGAAACGAGCGGTTTCATGAACTAGACCCTCTTTCGCGTGTTTGCCGATTGCAGTGCAGACCAGGAAATTCAGGAGCGAGGCAGTAACACATACACACACACATCCCAGGGATTTTTGGTGACGTTCAGAGTCATTTTAGGATTAGGGTTAGGGTGCACAGTCCAGAGGTTGCAGTACCCATGGCAGTGTTCGATGGGACGAGAAATCCCTTAGCCGATGCCCTGCATTTGGGGGTGTGTTGCTGCCCCGCTCCTGAATTTGCTGGCCTGCACTGCAATCGGCAAACTCGCCCCCGTTCCCTGCACCACCACCCTCCCCCTCCCCTCCTTCACTTCTTTTTTTTTTCTTCAGGTAAATGAACTGCAGGGACAGCAGAGAATACATCTGACGTGATACTGCGTGTCGTAAGAGGCGACTAAAGGTGCAAAGGTCCTGGTCTCCCGAGAAGAGCCAGTTGGCGGTGGGCCAACTACCCACCCTGTAAAAATAAACCAGTTACAGAAACACAAGCAAATACTTCAAATCAGTCTTTTATCTTGGGAGAAGGGGGAGCATCTGCACCTGTAGATTCAATGAAGGACAATGGACAAAGCCGAAAGGATGCCACTGGCCCGACTGCTCCTTCATCAAGCAAGTCACTCCGGATTGCGTCGTGGAATGTCCGCTCCATGTATGAAGCAGGAAAGAGTGCCCAGGTTACAATGGAGATGAGGCGATACAGACTGCACATACTGGGAGTTAGCGAGACCCGCTGGATACAGTCCGGACTGAAACAACTTAATACTGGGGAAAAGATTTTGTATTCTGGAAGGGAGGACAAAAAGCATACAGAAGGAGTAGCGATCATCTTGAGCAAGCACGCCCAGAGGTCACTGAGGGGATGGGAACCCTATGGAAGGAGAATTATATTGGCATCATTTACTACAAAGAACAAGAACATCAACATGAACATTGTGCAGATATACGCCCCAACAAATGAAGCAACCGATGAGGACAAGGACGATTTCTACAACCAGCTTCAGGAAATAGTTGACACATTGCCAAGAAAAGATGTGAACATTATAATGGGAGACGCCAATGCCAAGATAGGACAGGACAATACAGGGTATGAGGACATTATGGGGTGCAATGGTTTAGGACAAATGAATGAGAATGGAGAGCGGTTTGCAAGTTTCTGCGCATTTAACAGCTATGTGATTGGAGGTTCAGTATTCCCACACAAGAGGATCCATAAGGCCACTTGGATTTCACCGGATGGAGTAACTGAAAATCAGATTGACCACTTTTGCATCACCCGACGATTCAGACGCTCACTAGAGGATGTCATAGTACAGAGAGGAGCAGATGTTGGATCTGACCATCACATGCTGCTGGCAAGACTCAAACTCCGCCTCAAGAAACAAGGTACCAGAGCAGGAACAAAGAGGAGAAAGTGTCAAGTGAGCCTTCTGGATGGAGACAAGAAGGAAGAGTTCCAGCTGACACTGAGGAATAGATTCAAACCCCTTGTTGACCTCGAAGAGACAGTAGATTTGGAGACTCACTGGGCTAAGGTAAAAGGAGTATTTACATCGACATGTCAGGATGTTATTGGGGAAAAGAAAGTGGAACACAAGGAATGGATCAGTCAAAAATCACTGGACTTGATAAGGATAAGAAGAGACCTAAAAGAACGGGTAAATGCAAGTCGTACAAGAAGCTCAAGAGTTGGTAACCAGGAAGAGTACCGAGCATCAGCTAAAGAGGTCAAAAAATCAATTAAAAAAGACAAAGAGGAGTTCATAGGAATGTTAGCAGAGAAAGCAGAGAAGGCAGCAACAGGAGGACACATGAGGATCCTTTACCAGACTACAAAGACTCTTGCTGGAAAATATGGAAAACCTGAAGTTCCTGTCAAGGATTACAACAGGAAGGCTATTTTTGGAAAGGAAGCTCAGGCAAAAAGATGGATAGAACATTTTAACAGCCTCTTGAACAGACCTCCACCAAGCAACCCACCCGACATTCTACCCGCAAGAAATGATTTACCGATCAGTTGCGACCCTCCGACTAAAGCAGAGATTAATGATGCCATAAAGCAGTTAAATCGAGGCAAGGCAGCTGGACCAGACCAGATCCCACCAGAGGCGCTGAAGGCAGATGCTGCTGGGGCTGCAGAGGGTCTGCACTCACTATTCTCGAGGATTTGGATCGGAGGCAAGTTTCCAAAGGACTGGAAGGAAGGACACCTCGTGAAGCTCCCAAAAAAAGGGGACCTCAGCAATTGTAGTAACTACAGAGGAATCACACTTCTCTCCATCCCAGGAAAGGTTTTCAATCGGATTATTCTCAAGCGAATACAGAATGCAACAGACCAAAAAACTTCGCGAGGAGCAAGCTGGTTTCAGGAGTAATCGATCAACCACCGACCAGATCGCCACGCTGAGAATCATAGTAGAGCAGTCGCTAGAGTGGAACTCCCAACTGATAGTGAACTTCCTTGACTACGAGAAGGCCTTTGATAGCATCGATAGAGAAACACTATGGAGAATATTGAGACATTATGGAATCCCAGAGAAGATGGTGAATCTTATCAAGAGCATGTACGAGGGGACAAGTTGCAGAGTCGTACATGATGGTGAGCTTACTGACAGCTTTGATATCAAGACTGGTGTTAGGCAGGGTTGTTTGCTGTCCCCATTTCTGTTTATCCTGGTGATTGATTGGCTTATGAAAGAAACCACCAGTGGAGGAAGAAATGGCATACAATGGACCCCATGGACACAGCTGGACGATCTAGATTTTGCAGATGACTTGGCACTATTGTCGCACACACACGACCAGATGCAAGCAAAGACTACAGCTCTAAACAAAATTTCAGAATCTATTGGATTGAGGATACATCCCGCGAAGTCGAAGGTCCTAAAAATTGTTGCACCCCTAAGCGAACAAGTCACAGTAGGAGATCAACCACTGGAAGATGTAGAGTCCTTCTGCTATCTTGGTAGTATCATTGACAATAAGGGAGGAACAGAGGCAGAAGTCAAAGCACGAATTGGAAAGGCACAGGCAGCTTTCACATCCTTAAGCAAGATTTGGAGAACCAAGGATATATCTCTAAAAACAAAGCTGAGGATATTCAACTCGAACGTGAAGTCAGTCCTGTTGTATGGATGTGAGACTTGGAATGCGTCCCAGGCCTGCATAAAGAGAATCCAAGTTTTCATCAACAGATGTTTGAGGAAGCTACTTAAGATCAGATGGACAGACAAGGTCAGCAATGAAATTGTATGGAAAAGAACAAGACAGAACCCAGTCAGAGAGGAAATTGGTAGGAGGCGATGGAGATGGATCGGCCACACTCTCAGGAGGCCAGGAAACAGCATCACGAAGAAGGTATTGGACTGGAATCCCCAGGGCAAGAGATCAAGAGGAAGGCCGCGCGGAACGTGGAGAAGAGCCAGAGAAAATGATGTGCAACGAAGCGGAAAGACTTGGAATAATGTAAAGAGGCTGGCCCATGATAGAGAGGGATGGAAGGTGTTTGTTGGTGGCCTATACCCTGATCCAGGGTGAGAAAGGCAATGATGATGATGAAATGAACTGCACATTATACAAGGCTCTTTCGACTTCAGCCTGATTTCGCATATCCGCTCACAAATATTCAGGTACTCAGGATGCATTAGATAGTTGTTGCTGTACCAGCAGCGGCAAAAGCAATAGTGATGACAGCAGTAACGTTGATTTTAGCCGGGGTAGTAGTAAGGCTAGCGACAGCAGTGCGAATAAATAGCAGCTTTTGATATTTTAGTAAATTTAATCATTGGGTGACAGAGGCTACAGTCACAACAGCAACTCATTATATGCGCAACTATTATGGCGGTAACAGAAATAATAATAGAGGGTGGGGTAGTAGAAGTGGTGGTGGCGGTAGTAGTTAGACCAGCGGTAGTTATGATGGTTGTTAGTATTTGTTTTAAACGTGGGCTATCAGGTGGTGTAGGTAATGTTGGTACTGACAACAGTAGTAGTAGTAGTAGTAGTGATAATCGTTGTAGTAATAGTAGTAGTAGCAATAGTAGTAGTAGTGAGCTTATTAAGGACATTGCCAGTAGTAGTAGCAGTAGTAATACTTGCTGCAACAGTGGTAGTTAGTGGTAATAATTGTAGTCATAGTAGTAGAAGTAGTAGTCATACTTGTTGCAATAAACTGTGATAAGGGATTGGTGTGGTAGAGGTAGTCCTTAATTAAATTTGTTGTAGTTGTAATAATGGTGGTTGTTGCAGTCGTTGTATTAGTTGCATTTATTGTAGTAATCAGTAGTGGCTCCGTAATAGTCATAGCCATACAAACTATGAAGATTTAGAGCTGGCTTACTGCTACTCACCTCTTTTCCCACTGATAGTGAAGAGCGCGGCATCCGGCTGAGGTGCTTTATACTGGGGTGGGGCCTCTATGGGTGGTGGGGCAGCGATGGGGGAGACGGTGTGGCAAAGGTCATAACCTCCGAATGGTGCTGTACGAGAAATAAAGGCAAAACACACCATAGTGCAGTATGCACGCAGTAACACAACGTTTGTTTATAGCCTTCATTTGTCTACATTGTAGAAATTCTGTTGGTTTTATAACGTTATTTCATGGCGTCTACCTGATTTAATTCATACCATTGTACTGTACGTTATACGCATCTTTTAACAAAACTAAGAAACAACAAAACAAAACAAAACAAACAATGAAACAGGTTAAACAGATGATCGGCACAAATAATGTGTTTTCATCAACATTTTCCCTTCGGCTTCAAAACAGGTAAATTTTGTGAAATATCTTCACTTACAAATTTCAAATTATTTTGAAGAGCCTTCCATATTCATATTTCAACCGCTTAGACATATCTGGAAGTTACACTAATCAGCTGATTCACCGGCCATCTTTCGTGGAGGAAGAACAAAACAAAAAACACTCTGTAACGTCATGTGCATTCTATCTATAGGTGAAGATGAAAGTGAACATATGAGATCAAACCCAAACTTACTGTGAGTTCCCCTGTAGTACAGCTGCACTACTTCATTGGGAGTACAACTGTTCACCATTACGTACATGGGACGTTGCGCATTTTTTGGAATTCCATGCAGGATAAAACCGTAAAATTCGGCGGCGTATCCCTTTATGGCCACATCCGCGCCAAATCCAATTTTTCCACCGTCCATGTCCACATACATGAAAAATCTGGGAACGAAAGAGATCGATTTATAACCAGATCAGTGATCTGAAATGAGACGTCATTCTCCACCATTAAAAAAAAGAGGGTGATAAAATATTCACAGTTACGAACAGTTTTGTTGTTGTTTTCAAACCAACTTGTGGCCAGTTTCCAAATAAAGTTATTGTGGCCATGTCGCCAATGAAATATATTGTTGTGGTCACTTAGCCGAATCTAATCTTAACCCTGAGTCTGAAACTGTCCGAAGTTTTCTGTGCAAATAAAATTCGGTTTGGCCACTTAGCTCCAATACTCACCCCCAAAACCTGCATGAACGAATGAATGAATCAATGAATGGATGAAAGAAAGGAAGAAAAACAAACAAACAAACAAATGCGCCCATGGAGCAATGTAAATAATACAAATCACTATCGTTTTGATTTTGCATGTACAAAATAATATCTTGTGCGTACCCATTCACTAATTTCTTCACAATTGTATAAATTATTTCAGTTGGGAGAAAAGGGGAGGTGCAGTCCACCATCAATCAGTAAAATGGCAGTTGCGGAGAAATAACGAAAACTGACTAGACAAGACCAAATATTTGATTATGACGATTAGCGGACTTTTTTTCTATTGGTATGGGGAAAGAATGTCGTTGATCTTGAGCAACTACTTATGTAGACAGTGTTGTTTTTTTTTATTACTAATATTATTTAATATAGATTTTCTTCTCTTGCGCTTCAGAAAAGGCACCGAGCACTGTAAGAGGATTTTGTAAGGTGAAAACAAGTGCAAAATTTATTGATAGCATTTTTTGCTACTCGACGTTCAATATATCGTCTGCTGCTTTATATTCAGTTGTGTACATATACGATGTTACGCCCGCGTGTGAGGCAGTGATAAATTGTCCTTCCAATCACATCCTTACCATTTTTTTTTTCAATTTTCTCAGAATTCATATTTTGTCACTAAGGAGCCATGCATGTATACTTTTAAAGAACTTGATGATAAATATCTCAAGAAAATTTCCATTTCGATGCCGATCCCTTAAAATGTAGTAATAATTACAGTATGATACTGGAAGAATTTTGCATGCCCAACAAAGAATGGTAATCCACCCAAAAGGCCCATATATCTAGCCCACATGAAGCTGCTTCCAGACATACTTTGAACTGCTAATTTCTTGTGTTAATTTTAGAGTTAGCGTGGAAACACTTTGTCTAAAATTACGTTCGTGAGCTCTCCACCAACGGCCTTCTGTCACGGCCTTATTATATTCGTCGTGTAAGGCATGATATGTTTGACAGGGACCACTGTTGGTTTCCCAGCCGAGCATTCAAGTGACGGAGTAACGTAGATGGCCATGGGGCCTTGAGGATGCTGATCGGGTATTGGGGCCAAGGGACTCTGGTCAAGTAAACATGCAAATTGATAGAATGTATTTGAATGGAATCAATTACTGAATCCAATGGAGCAAGTGCACACGAACAAATAAGACAAAGTTCTAGTAAGTTCAATCGTCGGGTTCATTCTCGTGACATCAGCTCGCTCGTCAACAAGACAACCATGAATGTAAACATCGCCCCTAGCTATCGTTGTTATTGTGGCAGCGCCGGGGGGGGGGCGATCGGTGTCCCTGCTTTGTGGGATCACCTCTGAGAACTGTCTTACTTGTCTGGGATCCCCAAAGAGAGCCGCTGCTGAACCTGGTTGAAGTGATAGGTCCGCCTCTTCGTTAAATCTAGACCCCAAGACTGACTGTGCTCCCCTACCAAGGTGACACGCCCCTGCTTCCGGAGTGGCACCTCTGCAGAGCCCAGTCCTATACAGGATGTGATGCCTCGGTTTCTTCTGGATGGCCACAGGACCTATGGTCAGAGTGATAAAGAATATCATCCTCTTTTCAAAAGACAATGGAAATTACCACGATGGTCTATGGCACTAAACGTCTAACTCAGAAATGTAGCTTTTTTCGGGGGGCGGGGGGCGGGGAGGGGCTGAGGGGTGGTTGCGCAGGTGTGTGTGTGTGGGGGGGGGGAGGTGATTAAACAGAAGACGACGACAGCATTTCACACTATGACTGTGTAAAGATATCGGATCATATAACGCTCTAGAAGTAACATACATGAAGAAATCATTTAAAAATACATTGTCATCAAATTGCATGTCTCATGTTGTTTTGGTATGAATTAAATCATTTTTATTTCTTCATCTCTCTCATGCAAAGTTAACTTTTCAAGACTTCGGCGGTCTATGTTAACTTTTCAAGACTGAGGCATAAAGGAACCAGCTGAAAGTACAATATTTTGAATCTCATGAGAGACCCAATGTAAATCTTTGGGGCTCTTCCTCGTTGGCCATAGTAAAAATAATGACATCTCAGAAATACTAGTAAAAGTACGGAAGTAAAGTTAATGGCGTAGTGAGTCAAGTGTGTCTTTTCTGGATTTTGATGTGGGATGTGCAAAATCGAGTTTGCAGGGACCTCCAGCACTGGCGAGACTAAAACAAGCCTGTGTCATTATTTAGACAGACAGACAGACAGACAAGAAAAACGGTCTTGACTCAGCTGGAGGAAAGTGAGACCTTGCGCAGAGAGAGAGACAAAACAGCTGCAAAGCAGACTCGGTTAGCCTAATTGCGCCATGTCTAAACGACTGCTGATGTAAGTTCTCCTGCTCTCAGTATGCCTTAACTCTTGTCTTAGTGTCTGTATCTTACAACAGTCTTGTGGGGCGGGGGATGGGTATTACCCATAGATATACACTACTAAACGGTATCATCAGAGAGTATGCATTTATAGACTGGTCTCACTTCCTCCAAATCGCGAAACTATGTTGCTGCGGAAAAACAAGAAATTGAAGAATTGAAATAGTCCGCCTTCACCAAAGATAGTGTGCATATCTGTTTACTGTGGTTTGTTCATAGTTTTTTGGGCTAATTGAAACTATTTAGAGCCGTTTGTAAGCTCGTACACCCCCTTGGAAATGCACAAACGGATATTGTTTACCCCAGCGACCTACTTTCCCCTTCCATGCTAATAGTGGTTTCGCAGAGCCTCCCGTGTCTCGCAGTGCAGATCAACCAATAGTGAAGCCTCTGTATACATCCATACTCTCTGGTATCAATAAATTAAGCCCGGAACGGCACAGTCAGCTGTAGCAGACAACAAGTGCACACCATAATTTTCTATTATTTTCTTGGTACGTCCGGGAAGAGGCTATCACGCTAAAAAGGGTCAGACACAGGTAGCATCTGACACTGTTTCCTGGGTGTACATTTTGCCGACAGCAACTGGCTGTGATATTCCGGGTTTAGTAGACCACTCTGGCTCTCCCCCCCCCCCCCGGCCCCTTACCTCAAAAACGTGTTTCCCCTCTGTGAAGCCTGAACACCATCGGGCGGCGTCCGTCACTGTCTTCCCGAGTCTTTTCCGCATCACATGACAAGGGCCTAAACTTATCATGCCGTCAGAGAGATCCGTGAAACCTCCAGCATATTCTTGGCGAAATACTAGGCTGTGTGTCCAGTCCGGGGGTCCTAAAGACAGTTGGAGATACATGTATACCTACCTACCTACACCTAACTATCTACTTACCTACCTAATCTATCTAATCTACCTATCTATCTATCTAATCTACCTATCTCTATCTAATCTACCTATCTATCTATCTAATCTACCTGTCTATCTATCTAATCTACCTATCTATCTACCTAATCTACCTACCTGCCTACCTACCTACCTACCTACCTACCTATCTACCTACCTATCTACCTATCTATCTATCTATCTATCTATCTATCTATCTATCTATCTATCTATCTATCTATCTATCTATCTATCTATCTATCTATCTATCTATCTATCTATCTATCTATCTTTTTATCTATCTATCTTTTTATCTATCTATCTTTTTATCTATCTATTTATCTATCTATCTATCTATCTATCTATCTATCTATCTATCTATCTATCTGCCAGTCTGCCCGTCTGTCTGTCTGTCTGTCTGTCTGTCTGTCTATCTGTCTATCTGTTTATCCAGTACGCTATCTGCCCGTCAGCTTAGGCATTCACCCTACCAGCAGTCCGTGCACTGGGGTTGACCTGCTTTGCTGTGGACATGCAGATAACGACAATGACGACGAGAGCGATGACACCCCCGACAGCAGCCACAACAGATGTTAATACCACATGTCCATCCCAAGCTGCCGTCGCTTCAGCCGCGCCTGCCACCGCAGCCCTACCACAAAGCGAAAGTAAAGAAAAGAATTCATCGGCGTTCTCAGAAATGAAAAGTCTAGAGAATTAGATAAAACGAATGAATAATAATAATAATAATAAATAAATTATAATAAATAAATAAATAAATAAATAGATAAATAAATAAAACCCTATGATATCTTCAGAGGAACAAAATCCTTGACAAACAAGAAGTGCTTCGGCGTGTTCCGTGACGTCAATAGGCTTTACACAGCAGGGCCACATTGAGGTTGTAACTTTGGGTATTGACCTTTTTTTGTGTGTGTCTTGTTTTGGCCGAGGGGCGTGACTTTTTTATGTACGAGCTTTAGCAAATTCAGGAGCGGGGCAGCAACACACCCAAAACCACAGGACAGCTCCAACACATCCCAGGGATTTTCGGTGACGTTCAGAGTCATATCAGGCACAGCCCAGAGACCAGAGATTGAAGCAATCATGGCAGTGTTCGATAGGACCAGAAATCCCTTAGCCGATGACCTGTGTTTGAGGGTGTGTTGCTGCCCCGCTCCTGAATTTACTAATGCTCGTAGGCAAAAAAAAAAATCACGCTCCCGGGGGGAGGGGGAGGGGAGGGGAGTGAGGCATTATTGTATAATTATGGTTACACATATCAATTACACTGACCAATATTCCCTTACAGAGGTCAAATCATAATCTTATCAAAATAAGAATACGGTACACGATAGCGAAGATATTTGAGTGATGACTGATACGTCACAAATTTACAACACAGGCCAAAAGGAAAATCATTAATTTTATCAATCACTTTAAAGTAATACCCAAAAAACCGCCCACCGCCCACCCCCCACCCCCAAACTCACACATAAACGCCCAATGGAATACAATGAAGGAAAATATATACTGATTTAATACAGGTGTTATAAAACTGGTGTTATTTGTTATTCTTCGTGGAAAGACTTCATACTCACCTACCAACTTCTTCCAAGTACACAACGTTTCGATGAAAAATATGCAGAGGTGTCGTCCATCATCACGCATTGGGCAAGATGGGATGAAAAGAGAACGGGAAAAAGGAAAAGTGAATAAAATGGCAATTATGAAACAAGTACGTGAAAGAAATCTTTCTTCTTCTCTTCAAAGAGGTACGGAATATAGATGTGTATTTGATTTTCAATCAGACAAACTGCGACAATTTAGTTACGTAAGTATTAATGCTGGATGGTTCATAGTTTAAATCTAGCCAACACCCGCTGACAGTATTTTGCAACCATTGAAACAATTTGCCGATCATTACTCTAGGTTCATCGAATGCCACATCATAACCATCACCACCCCATTCATCCTTACCATCCCAGCCATTAGATATTAAATTTTTTTTTTTTTAACAAAGGGGGGGGGGGGAGGATATAGGCATTGGGTGACAGTTACCGGGCACTTTATTCATTGAAAGCATACAGTTTCTTGTAACACTGTGTTATTAATGTTGTCTGAGTCAGTCCTAAAAGGGGGGTAACAATAACATTAAAGCCCCTAAACTGTCCAGCAGCTGCTGTCCGTCTTTCCGGTACTGATAAATGAAAGGAAAAAGACTGATAAAATTTACAGCAGAGAGGACAGGAAAAACGCCCCAATACGGAATCAAATCTCAGCCTCTGGTTTTTACATAGTGAACTCTCTACCAAATAACGCTTGCCATCGTGAGAGAGTTTGCGGCCCTGCATAACTTTGGTGAGAAACAGAGAGGTTACATTAGAGAATTTGTAGGGGACAGGGCAAGAACGTGAGAAGCGAAGGGAAAACAGAGGAAAATAGAAAGTGCGTAGGAACATGAGAAGATACAAAGAAAGAAAGAAAGAAAGAAAGAAAGAAAGAAAGAGAGAAAGAAAGAAAGAAAAGAAAGAAAGAAAGAAAGAAAGAGAGAAAGAAAAGAAAGACAGAGAAAGACGAGGCAGAAAGAAAAGAAAGAAAAGAAAAGAAAGAAAGGACAGAAAGAAAAGAGAAGAAAGGAAGACAGAAAGAAAGAAAGAAAGGAAGGAAGGAAGAAAGAAAGGAATGAAGAAAGAAATTAACAAAGAAAGACAGAAAGAAAGACAAGAAAGAAAGACAGAAAGAAAAGACAAGAAAAAGAAAAGACAGGAAAGAAAGAAAAGTCTGGAAAAAGAAAAAAAGAAGAAAAGGCAAGAAAGAAAGACAGAAAAAGAAAGAAAGGTCAAGAAAAAAGAAAAGAAAGAAAGAAAGAAAAGTCAAGAAAGAAGAAGAAAGAGGAAGACGTACAAACTAACCTGATATGAAGTTAAACAACAGAGCCGAGGCCAATACAACAAACTGCTCCATATTCAAGCTTCTACTCCAGACCTGCAATTGAATAAAATGGGGAAGGGAAAAAAATGGAGTGTCTTGTTGCCTGTTTCTAGCACAGTGGTTCTCAAACCCTTTGTAGACAATCGCCCCCCCCCCCAAGGCTCCAAAGTTTCTTTCATCGCTCCCTTTCTCTGTCTCCACCCCCCATTCCCCCAGCTGCCCCGCCCCCAATCCAAACTCAAACAGATACATTTCACAAGAAGATAAACTACACACAAATTTATGATGTTAAGTTTTTCAAACCCTGTTTATGATCTCCAGTCATAACTGTTTTCGCCCCCTTTCATAGTTTTCCATCCCTAGTTGTCTTTTCTTTGCTTTCACCCCTTCCTCCACCGGAAATCGAAATTGGTTTCAATTACCAATGTGTGAACTGAGGCACAAAACGAAATTTCCTGTATATTTTTTAATGCGTTTTTTTTTTCCGTCTCAAAAAGTTGGAACATTTTCTTCTCTGGTTCAACTCAGTTGTGGCTCAAAATCAACGAAAGTATTAAAAATATTGCAAACTTTCAAACGTTTCAAAATTTGCCCATTTACACCTTTACGTCGTTCTTTGCGTATTGTGATATTTCGTAGAATTTAAGGCTCGGCGGTTAAAAAACCTTTCATAATTACACTGGAGGCCTTACTTCCTTTATATTATGATTATTTCAGAGCCATAAAGGCATAAAGATCTATCCTATTTTCGACTCCATGGAGCTATGTCTAGATCGGCAGTAGTGCTTGGTGGAGCATAGATAGGAGAAAATCCACAACCTCACAGTATTCTGTTTTCTGTCTAATTTACTTTTCAGAACAATCTGTCCTCACACTGGCTCCATAAAGACCTGGCCCAGCTGATTCTTTTATTTGTCATCTCCGTGCGTACTTTAATGTTATTTTTTTTAATAGTGAGCACCTAGTCTCTCAGTTACCAAACTATGCAGCCATCCGATTAATTATCCAACCAGCCAAACAACCAGGAAATCAAACAATCAACCATTTAACTGCAGCCTGCGGATGAAGAAACCACTACGCTGGAGCACCATTAAAAAACAACAAAAAAACCCAACAGTTTTCACTGTTACAAATTTTAATATCTCATACCATATGAATATTCAAATAGCACCAGATTAAAACCAAACGTTAATTTGTATGTGTAATCGTCAAAAGTAAATAAAACCTCTCATTCGATATCATGTCATAGAACGCAACTTACGCGTTTGTATGGCAGATGTGTGATATCCCATACAAAATGGAGAAATCGAGATTTTGTCATCTTTATATTTTGAATAAAGGCATCACCGAACATTTGTACTGTTAAGAAATTTCCGAATTCTCCCCTTCATCGACCAAATTCCAAAACCATGGAAACTGGAAAAGTTTGATCGTAAACGGATCAAAATCCAATGCAACTTCTTCGGGCATGAATTTGCGGTCTTTTGAGTCCAAGTGGGAAAGAGGATCAAAAATGCGTTGGTGTTGATCCGAACGGTAAACATATTATTACTATGGCAATGTTTACTCGCACTGCATGAGGCGGGTGCGAGGAGAAAAATTTGAGAGAAGGGTTTAACCACTGGTGAATTTTCTTTCGACCTGCATATTTGGGAAAATGCAAATTTCTGTTTGCCGGCAAAACCAGCTATGTTTTTCTGAATACAACAGTTCACCTCGAAAAAAAAATCTTAAATTACCATTCTTAACTATGTTCGTCATAGTGACGTTGTGGGCGTCTCTAGAAGTTTATGATATTGATGGAAACGCGACAGTCTTGACCCCCGATGAAAAAACAAAATAAAGAAACTACAAACAAACAAAATAAATACCACAAGAATACACACATTGTTTTCAGAGCCGTCTTAACGCATGGGCACACCGGGCAGTTGCCCAGGGACCCCAATAGTTTAGGGGCATCAAGCATGCACATTTATGAGTAGTTGCGCAAGGAGCGGGCTGCAGCCTATTGCTTTGCTCAGGGGCCCATAATAAGACGGCCCTGATTGTTTGCAGACACTTAATAATATATATGCTATAATACTGATGTCCATGGGCAAAGACCCATAAAATGCAACGTTTACCGTTTTAGTCGGTTTTCTCTTATCTGGGATGTACGTCCCGTCTGGCGTAGACTAGAACGATTGGCTTATTTTTATTTCTGAAGTTCTATAACCTTACTGAGAAATATACGTACAAAAGCAAGAACTCTGTGTCCTTTCTATACCTGCCTCAGAACTACGACAACCGGCTTCAGTCACATTACAGAACACATTACAGGGACAGTTCGCTAGATGCCTACCGAATTCAAGAAGTCGGATTTTACCTCGAAGCCTCTGCTCTCCTTCATGTATTTTGTATTTTGATTTTCACCTCTGGCTGAGTTCTATAGTAATGGATGGAGTGTGCCAGTTTGCCTCAAGTTAGGTCAAAGTTAAAGCAAAAAATAATAATAGCATGTCCTGTCATAAGATGTGCTTACTTGAGAGACATAATTATTTTGGCACCAGGGTGACATGTTATTATGTAGCATTTGGTAAAAACTGATATTCATTGAAATGTAAGCACACATTCACCAGAAACCAACATAATTGTCGACTTTGGCTTTGAAAAGCGAATCTAAAAAAAAACTACTCTTGTGAAACACTGCAGTGTGTCAGATTTCTTAGAATAGGATTGAATAGATTTTCAAAAATGAATTGGCCGCCGCTGAAGTGGATCAAATACCTCAACCCATTAATGACCAAAACCAGGCCACTCAGGTTTATAATTTGTCTCGAAGACAAGGGGATAGTATAATGAAATTAACACCTAAACACTGCAACAACATTCGGAACATTTATCAGCAGCAGCAATAGCAACTTTAGAAGCAACACTAACAACCACAGCATAAATAGCAACGATAACAAGAACAAGATTAGCTACAACAACAACAAAGAATACAACCTTAACAAACACTGACGTAAACAATAACTTCAAGTAACAGAAGGCAAAAAAACCAACAAATAAAACTACAAATAAACAAATCTTAATCCAGCTTTACCTTGTTGCAGAAGTGTGTCAACGTATAACTTGTCTGAAATTCCTGAACTTACTGCCAGAACGACCGTAAACTAACCAGGAGAAGCCTTCCCTCACTGAGCCTAGGCTTCTTGTCAAACACTATACAAAAACTAGGATATACCGTACAAAGAATGTACCGCTGGTGGCATGGAGCCTCGAAGAACCCTGGTCTATTTAATCTGAATAGATCACCTTTATAATCAATAACATCCGCGATCAGAAACCATTCATGATCTTCAGAAATCAATAAAAAGTCGCTTAAGAGTCAGCCCCACAAATGCTTGAAAGATTTTGTTTTGTTTTTTTTTTGCTTGCCAAAGGTGTATACGTGCCTATTCATTTTCATATTCATATTAGTTTACACAGGGACTATTTTTTACAGGTCGGATGGCTGATACTCTTAACATTGAAAGACATTTCTTCATTTGAGAAATTCTCAATAAAGCTGTTGGGAAATATGTAGTGACTGCTGACTAATAATATCATATATTATTATTATCTCTCTAACATTAAACAACGGAGGTTGAGTTGCACATCAGTATAAATTATCATGCCCGATATGGAATAACAGAAATAATTAGCGACTGTGTATTTTCATTACATATAGTTTGTTGTGTACATTATTTTAATTCCGTCACCTCCCCCCCCCCCCCCCCCCAGCCCCGGAAAGAACCACTGATTTCGTTATATCATCGACGTGCTTATTCGCCGACGTCTGCGAATAAGATCCCGATCTTATTCTCAGATGGGGGTTTATTGGTGTCTACTATGGAAATTAAAGTTCCTCCAGACTACCGTGGCCTGCCGTGGTGCAATGCCTAGCGTCTGCGGTTATCAGTCGGAGACTAAGGGTTCAATCTGAGTTCAATCCCACGCCGGAGAATTTTTTTTTTTTAAACCTAGTACTGCTCATTATTAGGCATCATTTTGTTTCCTAAGGATTTTGCAAAATTGATGTCGCTGAGAAACTGATCATTACTAGTATGCTCCAGATTACTTCTTTTATTTATTCCTGTTCGTTTTATTTATTCCTTTTTATTGAACGGGACAGTTGCTAATTAGAAATAAAGATGTAAATCAAATTTTAAACATGAAAATGATTTCTGTTGATCGGCGTGAACTGAAAATTTCGTCTCTCCCTGTCATGACTTAGATCTATCCTGTATTTACGGAAAATATATTTTTGGGATCTTCTGCTTCAGCTATTTGTCGTGTTTTGTTTTACATGTATTACTTTTTTGTTTGCATGGAAGTTTAATTTTTTAGTTCATTTTTATCTGCCCTGACTTTCTCTGTGACTTCACATCCGGCGAAAAAATCCCAGCCACAATTTTATACTCTTGAGTAAAGCAACGATGATCAGTGGGGGGAAAAGCAGAAAAAAAAAAAAGGTAACCCAAAAAAAAGCTCTTGCGGAGATTCGAACCTCCCCTTACCAACTCGGCAGGCGAGGTTACTTATGCCACCGGGGAACCTGAGGAAAAGCGTTACTAAGTATGGTCTCTGGTACCTAGGACACGATAACCAATAAGTATCGCTAAAAAATAGACAGCCTGGTGCATCATTACCGTAAGAAACACCTTGCTTTAGCTACTCCGAAGCGAGCCATCTTACCGAGAATTATTCAACAAAACAAGCCAGAATTGCGGTCTAATGGAGCTCTTTCTAAACAAAATCACAAAACCAAAAATCCTCTGCGAATAAGATTCTGATCTTGTCCGCACACGTCCAACAACCTTTTTCAAGGAAAAAAAAATGAAAAAACAGCAGAGAAAAAAAATGGAAAATTGAACAGATACAACAATCGAACAATAAAAGATTTGAATAGGAATAGAATCTAAACAGAATAATTCTACTTAATACTTAACTGCGAGTTCTTGCTTGGACAGCAGCACAGACAAACGTCTGCCAATGTGTGGAGGCTCGAAGTTTTCCTACATCAAATCGACGTCGGTGGGATGTAGTAACCAGCGGATTTACATAGGAACGGTATCATTCCTATGTGCAAACTTGATGTCAGTCCTACGCGGTTTCCGTAAGGTTGCTGGTTGGGGAAGGATTGACATGAACGAAGCTGGAAATCCAGTAGCATAAAACAACAACAAAGAAAAAAGGTAAATTTGATTATGTTATATCACTTTTCAAATGCCTTTTTTCAGGAATAAGATTAAGTTTTGGATTTAAGCTTGGAGATTTAACAGTTTACAATGATGAATTCTGTTTGTTTGTATTGGTTCTGACGTGTCTGAAATATTTATTAATAGAGAAAAACTTTATCATGTAAATGTAATGTGTGTTACACAAAAACAATAATGTCTATTGGATTCTTTCTTATCAAAACTTAATTCAGTAATAGAATTGCTTTATTATTTTTGCATTATCAAAATGCCAATGCATTATAAGAACAACTTTACTGATGACATCAGTTACTTGTTGTTAAACATAAAAGTGCAAATTATATCGAATATTTTTGCTTCTCAGTATGAAGTAATTGTTCTTAGAAAACATGCCGTAAAATTATGAAATCCAGTTTGTTTTCATCCTCAGATGACATATTCTTGTCATAAAACCATTTTAGAAGTTAAACCAAGGATTTTTTATTTCATATTTAAGTTCTATATTTTCTCACACTGGTTGACATTTCATGGAATGGGCCTGATGCAGAGTGAGTCACTGAATGTCTCCGTGCTCATGAGTACTGGCGAATGTGTGAGTGCGTGAGCTCACTGAGAGTAATTGGGTGAATGAAGGTATAAATGAGTGAGAAATGTTTGAAGGACTGACAAAGGCAGCGCAGATCATGGCTTGCAAGAGAAATTGTAAAAAAAACAAAAACAACAACAACAAAAAAAAACCTTTATTAGTCAAGTTGGTTTTGGAGTCCGTGTTACAAAACAGTTGCATTTTCGGTTTGAGACCTTACACAGCCTGCCTCCCTACAAGAATCTGATGCAGATTTGTATAGGATCTTCGTAGGGTTGGAAAGATTAACTTGGTTGGGGCGGATTAACTTCATCAAACCAACGTCGGTGCGATGTCGTAAATAGCAGATCTACGTGGGAATGATGTCATTCCTATTAGCTTGATGTCAACTCAAAGCGTCGGATTTAGGAAAGGGTTGCTGATTTGATAGAGTCGATCAAGAGGGGATTAGAATTAGAGGAAATCTAAGTGCCATTTGACTGTTTTGGGGAAAAAGCTAACAAAAAAAACAACAACAACCAATTCCAATATAAGCCAATCGAATTTAATAAACGCTTGCAATACTGAAAACTCTTCGAGTAAATCATTTAAATATTAAAAATCAATTGGTAGTATTGAAATGTTTTTGCATTTTTTCCAAAAGCAGTCAAATGGCACTTAAGTCCCTTCTAATTCTAATCCCTTCAATTTATAACGGCTGAGATCTGACTAAGGGAAGATAGGGGAAAGAAAAATGTATGACTTTCTTTCTTCGCCGTGCTTCTATCAACTAGATAAAAACGATAATTATAATATGGCAAATAGTTAATCTGAGAACAATACGTTCAACTATATGTGTGTATGTTCCTTATATATGTTCTGAACCTAAGGGTGAACGAAAATATCCTTTCTGTACATTTTTTCAATTATTTGCTTACTTGGTGATTAGTAAAGCTTGTGGGATTAAAAAAGTTTTTTTAAAAACATTTTTACTGATTTGCTAACACATGGACAACTTTGCCCTATCCCGAGATGTAAGAAAACCATAAATGCCCTTTTAGATCTAATTCACTCTAAACATCAATCTATAGAATATGCATGAAATGCACTCCATTATCTGGGTTCTAATTTTGTACGGTTTTAAGTTTGTTTTAGTCATCGCAAAATGAAGATTAGACAAAGAATGGAGTAGAGAGCGATGCAGGATGTTTTCTTCGTAAAACTTTGGCAGATGCGGTGTTTTTTCATAACACGGCAAAATTACATAGTCATAATCTTCATGGACGGGGTTACCTTGTGGACTTCAGAGCATCTCTCTAACATTAACACTGAACAGAAAATGCATTATTATTAAAAGACTATTATTATAATATCGTGTGACTACCTTGGCCTTCATAAGAGATAAAATCCCCCACCCCCACACCGCAAAATAAAAGGTTAAACAAAGCACAGCCGAGCTTCTGCTCCAAGTCCTTCTGAGCATTAAAAATAGAAACGCTCACTTTAAGACAACACACACTTATTAGTGAAGTGATTACTGCTCGGGAAATTTTAAGAAAGGGAAAAAAAAGTGGCACGGGGACTCCAGCACACATTACCCTACATAGCTACACTACGTGTGCCGTTTGAATATGTGGTTGCGAGAGCACTTTTCCCATGACATGGACGATCCTAAGTCTAATACTAAGTACCAGTTGCCCCTTAAGACCTAAGGAAGTAGGTTCTAATCCGTATGTTTTGTCCGGCCTACCCCCGACCAAACTCCACCCCAACTCTCAGTCCCTCAGAAGCGCCTCAAGGGAGGAAACTCGCCAGACCCTAAGCTTTACAGACTAGTTGGGCATAACTAGCCGTGCGACGCTACATGGAAGCAGGAGCCAGTGACCACCCGGGTTTCCCCAAAGTGGCTGTTCTGTACTATAAATAAATTTTGGTTTTTCTTATATGACACAGAATCCATACATTGTCTGCCGTTATGGGTTTGACCTCATTATGCATAAACTCAGATATTAAATCCATTCCTTTATCAAGACTATCAAAAACATCTTATTTTAATTCAAACGTTTATGCTTATTAATATTTCGTAAGATAAATGTCTCTCGAAACGGCATAGCTGCATAATTTTGCATTCTCAAAAAGACTATACCCATATCACATGATTATCGTCCTTTGCCCTTGACATAATCTTAGTTTTCCTACAAACAAGTGGGATCGATACTGTTTATTTATTCGATTACAAATTACATCATTGAATATGACAACAAACGCAATGTTTATTTTTGGAGAATTCTCCTGCGTCTCTGTCCTTGTTCTTGCAATTAGATTTTCCTCATGACAATCAGCAGCCCCATTTTTTTTTTCAAAGAAGTGTTTTAAATTTTTTTTGTGTTTTGTTGTAATCTATTCAAGACTTGTCGGATCCCTAATATTGAAATAAATCCATTACTAAGTTAACTAAAAGCGATGTGAAATTAAACTAGGAAGGAGGGGGTGAGCATCCTTATCCCTTAACACTTTCAACTATTGACCTTCAAAATTGGAAACAAGATACAAATGAACCCAAGAAGCATAACAGAACGTCGAGGGAATTGATGCAGTTGTCAATTCAGCTGTACATTCGGTGAATAAGAATGAACCAAAGAAATTTTTACGGAACAAAGTTAATATACAACGCCAGACTCAAATGATACCAGGCCTGATAACAAACATCAATAATGAAAATTATAAAAATAGGATGAAATTGTCACTTGGATACAGAAATAAAACAAAAAAGACAAGTCTGCGAAATGTTCTCGGCATCCATCAAATTTATATTATAAAAAACTCACTAGTCATGCGACACGAATTTGAATGAAATTTTGAAGGTACCCACAGTTCAACCTGCAGGAAGCTCCTGCGCCAGTCATGAATGTATAGAGTAGTCTTGTCTTATAGGCGTCTGAAGAAAAAGAGAAATTAACACAGCAATAAAGTCCCAGCACTGGGGTGCTTAAATATAGGGTGAGAAGATGTGTAAAGGTTAACATTGTTATTGATGTATCCAAGGGACCTCAATTGAATTCTGTCAAAAATGGAAAGTATGCACTGGATTATTCAATTTCCAAATGCTCATCTGCAGGGCATGAAGGGCTGCGAATCAGTGTCCTTTATGAAATAAAAATTAAAATATGCCAAACAAATCCATTACTTTTTGGTACTCAGTGATCAACATGTCGTCAGTTTCATGACAAAGGGGCGAATAGGTAACAAAAGCTGTACAACGAAAAGGTGAACACTTAACTTACCTGTACGATGAGGGGGCGACTCTGTCAAATTTGAGATATTTACTCTTTTGTGTTTATCAAAAGTATTTTGCAGGGGGCTTTACCCAACACAAGCAATATTGTTAAATCTCAGACAGTTTTTGTGTTACGTAGTATGCCAAAAAGGCAAGAAATTGATGGTGAGCGTAGCACAAAATTTTCAAAACTGAATTTCTCGCAACTCTGATTTTGGCAGTTCGCTCTTTCGTCATACAGAGAAGTTAAGCTTTCGCCTTTTCATTGTACAGGTGTTGGTATGTTTTTGCCCTTTTGCCATTAAACCGACCACGTATTACATATTGGAATAAATCTTTAATGGATGATGAGGCCAAAAAGGACTGATTTCAGATTTTAACTCGGTTAACTTGCCACACACATTTGGCAACACTAAAGCATTACGTTGTAGTAAGTTGTAGCAGTGACTCGCTTCCTAATAAAAATGTATTTAACATGAAATATGCCTTGTTTGGTTATTACGTGAAGAATAATTTGGGCTTTTGCTGGTATACGCATTCTTACTGTATAGTGTAGACTTCCTGTCATCATAATACTACAGCGACATGCCATGTTGGAACTAGTGAAGATTAAGCAATACGACACAGTGTCTCCAATGCTTACCTTGTTTCAAAATCTAATCCATATGCCAATTCTAGTTACCATTAAATCAAAATTGTCTCGCTAGATAACATAAAATTTTACATAGGCAATAATAAATCGTGTGTATTTACTGATAAATAAGTTTTGGAGACACCCGAAGCGTCGTTTTCGTTTCAGAAGCTAATTGGAGCCAATTTTTTCTTTAAATAGTAAAATGCAAATTAAACAGCAATGCTAGATGATCAAATCAGTGGATAACAAAACAATTCTTTTATTATTGTTTTCACCTGCCACTGTCCCACAATGTATGGGGTGTGCTGAAGGTTGCCTTTGACCCAACAATTACCTTATGTCAATCCAACGTAGATTACTGCAAGGGCAGTTTTCCTACATCAAACCGAAGTCGGTTTTACGTATGAACTATAGCAATCATATGTGCAAACGATATCAGTCCTACACCTCGGATTTCCGTAAGGTTGCTGGTTGGGGAAGGACTGACATGAACGAAACTGGAAATCCAGTAGCATGAAACAACAACAAAGGAAAAAAGTAAATTTGATTATGTTATTAATATATTTCCTTTGACCCCTCAGATGAAGCTTGCACAAGTCACAACTATTCCACTCAAATAAGTCGACATTATTAACCATTATTAAATAATATAACATTATACGTATTTGACGAGATTTCTTCGAAGGTGGGATGGGGATGGATGGCGACGTCTGTTACGAGTTGGGTATGTTCTCGCGTGTTACGGGGTGGTATATTATGGAATTTAGGTGTTCGACTGCATTTAATAAATATCGAGAGGTTTTACAAATTACTCTGCCATACCATGCCACATACACTAATAACAATTTCGAGTAAGTTATATCAAGGACCTTGTAGGGCCACAAATTTATTACTTAAATTCCTAACAATTTCGTCTATCGTTACATATTAAAAGGACAACATCAGCAGCATCAAATGAAAATACTATAATACATAACTAGAAGTCTCCTCTAGATTCTTAAAAGATTAGAAAATCCATATCATTCTGACTCATTCACAGTTTACCTAGTAATTATTTATCTTCAGAAATATGATCTGCCTACTATCTCACAAATAATATTCTTATGTCTCAGACGACAATATTAACTCAGTAATAGCTTATAAAGGATCAAACTGTCAAGACACACTGACGTAGTTAAGATAGATCTAGATCTGCTCTAGGATGGGCTGGCAATCCCCAGCCTCATCCAGACACATCAAATTACAATTTACAAATGTGTATATCAGTCACTCAGTCTAGATCTTAATGGCAAGTAAAAACATTATAGTCTTGCATCCTTTGGTAGTACTTCTACTGGAAAAGTAGGGTCAGATTCACGTCATCGTCGACGCACTGTCTCAAAACTTACGATTGGTTCCCTGAAACGATTTCAGGGAACTGGAGAAAATAGCTGTGGATTATTTCATTGTCTATCCAGGACATAGACATGTCTTTAACAGTCTTATGGTTCTCTCTGGCTGAACCTTAGCCGACACCCTCGCAGGATGGAATACGCTGCATGGAGTGAGTAAACCTAAAGATGGCTTCGCTTATATCTTCTGCAACCCCCAGCCAACTGCTCAAATTTGATTGGTGCATCCATTTCGAGCTCAGCTCGCAGTCTATTAATAGTAACAGACAAAGTTAAATTACTATGTCAAAAGCGTTCGCAAAGTCTCTCCACCCTCTACGTTTTATGTACGAATTTATTCACTCCTTATTCGCCCCGTCTTTCCTTGCTAAAGTACACCCAAACCACGGGGTCGAAAACTGCACCGTCACTGTTAATTTATCCATTCGTTCTATCTTGCCCCACTTTCTTTCCATCCCTAAGAAAAAGCGTTTCAAAAACAAACTGTCCACGGGAACAGTTCAAGGACGTCTGCACTGGCTAAAATCAATGATGACATGAAATAAAGCGTGACCCAGCACGGCAACTCAAATCCTAACCCTGACAACGTCCACATGACAAGTTAATTGGCACATTGTCAAAACTGATACATGTATTTAGACTGCCCCCCCCCCTCCCCTTTTTCAAATAAAAAACGTAGGCCAATATTTCATTCAAAATATAAAAAAAAGCTCCAGTTATCATTATTCTGTCTCTTCCTACAAATACACAATCCGTAAAGGGGTAATCATTCATTAAGTACTCACTATATCATGCTAGAAAACACATTCACCCTTGATCGTAGCGAAAGATGTCAGATCTACAACACCCAAACACCTGGAAAGAGCTTTTTAATGCCCTAAGTGTATATCCACGAGCCATAGCGGCTAGAAATCTTTGTAAATGACACTGCCTTCATCTGTATAATTTATATTAGAGCGCACTAAGTTTAACTTGTTCAGAAATGGAGAAACAGCATGCATAAAATCGTTCTTTTTCGTGGTTTTTGAAGAATGGGATTGGGGGTGAAGCGAACGCGTTTGTTGTCTTTTCATGAGAAAAAACCTTGACCCATTTCGGAGAACACGAAACCTGATGGCCCATTCCATGTGACGTGTGTTACACCTGAATACATGTACCGGGTTTTCACCTTGCTATCTTCCAGAACAAATCATTAAACGAGATATTTATCATTTAAACCTTTTCGACAATAAAAAAATAAGGCAACTCTACAAGTTTTTATCTTTAATTAAAAACCTTAAAAGTAAGATCTAAGTCAACGTGGTGCTTAACATGGGGTGGCGTGTGTTACAATCATGAAAACTGGTTTTCTGGCATTTCTGTTAATGTAACCAAAGAATTTCACCTAAATTTTTATGCTGTACTCGTAAACGACTGTTATAAAATTCTGTATCTCATAATTCTTACATGTTTAGACGATCTAGACAAAAAAATAAATAAATAAATGCCGTCACGTATAGTACATTTTTTAATGACATGTGTTACATCTTCACCTTTCAAGTGCCATTTTATCACATTTTATCAGGAATAAGATTAAGTTTTGGATTTAAGCTTGGAGATTTTACAGTAATAAAGTATCTTTGTTTATAATTGGTTCTGATATGTCTCAAATACTTATTAATAGAGAAAACCTTTATCATGTAAAGCGCAATGTGTGTTACACAAAAACAATAATGTCTATTGGATTCTTTCTTATCAAAACCTAATTCAGTATAGAATTTCCTTAATATTTTTGCATTGTCAAAATGTCAATGCAATATAAGAACAACATTACTGATGACATCAGTTATTTGTTGTTAAACGTAAAACTGCAAATTATATTGAATATTATTTTTTGCTTCTCAGTTTGAAATACTGTTCTTAGAAAACGTGATAAAATTATGAAATCCAGTTTGTTTTCTTCCTCTGAAGATATTTCCTTGTCACAAAACCATTGATTTAGAAGTTACAACCAAGGATTTTTTATTTGATATTTCAAAATCCGTATGTCCTCTTACTGGTTGACATTTCATGGAATGGGCCTGACGTAAGGTGAGTCGCTGAATGTCTCCGTGCTCTTGAGTACTGGCGAATGTGTGTGATCGTGGGCTCATTGAGAGTGAGTGTGTGAATGAAGGCTATAAATGAGTGAGAAATGTTGGAAGGACTGACGAAAGCAGGCCAGATCATGGCTTGCTTGACAAATTGTAAAAACAAACAAAGAAACAAACAAAACAGAGTAATTATTCAGTTTGGTGTCCGTGTTGAAAAACTCAGTTATATTTTATGTTGAGAATTTCCCCAGCTGGCCGCCGCTACAATAATCCGATGTAGATTTGTATAGGATTTTCATAGGGTTGGTAAGATTGATGTAGAGGCGGATTCCCTACATCAAACAAACGTCGGTGCCATGTCTTAAACAGCAGATCTATGTAGGAATGGTGTCATTCCTATTAGTAAGTTTGACGTCAACTCTACGCGTGGGATTTGATAAGGGGTTGCTGATTGTATAGTGTCGATCAAGGAGCTCTTTCTAAATAAAATCACAAAACCAAAAATCCATCTGCGAATAAGATTCTGATCTTATCCCCAGACGTCTGCGAAAAAGCGTGGCCTTTCCATAAACAGCGGAAAGTAAGAGAAGGCTTGGTTCCCCAGGTGCTAAACAGGCATGAGTAGTTCTGTCACACCCCCGCTTCCCCCCCAACCAAACGCACTCTCACCGTTACCCGTGTTCCGCTACACTGGACACACGAGCAGCTCACGAGCTTGTCTTGCCTTCTCCTCACAAGTTGTGGGAGTAACATCCAAGCGGTGGACATTGGTGTAGTAGTAATGGTTTTAAATGATACTGATAATAACAAAACAACAACAATAATAATGCATGTGATAATAATGACAAAGCTGTGTTTTCATGAGTAGCGAAACGGAAACGTCAAAAACCCTTCAAGAAGTGAAACAGAAAATGTTTCCATGTGTACGGAAAAAGTAGTGTCCGCACAGATGAAAACACTCTTTCCTTATATCACTTGGTGGATATTTGCCATTTCCCCTGCGTTTGCTCGATAATAATAATATGAGAAGACAAGATGTCAAAGTGCAGTTTGCAGTGAGAGCATCAGAGCTGTGGAGTGGAAGGTAGTATAATTTATCTAATTATTTTGACGTTTAGTGGGGCAGAGCTTTCAGTAATTTTTTCTGTTTTTTTTTTTTTTTTAAAATTGGCCCTCAAATTAACTTGAAAACAAAATTAATTTGTTCAATGAAAGAGGAATTCACTTGAACACTGGTGAACTTTTCATCTTTCCTTGAGCCAGAAAGGACTTTCTCGCTAGAAAAAACAAAGGGGGTTATACAAACTTGTGGAGAGTTGACCACACAGGGAGTTTGGCTTTTTGCGATGAATGGGTTCATGTGCATGGTAAGGGGAGTTTAGTCGAAACGTTTTATTTTGGACAATTTTACAGCTGGTTATTTCCCTTGAATGAATTCATATCTCATTCCTAAATAATCGGGTGGTAAATCACTGTCATTGCATGGAATTCAGTCGGAATTCATTATTGTCGGAAAAATACAATTGTTATTATGTATCTATAAGTATGTAGATTATTTTCGATTTACGCAGTTCTATTCTTCATTTTCTTTGTTAACGACTTGTAGTTTTCAAGGACAACCACTTTGCAGTGGGTTTCCACGTTTAAATCGAATCATAATTGAAGATTCGGAATTCATATGGCTTATTCCTGAATATATAGGTTTCCCAAGTGGTTTCCATTGTTAAATGTCTTCACAGGGCGTATTGCAAACATTTTTTATGGAAAAAATATTCGCAGGTGGTCGAAATCAACTACTGGTAAATTGATTCGCATCCCCAAGAAGTTGTGCGTATTTTTTTGTCAGCGATAACGAGATCGTGACGTCACGAATTTGAAATTCAACATGGCGGATTACAAGATTCTGAGCTGGCAGGTAAATAACAAACTAATGTTTTCATTGTATGCATTGATGATTTTATGTTGCGGAGCTATTTTTAGACACAGACTTTGACAGCTGATTGCATGCGCCCAAGTGCACCCTCGTCTAGTCTGTAAGTGTAGTGTTTCTCCGAAATCTTATCCATCGTGATCGTGTTTGCTCTACAAAGATCAGTGACAGTCACATCAGTGTTTGTTTACTGGGGAAAAGCAGGAAGTGAGTTAAATTTTTCACTGGGTCAGTGAGACGGCAAGTATGCAGTTGTTGCTTTATTGGGGAAAATGCTACATGCCCTGTGATTTTAGCATTAAGTATTCAGACATGAACCAGATGTAGATCTAGACTTTTAGATCTGGATCAAGATCTGGGCGCCTTAAATTCAGATCTGTTAGGCCTACCTTACCTATAAATCAATACTCAGGCTGTGACAGAAGGAATTCTGAAGTCAACCCACCCTGAAGAAAGCTGCATTGAACATCACATGCCTCCAGGCCCAGGGTACATCAGATCTAGATGCTTGATCTAGACTAGTAAAAAGTATTATATATAGGCCTCAACTATAATTCCAAAATTTAGAATTTTTGTGTTTCTGACAAGGACAACGTATTAGAAATTATCACTGGGCAGGTTTGAATCAGTGAATGGGATCAACTAAATCTAGATCTAGATCTAGATCTAGATTATATCCAGACTGACCAGAGAGTCAACATTGTTGTCTACATCATTGTCACTTAATCTCAGCTGTGCGCACAGATATCGTAGCACTGTATACATTCACAAACTATAGGCCGAGAAGAATGAGGAAATGCTGAATCCTTCTTATCATGTGTCGATGTGACGATGCAGCTAGCTGTCAACTTCTTCCAAATTTTTGGGAGGATTAGATCCATAGGCTATGTAAAGTGCTTTTTGTGGAAATCAGTGAATCTCACGCAGGTTTCTTTGCAAGCTAAAGAGGTTTGGATGATGGTGTTTATCATGGTAAAAGTAGTATTTTCTGTCACGATTTGGGTTGTAAGTTGTTGAAGCTGAGAAAAATTGCCAGTGTTGGGTGTTTGCACTCGGAGGTGGAATTTCCTTTTTTTTTTTTTTAAGGCTCGGGGGAAAAGTCGTTATTGGCTCATGAATATTCAGCAGTGTTTAATAGTAATAAATGCTCCGAGTTTGAGAAAAGATGAACATCCTCTGGAAATTTTATCTGGAAGTGAAATCACCAGCTTCATTATAAATACACACGATGGTCCAGTCAAGCAGGTTCAAGGTTGTCATGTTGTGAAGGGCATGATTTGTAATAATAAATATATTGAATTGATGATTGAAAATATTGGACATTGTTCCAAGGTATACATTTCACTGAAAGCAGCTAGGCACAAAGGCAAATTTCCCAAATGGGATTAAAGAGTTATACAAATAGGATTTGGCCCTTGAGTAGATGTTCTTTTTTTTTTCTGAATAAAAATAAAATATAATCACGTAGCTGAACCATGAAATGTCAGTGCTTTTAGCTTGTAAAGCCTAATTCGGAATGAAAATTATAAGCATAGTGGCCACATTTTGTATCATTGATACTATCCATTAAGTAACATTATAGGTAGAATTTCGATGTCCTATTTAGGTACTGTACAGCAGTCTATAGAAATTACACAGAAATCTAATTGTTTTTCATTAGATGTTGCAATTTTGATCGAATCTCATATTAGGGGTCGGGGGGTTTGACGGGTAATTTTGCTTGAGGAGATTTTGTCTATTGCTCACATGTCAGCACTGTGTATGTTTCAGGAAAAAACTCTGTTTTATTCAAGTTCAATATAAAAATTTAATAATTCCTGAAAAATTTCTTGTTTTAATTCCTGAAATATTCCTTTGTTTATGTTTAGTGGTTTACTTTCCAGCCACCCTTTTCCTTAAATGTTTATTCTGATGTGGTTCAATGAATTTTGAATGGCATTAGGATGAGCATTGTATTACTGGATTCAATGTATCATTATAATCCATCATTATCTAATTACAGTATAACTAAACAACCAATGCAATATATAGTCCAGCTGTTCTTATCACTAGTAATAGTATTATTAGTAATTAAAATTACAGCTAGTACTAGTAGAATAACTTTGCTGTGTTTTGATTGTAATTTGTATTATATTTGTTTAATATTAAACGAAGTGCTTATTTGACTACTTTGTCCAATAGCCAATTGGCAAGCTAGGCCTTCTTGGTCCCAATTTCGGAAGTTGAATAGTATGCGCCATTGGTCTATTATTGGCCCAGTATGTGATGAAGGATCGAAAGATGGCCTCATTCAGTAAAAAAGGGAAATATGCTGATATTTGAAATTGGTTCTTATAAAATTTTTTGGCTCTATAAAATTTCATAAGAATCAAGATCATGATGAAAGCATTAAAATAAGCTGCTAATTTTTTATGCTAGAATATAATAATACAGTAGAACTCTGGGTTGGGCAGATGATTCATTTACAACTTTTTAAAGCATAAGATTTTTGTGTCTGAAAATGCCCCATGGTAGTATTGAAATTAACCAGTGCAGGTAATACTTAATTGGTTCATAAAATTACCATATTAAGTTCATGTAAAATCTACGCATTTTAGGTGAGTTTTGATTTAATAGTGGGCTATTGAAGAAAATGAGTGTTTAATACTTTGCAGTGGATAATAGACATGGTTCTAACTCTTTCCCAAATTAAGTTTAGAAAGTGAAAGTTGACAGGATGTTACATAATCATCAGCTTGATGTTTGATGTGAATGTTGATTGAAGTTAGATTAACAATATTATTTAATAAAATTTTGGGAGGAGGCAAGAAAGTGGGATGGTATGGAAATAAATTTTTTCAATGGTTAAATTCCACCATGTTATGTTCTAGAATGTGATGTTATGGTTTAGCTGATTTTACACATCTACTTCTACACAGAACTGTAAATGTTCACGATGTGATCCCTTCATGTGAAGTTTTTTCATCTGTTGTGGACTGCTGCTTTGTGCACAACAAATTTTGTACTGTATATAATATGTGAACTTCAGCTAATGAAGTAGGACAGTAACATTTGTACTGTGCTCTGGTTATAATAATGTTTACTTTCATTACTTGTGAAGCCACAAATTGCAGACCAAAGTTTATGTGCACCTTTGCACAGGTAGACACTGCATATAACTTATTCTGCCCTGAATTTTCCCCCCTATATCTCCCCCATTATGCTTTCGTCCTGTTAATGCAACTCAAGCCCCAAATAGTGCAGTGTTTGTATAGCTGTCAGCAAGCCCTCTCAATCTTAGATTCTACATCAGATTTATCCACCTATATGGGGAATGTTTTACAACACCTCAAGCGTTTGAGTAGTGAAGCTAATTGATGACTGTTTTCCTTTGGCACCTCAACAGTGAATGTTCTCTTCATTGCAAGTACAAGGCATTATAAATCTCACCACAGCAGGACAGACTGGGCTATGTTGTACAGGGAGCTTTGATTATACCTGTAGGCATTATATGCTGTCTGGCACAGACAGTTTCTAATACCGTCCTATTGACATTTGATGACTCACAGGTTTGAATTCACCCAGTCATTTGGACTGTGAAAAGACTCTGCCATAGCTGAATAGAAATTTTGAGGGGTTCCAATGTTGTGTATGGAGGTATGTGTGTCATATTGGCTATTCAGTAAGGTGTTATTTATGATTTACGTATACATTGAATATGCCACCCACATTATATATGTTAAGATGTGTTTGGCCTGACTCAGGTAAAATTTTATTACCCAGCTATTTAACTGAGCAAACAGATTTTTCCAAGCTCTTTAAGGGGAATGTGATCTGCAGATCAGCTGGGCTTTTTGTGTAATTTCCATGCTCAACTTGTGCTACTATGTTCAGGAGTATTTTGGATAGTTCTGGAAATTTTGGAGATGGATTGGATGTCGTATGGATTTGAGTGATTGGTAACTTGATTTTTGGTATTTGCTTCTTGACATGGAGATACTTATAAATTGGATTGTACATTTGGCAATGAGCCCTTTTTTTTTTATAGATCTGTAGGCATGAAAAATTCTGATAACATGTTTTAAATTTCAGTTTGAATGGGTAAAATGTCACGCTGTTTATTGTGCTCATAATTCAGTCTGTAAGATTTGCAAATAAATCAGGCATGTGCTACTCACAGTGAATCTTGAATTTTTCATCATGTGATAGCAGTATAGCATACATACAATGTCACAATATCTCCTGTTACCTCATGATTATGATAATTATTGAGTTTCACAAACACAAGAACAACACAGGTCGAGTTATGAGAGGCTAATCATTGTGCAGGAACAAAAAAAAGTGACTGAAAAGAAATATCTTGCAATACCGGTAATGGCTTCCATTTTCATTTTCAGTTTCATGGGTGGAGAGTTAACCTAGTAGAATGGAGTCGCAGTGTTCTGTTAGATCTAGCTGTGTAAGCCAGCGACGCAAAGTTTGCCTGAGGCACTGGGTATTGAAATTAGAATGTGGTTTTTCTAACTGTTGTTGGATCTCCTATTGCTGCACTGTTATTTTAAGAAAACCAGAGAACCTGAAGAGGCTAAAACCTATTAATCTGCTTACATTGAAAATGGAAGTAAATCGTATTCAGATGGTAGCAGGAATAACATTTGAATGAAAGGTTTGAGTTATGAGCTACTAGTATAAAAGTTTGCCGCCCAGCATTGGGTGTTACCTGTTATCATAATTTTTATTTTAAATTTAGTGTCCCTTTGTTGAAGAACTTTTTTTTTTTTAATGTTGTCATGATGCATTGTGTCTGCTTTGTTGGAGAATCATCATTTTTGCAACTGTGTTTCCAGAGGTGAATGTTAAATACAACATATTTACAACTGTGGGTTAAAAGTCATGCTGGAAACTGGCTACTAGTACCTGGCCAGTATAATATTTGCGGTGTTACAGTGGTTCCCTGACAGGAATGATTTATGGTTTAAAAATAGAGCAGTTGACGTGTTTAAAGCAGTTTGGCTTGGTAGTGAGAATGCATAATTTATAAGCGTTTGGAAACAGATGTGATGTTACGCCAAAGTTTGCAGAGCTCAGGGCTACCTTTGCTTTTCTTTTTTAGGTGTCTTAACCAGGTTACAAAAAAAGTCAAATTTTGTATTTTGTGGATGCAAATGTAAGCATTTAAGCATTTGAAAGTGTAGGGAAGGTTTAAAAATACAGGAGGAAGGGAATTTGTCACCACAGTTGGTTTTATTTCTGTGTACCAGCATGGGAGAGAATTTTTCAGAGATGCACTGGTCTATGAAAGCTCATGGACATTTTTGTGGTCTTTCTGTTTCAAATTTGTGTCATTTGATCTTTTAAACTTCTCAGATGTTCCTTTCGTTGAATTACATGAGTATTATGGCATTGGGGGGTGGGGAGTGAGTTAACTATGAACTTTTTCAAACACTAAGAAATATATTTGATTGCTGTACTGCAACAAGTCCAAATGTTGTAAAGAGATGACTTTCTGCCCTCGCCCACCTCCGATTTGGTCACGGACTTCAGGTGGTGGTATTATTGTTTCGTTGCACATGCTCAGTTTGGCATTTCCACTGTCTGTTTTGTTGGCGTCACAACTTCAAGGAGTCGGACAAATGTTCACAAAAAATGAGAGAGACTGGAATGAAATCAGTGCATTCATTTATAAGTAGGAACGGTAGTTTTAAAACGTTGGAACCAATAAGAAGTTTCCTTCGTTATCTTTGCTGTAAATATACTTGTAAAATCTCATTATAATGGAACTAGAGGGTGATTGTGTAAGTACTTAAAACTTCACGATGGCCGAAAATTATGAAACTTGGTGCACTGCTTCAATTTTTGATGACGAGTTACCTGGACACCCCTATTTTGGACAAAATTCAGTCTATATTAATATTATTATTTATGAACCGCAAAATAAGAGAGATGCATTTTCGAATGTAGAATCGAAACGTTTGACCGGAAATTGCGTTCTACGCCTCTTTTTACACATTGCCGGCCGCAGGTAAAATTTTATCACATCTTTGTATTCTGCAAGGAATTGTGGTATAACACAGTGAACTATCAGTCATTAGTCTTTGCATCGAATCCAAGTGCCGTCATTAATTGGACCTAGATATTAGGTCTAGCTGGGTTTGATAGAAGGAAAATTTGCAAGATATATCTTGCCCGGGTAGGCTAGTTAAAAAAAAAAAAAAGTGATTGTGATGGCGCTTGTCATTATTTATAATACTACTACTATTTCCTGTTGCACCCACTGGTGCTTAGGGCAGCAACAAAGGATCTCCAGCCCTGTCTGTCCTGGGCCATCTTTGCGAGAGTTCCCCATGAGTAATTGAAGGATTTCATCTCTGCCTCGATTGTTCTCCGCCAGGTTGCCTTGGGTCTGCCTCGCTTGCGCCGTCCCTCCGGTGTCCACTGAAGTGCTGTTTTGGTTATAGAATTTGCTTCCCTTCGCAGCACGTGTCCAAGCCATCTCCATCGTCTCTTCGTGATGATGTTGGCTATTTCTTCTTGCTTGCATCGCCTTAGTAGTTCCTGATTAGAAATCTTGTTTGGCCAAAAGATGCGGAGAATCCTACGAAGACATGTGGTGCGGAAGGAAGACAACTTGGCGAGGTCACCTTCTGTCATTCGCCAACACTCTGATCCATACAGGAGTGTGGATAGGACACAGCTTTGGTACAGTCTGATCTTGGTGTTGAATTATTTATAATGGCGTTAGAATATTGTTTGTTTGGCACTTGAACAGGAATTGTAGAATGGTGAGATGTTTTTGTGTGGGGATAGAAGACAAAAACTGTTCAAGGAAAGTTTAAGCCTGGTAATAGGACAAGGACAGAGTTCATGTGTCACTAAAGTTGAAACGGGAAGTGGAAAGCATTAAGTTTGCTTGATCATGAGGAAGCTGGCAGAAATGTCAATTTATTTCCTATTCAAGCTATGGATATCGACGCTGGGCTTTGTATTTTGCCCCTGTTTTAGCTCAGCATGCCTTGCTTTGGCTACTTCCTTCATGAGAGCCACACAGACGTGTTATACTGTTATTCAGTTGATATAGCCCTAGAGGCGAGTTGGCAGTTGATTAGAGGAAACACCGATAACAGTGTCGAGTGTAGGCAGATGACTAAAAATTTAATTTGCTTCCTTATTATTTTGTTCATATCACGGTCTCAGTGTTCAGTGTTGCATCGATGAAGCAGTTTTTTGCTGGTGAGATGTAGCACGGTATCGTACTGCAGTCGGTGGTGTTGCAGTGTTATACATTTCATTTTCAAATTAAATCAGGCTAGCGCAATGGGTGCCAATCGGACGTTGGCGCAGTATCTCACTGGTTAGAGCGCTGAGATCTGTTGCTATAGGTCTCACTCACCGTGTAAAATCCAATCTAATTCACGCTGTTTGTAAGACATTCTCTCGTCTGGCGGAGGGGGCGGTCATGTCTTGTCTCTGATGCAGCCTGACACGGCTGAAAAGGGACAAGAAGCCCCAGTAAAACAAGCAAAACACAAATCAGGAGTGACATTAAGAAAAGAGCGCTGACATCGCATGAGGAGACCATAACTTTATTTTTTTAAAAATATGTACCTGTGTTCCCAGCTGGCGTGATCCGGCAGCGCATTTTGTCCTTCCTGAGGGAAGCTGTAATCTACAGGATGCTTAAAGAAAAAAAAAAATCAGCATAATGACATAATGCATTCTATACAAAAATACTTGTTAGTACCCATAAGTAACTGTACAGAGAAAACAATTTTATGCGGCCTTTTTTCCGCAAGATTTTTATTTGTGAAGGTTTAGTCGATTCATCTCTGAGAGTCAGGTTCAGTCAAGTACAATTACATGAAAAGAAAAATCCATGAAAGACGCAGAGTCTGGGAGTGGCAGTTACCGAGACGAAACGCGGCTATACCCAAACGTGTACCTGCAATTAAGAACATTGTTCCATTGGTGGAATTGAAGGATGTATACATCATTTTTTTTTTTTTTTAAATCTTTGCCTTACCAAATGAATGATATGATTAAACACTATTGTGCAGTACCGCGAAGACTAGCCTAGCATGGCTGTGGTTCACAAATATGAGTGGCCACATCTGTACAGATGCCGACCTCATGAGATGACGGCAGTTATCAACGCCTTTATCTTATCCTGGGTGATTAGGAAGTTATTTTTGTGATGCGCTGTCATTGAGAAAATGTGATGGGCCCGGGGTGGGGAATGGAAATTGCCGCGGGTTTGCTCTCCAGCTTTTGATTCCTTGTTTGTTAGCCAATGTCGCTGTTGTGGCACATTCACCGGGATTTTGTACAAGTTGTGCTCTTCATCAGTACTGAAGATGTGAAAAACGTTCTTTAATGTACAGGTATTAGTATTATTACTTTGTTGCTGTTGTTGTTGCACATTGACAAGTCAAGTCGGTTTGTGGTCTCATTCATTGTCATTCAAACAGATGGTGCGCGTGCATGGAGAATGCCAACATACATCTTGTGGCTATTATTTTTATACGAATCAAGGGTAGCACTTACCGTTGTTTCATTTTATAATACAATGTTGGAGGAGTCCAGTGCACAACATTTATAATTAAGTTTATATCGTATTTTATATAAAACAAGTGTAGCACTTACCATTGGGACATTTTTACATTGGCAAAACTGCTGTTTTGAGAAGTCTGTCAGGATTTTAGTGACATAACAAGAGGTGCCGTATTTTTTGTTTGTTTATATATTTTTACGCATTGTCAGAAATGCAGCTTTTCTTACTTAAGCTTCGAGACTGGTGCGGAGCTGTCCACTTGATGTGAAAATAAAGTAATCACAATGAATTCGTGGAAACGCTTTTGAACATGGAGACTCCGTGGGCACTGTAGAAAAATTTAACAGCGTTCGGTGGCCTAGTTTTGTAGAGCCATACATTTTGGGTGTTTACCTTAGCATGCACTGCCGTGTATGCTTGCTTTATTATAGCAAAAAATGGGGTGATAGTAGTTGAGAGAGGTACATGCATCTCTTATACCTCAGTATATCTTGGTTTGTGCTCGTAAACCATGGGTTAAGGCGAGATTTTCTATAATCTGATGGGTGGTGGCCATGCTGGTCGCCATCAGCTTTTACTGCTCTAACTCAGGGATTCCTGAAATAGACGATATTTGCCCCTGGGGATAAAGTCGATCAGGGTTCGACTGAGAACAGATTGGAGTCGAAAATTGACAATGATGTTAGTATTAAATTATTGTATAAAGGAAAAACAAACTATTTTTTAGTTTGGATATCGAGGAAGAATAAAAAATTCCTCACCGGAGTTAATATCAAAAACATTTTGAAGACCCATGCTCCAACTGCAGCGACCCGTGCAACGGCATGGATATAAAGACATCATACTTGAATGCCATCAGTTGATATGTAATGGATCGACAGAGAAGGCCACCTTCTGTTCATTCAGTCTCTGCCAGGCGTGTTTTGTTACCCACTGTACAGGTTTGGAGCTGATGTCATCGTTTGCATTTCCTGAAAACTTGGATACCGTCATCAGCGGGGAAGTTTTCATCTCCCGACATAAGCGTTGAAACATTGATATTGACATGAGAGCAAGTTTTGACGGCACTGTAATCCATTCGATCAGTTACGTTATTGAGTTCATGTATCTGATTATTTTAGCTCACAGATCAGCAAACGTAAGTGCCGTATATAATACGAAACATTGATCAGATTGCAGATCACAGTGTTGAATAATGCAATTTATACTGGTTAAGCAAACACATTGGGCATTCCCAAGAAACCTGACACCAAGAGTCTTTTACCGATGCTCTAACAAACTTATATGTGGTGGATGTTGTAAAGAATTGAGGCACGACTGCTCTTCATTATTATAATTATGGCATTTGCATTTTTTGTTTCAATATCCGATTACCTCGCTCCAGAAATTAGCCTTCATCTAATGAATAATTGTGTTTGGGGAAGACCTGTTTCTTTATATAGACTGCTTGCCCCTATTCAGTATGTCAAGTGAAACATTTACGGAGCTCCAAAGTTTGTGGTTTCTTTATTTTGTCAAGCGATAATGTCTGGAAAATGTCTGATTTGTCTCTTTTGAATTGTTTATTTGAAACCCAAATACTTGCACCGGGCACATTCATTGGAGTTGAGGGGAAGCCGGAAGCTGTAGATATCACTCTTTGATGGACAGATTTAAGTCGGAACCAACATATGTTTTTCATTATTTATTTATTCATGTACTTTTACCGTTCGTGCTTTTGACGGTATGATTTTTTTTCCTTTCACAGTCACCTGCGTGATATGCCCACTCAACGTCAAAGAACGAATTGGATCTGAAAGTCATTGTATAAAGTGTTCTTGTTTTGAGCCTCTTCGCTTGGATGAAGGCAGGATTGAGCATCTGGCAAGCCACCGACGAAGACGGAGATAAAGGGATAGCGAAATAGTACTGGACAGTAGAAGTTGTGCAGACTTCGTATTATCTTTGTGGTTGACACTGCAGAGACTGTTTGTGTTTGCATTGCTTATGGTCGGGAAAGTCTAGCAGCCTGTATAATATCCCACACAATGGCATCACTGGGCGATTTTATGGAGGGTGTGATTACGCAAGATACCAAGCGGCGTCAGCAGGCCCACGCTGAGCTGGTGCCGTTTCTGAGCGACCCGAGGAGTTCCCTGGACATCAGTGACTTCGATGTTGATCAGATGATTGAGGGATTAGCACATTGGGTCAAGGGCAGTAATTTCAAGGTAAGCAGGCTTATGAGATTCTGTGTACCCCTACCCTGGTTCTGAGCATTCTCAGAATGACCATTCTGTCAGACCTTTTTCCCATTGCATTAATAATAACATGCCAACTCTTTTCGAAATATTGAACTTCCAGATTATGGCCACCTCTGTGCCATCCTGTGGACTTGTATCTGATCAGTTCCTTCAGCAACCAAGTTATGTTGACTATGGGCAGAATCCACTGACAGTGACACCCTCATATTTCTTGTAATTATATTTTTATATACAGGTTGTGCTGCCGACAGGTTCATATGATTTACACCCTTTCTTATCTTACATCATGCGGTGATCCTCAAGTGAGCTTCAGATTTATGCATACATTAATTAGCATCATTTTGTTATGACAGGTCAAGTGATAGCAGGCTAGCAGGAGCTGACTTTCATACTTTTTACTTTCGGTTGGTTATGATTTCATACATGCACTGTGTTTTACAAATATTTCAGCATTTGATGCCACTATCTGTGTGGTCTACAGGAAAACCGTATGTGTGTACAGCTGTTGTGTGAATATGAAGTTATTAGATTTATGCATGGTGTGTCAGTTGTTCTGAAAAACCCATGTGCTCTTGTTGCCCGTGATTCTGACACCTGGTCGCCATATATAGATATTTCTTTGATCACATCTTCAGCCATACTTTGTTAATGTGGGCGCACGCATGATATAAGGGATTATAAAAGAAATATACTGCCGATCACAAGATTGGTCTCGTAGGATACATTTATTTCGTTTGACATAGGTATATTATGAATTTTGGGGTTATGAAAATTATTACGCCTTCCTTGTAAGTCACCATAAAAAAAGAAAAATACAAAAAGTAGTTGCACGCTCTGTTGAGGTACTATCGAAAATAAGAGCTGAAAGTACGGTGAATTGACCCAAAAAGAGACAGAGCACCTCAACCAAAGCAACGTTTCCGTCTCATTTGACTTACTGTCAGACTTATAAGGTCAATCATTATGCCTAGTGAAGAAGTTATTTCGCGTAGATCCAAAACCAACAGGCATAAATACGGTAGGATTTCTAGGTAATCCTTCTACATAGATCAGATGTAAAACCCTATCGTGGCATGCAATTTAAATAGTTTGTCCCAAACCCAATGGAATGTAAGAAAGTTAAAGACCATTTTTGATGGGGGTTGTCTTCCTAGATCCTGTGAAAATCCCTTGTAGCATCAGTCTCCCAGAAGGTTCAGTTCTCCTTGGAGTTGGTGTCTGCGATTTGAACTCGGCTGGCCTGTGCATGGCCTAGACTGCCCCGGCCATCAAACCATCGATCACTTCCCAGTTCCCAGCGGCCCGACGAACCCCTCTCTTTAATTTAGTTTTAACCCTCTAGGGCCCAGTTTTCCATTTTTGAAAACACGTTGCATGGTGGCCAATATTCTGTATTTTTGCTACGCCTTCTAATTTATCAAGAAATACATTTTCCTGGTAATTAAAAATACAGGGTGGGTCAGGGGATACTTTACTGTAATATTAATGTCGTATCACAGTTATATCCCAAGTAGGTAAAGCATACCAGTAATTCTTCAACTAAATGAAGTGTACGTGAAGTAAATTAAAAATAAAGTTATATCAAATGTTCAAAATAACCCCCTGGGGCCCTTCTCCTTGTTGTAATAATATAATTGTTTTAATTAAGATAATAATTTAATAATTATATTAAAGAAACTTTTGGCCCACGCTGTATTTTTTACAAAATATACAAGAAAATTATTTTGCATTTACATGTACTGAATATTATAAATGAATTCTTCGTGGCTCAGACGTTTTTGCATAAAGCAATCTATATCCGGACTCCACAGAGTTTAAAAAGAAATACACCATTGCGAAGAAATTGCCTGCCTTAGCAGCGTGATCAGTGTAATAGTGTCTAAGTAACGACGCCAAAGTCGGTACCTTCTCTGTCACTTTGTCATGGGTTTTTCATGACACCTCCCTTCCCCAACTACAGACGGTGGCATTTTTTCCTACCTAAGTCCACGGTAGATGTAAAATGTATTCGATTTGGCTGTCCACTCTGTTAATTAAACTCGCGGTGGATCCAAAAATGGCTTGTTCAGCATTTTTAGTATTTCCCTTGCTTTGGGAGCTGAGCTAGGGGTAACTTTGTCGATACGAAAGTGACAGCGTGCCATGTTGATGTAGCTACCACATGATTATCAGGGACGTTTAACATGGCTTAGAATTGGATATTCTCGAGATGTTTCTTTACGTAGCTTGCTGAAATTGCCAATATGAAGGCACTGGTATTATCCCAGAACCACCGTCCTATTCACCCCCCCCCCCTTTTTTTTTTTACAACAATAAAATTAAAATATTATAATAATGTTCATCTATCATAAAAATAAAACAATGCAGTTCAGCTTCTCTGACTCCGGGTGAAGCTTCGACCAGTCAATAAATATATGTATTTATAATTATATGGGACAAATAAGATAATAATATTGATAAAATTGAAATTAAAATTAATAGATTAAAATTTATCCCTATCACCCCCCATATCACCAACGAAAATTTATAATTCATTGTTAAATAAATATTACATAATTATATTCAAATAATATTATTACTTTAGAATACAAGTTGTGAGTTGTGAACTGCGCCTAACAGGCTGCGTTACAATTTGCTCTGAGATAGAGAGAGTGAGAGAGATGCAAATCGAGAGAACGAGACTTTCTGTAAAGCGCCTAGAGCAAACTCGTTTGGATTAGGCGCTATAATGATCTTCATTATTATTATTAATATACCTTTGAGGAAAACGTGGTAAAGGAAATTTTCATTTTGCTTTAGCACATGAAAAAAAGTATATTTGACACAGTAGCTAACAATTAAAGCCTGCTCTTCAAACTTGGACCCCATGGTAATAACTATAGACTTGAACTGATGACAGTAAATTGGGTTTTGGATACGATTCGATCGGTGTGCCGTGCGGTAAAAGAAATAAGAAAATGAAAGTCTCAGTGTGAAGTAAATTGAAGTGGTCGTGGGTATCTTCCCCCTAGTGGCCATCTTTGTATTACGTTTACTTTGTATCCCGGATAAAACTGACATGTGCTGAAAAAGTTTGCACTGTTATAAAACTTCCAGATAAGGAATCTCCTATCTGTGCCACCTTTTGCGTCTGTGCGTCCCCCCGTTCATTTTGTGTCACTGACTGACAGTGACAGTCATCAGGCTGGTTTTAACATGTCAGTAATGAAATCGTATGTCGAATCAATGCTTTTCTATTGTTACGTTGTGTAATATCTGCTTTCCTGTTGTTACATTATGTAACGTATCCATTAGCAATGTTCGTATTCCCATCTGCATGATGCATTTTTTTTTCCATACTTCGAAATGACGGAACTGCTACAGTTAGTGTATACGTTGATCAGGTTGTAAAGGGGGAAACGGGCAAGAGTAAGCTGCCAGCTTTTTCTGTCAGAGATTGCTTTTTTTTGTTTGTTTTTTTATACTGGCTTTTGTCAGAGTAACAGACGAAATGTCTCGAGTTAAGAGGATAAAGGCGAGTTCTGTAGCCCCAGATTAATTTCGTGCATTGTTTGTTAGCCAAGTATCAGTAGGTGGTCCGAAAGTTTTGCTGATCTGAGGAAAGGTTGGCCCAGTGGCTCTGAGACGGAGGAAGTATCAAGGCCGTTAAATAATGTACACGATATTTATGCTGAAAGTAGAATCGCTTTTACTTCTCACACTTCAGATTGTGCATTTATAATAATTTTTACAGGTATTGAAATCAAACATCCTTTGCTTAATTCCATTGACCGGGTTGCCCTATCGGTGTCGTGGAGTATGTGGACTCGAATCTGAATTGTGGGGGGGGGGGGGTAAAAGCCATGAGACCTCAGTGTAGGGTGGGGGGCAGGTTTAAAAGATTAAGAACCAGCGAGTTAGCGTGAAACCCGGAAATGGCAGTTTGAAAACGTGACACTGTCTTGGTAATCCGGAGTATGATTCTGCTTGCCCACAGGCTCCTCGCTTTTACCATAGTTTGACAGCTTTAGTGGACGATTTGAAGGATTTGTAGCCTCAGGGTGGCCGCTGTTCACCGGGTTACGACCACTTTCATCTTTTAATGCACTGCGAGATGTGACTGACACTTTCTCATATTTTAAAGAATAGAGTTGGTTTGTATTGAACTGAGAGATTGCATTCCCGAAGTAGTGGCTACCCGTGGACGCTTTCGTAGCTTCAGTCTGGGGCTTATAATGGTAGAGTTTTTAATGAAGTGATTACTTTGGCCGGGTTTGAATTGTTTTTGACCATTCAGATTTCCTACACTTGGTGTTTCGGTCATCATTTCATACCAAAAGTCACCAAATTCCTATGCGCATTGATATTATTTGCAGTTGTGGTTTCTGGAAGAGGATCAGGTTCACGGAAATACAACCTGTGAAACTTGATTCTGATACATGTCAGTAAAACGAGTGAGGTCGGTCTCCTGGAATTCATGCGGCCTCCTAGAATAATCCTTTTGGATTGGAACAACCCTGCATGGCCCAGTTCGGATAACCTATTCCTAATTTTCAGTGGTTGATGGACCTTTTTTACACGAAGCATAATTATTATTCCTCAGAAATATACGTACCACAAACAATAGAAACTGCATTATCTAAGGGTGTTAAAGTGCCCTAATTAAGATTTGATCTGTTGACATAGAAATCAAATAGGTTCCAAACATTAGTATTATCAAAGAAGAGACCAATGGCATATGGACATAAACAAAAAGCACCCTCAACCAGTTACGTTGTCACATCTGTGACCCAGCACGCCGCGACCGCTTGTGGAGTGACGGCGAGAGACCTGCGATAACGGATGGCGCAGCCCGACAAGCAGGCAATGCTGGCTGCGGAGAGCGATGTGGCTCGCCTCGTGTCATCACCTAATTGTGCCGGACTGAAAGCAAGAATTAGCAAGGCAACCACAAATACTGCTATGCTATGTACACGCTGCATATTATATGAAGTCCAACACATTCGTTATCACGCGTGTTAAATTCCAAGGATTATACCATCCCATTGAGTTACATTGGTGATCCCAGCAAGGAAAAAGGTGACGGGCTATACTGTGTGAATAGTTCGGAGTAAATATATGCTGACCATTCGCCTTGAAAACCCAGGATTATAATCACATGTGTGATCAATATAGGAAGACGATGCATAGTGTCGAGATGTATACCCAGGATGACATTGCCGTATGAACCTTTGAGAAGTCAAGTTTTAGGCAAAACACAACATGATGACTGTGCTCAGAGTATATTATCTTTATTGCCCATGCTAACTTGGATGTTAATTTTATTAGATCTTTTCAAATTCGTGACCCCATACACGTTTGTTATTATTGTGCAGTGTTGTGTCAACGGCCGTGAGGTCAGATTTTAGTTACGAGGCAAGCATGATACGCTTCGTCAACACGATTATTTTCTCTGATAAACCCTTTGTGGTTCAGGATAAAAATGTGTCTTTCAGGACTTAGTGACATTGGAAGTGATTGAAGTCACACACACATTTCGCTGGTTCAATCACGAAACCTCATAAACACGGAGGACCTAATTTTGCATTATTAAGGAGGGTGGGAACTGTGTTCTTTCCTTACATACGTCTTTAGTTTTATATATTAGCATTTGAAACTGTACCCACTCTCTCGATCAACGGGAAAAAAAACAAACATCCTTCAAGGCGTTCAAAGAGTATATTTCATCAAAAAAGATTTGTCATTGTAGTTGTGCGAACACACTTGTACGGTGTCATGATTGGGGCAACGATTCATTTGTTCATTTCTTTATTTTTTGTTTGTTGAATTGAGTACTGAAGGTGATTAATGGTGCATGTCTTCATGACGTATGTGTGACGCTCGGGAGCATTGCTACCACCAGCGTTTAGAGAAGAGTTGATGACAGAGCATTGACATAGTGTAGCGTTGTCGCCAGGAGAGAAACACACACACGTGATTAACTGCGCCGACGGTTTTTAATTTGTTGCAACCTATACGAAAACAGCCGCTAAGCGGCATTGTATGACGTATTGCAGCATAGCAAGGGAAAAGTAGAGTACAATGTAAATACGCATGGATTGATTTCTGTCATGTTACAGAAGCATCCTAATGAATAATTACCATACGTATTGAATTGATGTAGAGTGAAACACAGGTTTTGTCTGTGCCAGAATTTCCACATGCTGCTCCTGCGATTCTCAGATGCCTTGGACTGCATGTTTACGTTTGACCATTTTTTCACTCATCTCGCAGGTGATCAAAATAACAGTTGGCCTACTTCTTGCTTTAGCTGTGTATAATTTTAAGGGAAAGCAAGGTCTGGCCTTTCGGTTTTGGTGCATTTATTTTTTAAGGGGTGGGGTGTAGGTGGATTGTGCAAGGTGTGAGATGCTCTTAATCCATAATGTCTAGAGGTGAGAAATGCAAGCCCTAGAGAACGCGTAGGAATGTGATCGTAGATAGTCCTGCGACATAATGCAGGGTTAATGTTCTCTGGGATTTGGACTGTGACCAAGTTCTGTGACTCTTACTGTGCTGGTGTGAGGTGTTGAACCGCATGTCTACTCAATTATAGAACGAATGTTTACTTATTCTGAACATTGCAGTTTGCTACTGCTGTGCTAGTCTTTTTTTTTGTGGGCCAGGATTTAGTGATGCTCCGTATATTAAACTTTAGTTTCAAGTGTGACCCATGTTTTATTCCAAAGTTACCTAGGAATATGAAATGGATAATTTAGGGCGGGTTGGTTGGCATTTATTCCCGTCATTCTGTTTCATTTATTTGAAGTTGCAATTGTCATAGGTTTACAAGAAATATTGTAAACATAAGAAGCAATCAAATGAGTTTAGTGATTTCAGGGATATGCCCCCCCCCCTCCCCCTTTCCCCCATTTCTTTTCGTGTGAAAGTGTCCACACATAAGGTTTGTGAAACCTTGAAGAAGATAAATTGTTTGAAAGTGTGCGACAGCACGATGATTAGTTGTAGTGATAAAGGTTTTCGCTTAAAGGCCATTGAAGTAAGCGAAGGCACATGTGCGTACGTACACGTTATGTGTAGATTGCGTTTGGGTGCATGGCAGGGCAAAGTGCCAAGATACCCACCACCTGTGTCTGTTGCTGACCTACATTTTTGTCATCCTTTTGGAAACCGACAGATGGTTGAACTGTATAGTGTGTTTCATGGTCAAAGTTTCATGATTCTGAATGTAAATCGTGAGTGTCGAGACTGAAAATGGAAGAACACTTCGCTCTTCGTCTGGACCGTGTTGTTTTTAGCACTTGATCGAAGGAATCACTGTGTGTGGCTGCGTGTAAAACATGTACATGTACTTATGTTAGTGGTCCACTGTTCTCAGTATGTGTTGAAGTGCAGCTTTCACATTGATGGTTTTATTGCTTTAACTTGATCGATTTACCTGGCGTGTTGGGAGAAAGCATTGCTGCGTTGGTAACATGAAAGTTGACATTGAGCATTTTTATGATGGTGATAGTAAGTTTGAACCCCCGTCGGGCCTTATATAATATAATATGATTTCTGTACATAAGCATTCAGGCATTGTATTCAAGCGCTTTCTACCTCCTTCGTCCTTTGCCTTAGTATTCCCAGCTGTTGCTAATCAATAGAATAGCAAAATGACTGATTCCCGCACATTCAGACTAAAGATTCAGGTTAATAGAAATTTCTTTTGTTCTGTGGAAAAGAGTTACTATAGGGCAGTGATTTCTAACATGAATATTATTCAGGAATGTGCATGATAATTTCTACCAGATGCTCAAATTAGTCGTCTTTGCTTGATTCCACCAATCCTAGGCAGATGTTTTCAGTACTCGGTTAGGTGTAAATTCGTGCATAATCTTTAGTCAGAGTCGTAAGTCGTAAGAAAGAAGTCCACTATGTGATTTCAAGAAAAAGCTGGCGGCATTGTTGTGAGGGGGATAAAGCCATAGAGCATGAATATAGGGGTAAGACGGTTTTAAAAAGAAGCACTACGCAAGAGTATGAAACTTTTAAACTGAGTGGTAATATTGGTGCCTTTGAAACCTGTCTTTTATCAGAGCGGGTGATATGAACCTTCAGTCATCTACTACGTATTCCCTCTTCCCAAGTATTCTATTTCAACCAGATGTGGATTTGGTTGTAAATTTGCATGTACGTAAGTAGTAAATGAATTTAGTCAACATTTGTAGCAAAGAGAGTCTGAGGGGGGAAATTTACGATGAGGGGGAAATAACACGAAATGCCGGAGCTTGAGCTGGCTTTAAATGTTTTATTTTGCAGAATGCATTAGGGTGAGTATGTGGAAGCAAAATTGCACGGCATTATTGAGTGATTTTGGCAGTTTGTAACAACATTAAACTAATGAACAGAGATGGGGTGGGGGGAGGAAGGGACATATGGAGTTGTTCACGAGGTATTACATTTTCTCCGGGGTGCTGTTCGAGTTAAGTTTTTGGAAGCAGATTGACATATGACGTAATATTATGATTCGTTAATGAATTTGTATGTCACTTTGTAACAAACACAAACCGATGTCCCGACAGGAGAGGGGATGCAAAGCATGTAAAAGTTCAGTGTAGGTAGTTGGAATATTAATTTGTTTTTATTTTTCGCTGGATGCAAAAAGTGTTTACTTGACCTTGACACGGCGCCCAAACCTGTCACATGTTAATTGTTGACGCGCGCGTTTGTGCTAATCCGGTTATTATTGGGTGATTTCATGCGTTGTGACCCACGTGCAAGCTTGATTGACAGCATTAGGTAAACGCACCTGCAGTTTATTATGAAGGTGAGAAAGTCGAAGTTGACAATGGAGATCTCATAACATGAAAATCTTTGATTAGAATGTGGAAAAAAACCAAAAGTGTAATTGCAGCATATAGACGGCCTGTGCTAATAATGTGAGCTTTCATCTATTTTTATTTTTTTTTAGTGTTTGTTTGGACGTAGATAAACGCACTTGCAGTTTTTATAGAGGTGAGAAACATGAAGTTGATATTTGAGATCTCATAACACAAAAACCTTTGATCAGAAAATGAAAAAAAAAAACAGAGTAATTGCAACTTATAGTCGGCCTGTACTAACAGTTGAGCTTTTCAGTGTATGTGTGTGTTTTAAAAATTTGTTTGAAGGTAGAAGTTCTTTGTAGCCAAAATGCTCGCAGTGGAATTTTTAATACAACTTTTAACTAATTTGCAAACAGTTATTATGGCCTTTTAGCTAACGGAAATGTTTCTATGCCCAGTAAGCTAGTCTTGGTTTTAACCTTAACGGTGCCAAAAAAAAAAAAAAAAGCCCATCGTGGCCACAAGACACAAATTTTCACTTCGTTGTCATGAACGGAGCAGCGTGCCTCTTATCAGGATAACTTTGTCACATACGCTGGTCAAGTTGACTCACATAGGCAAGTAAATAATGATCGATAACGGAGTGCACAGTGAAGTGGTAAGTTGCAGAAAGACATTCATTCATTCGTGCATGTGGTCGTCGATCCACCGCTTCAACAGCCCATCCATACACCCACCCACTTACTCATCTATCCACCCATCCTTCCATCCATCCCTCCATCCATCCATGTGTTGATGTCACTTCTGTCTTTTCCTCCTGTTGTCAAAAGCCCCAGTATGCTCCCCCTCAATACGACATCTAGCCAGGTTTCATGTGTTGACAATGTGTTTAAGGCACTCACTCATCGGTGGCTTGGCGGGGGCCCAAACCAGATCTCATAATATGTAGGTTTGTTTTGGGGGAAAAAGAGTATCCATTTCTCTCTCTCCCCCCCCCCCCCCCCCGAAAATAAATAAAAGTATGAGCAATAAGGGGTCAATCATCAACAAGAAAGTCATTTCATATCCGTGTGCAATTTCTTACTTTCTGTCACCGAGACGTACAGTAGGATGGAGTTTACGCGTCTTTACTAGATATCTCGCCAATATGAGGCCGAATACCCTTTATGATGAGCACATGCGCGTCCTACTACTACAGGCTTTGTGCTTCTGCGTGTGGTCTATTCGGGGAGGGTTAATCAAGCGATAGTGAGCCCTGGACTTAAGGTCGATCAAAGCACAGGGGCCAGAAATTCTGGCCTATGCATACCAGGCAAACCCAAGGGCTATTGACGTTAAATTAGCAAAGCTGTGTCCACAAGTTGCCCATTACGCATTGCATTATATACATGTAGATTGTCAACTGTATACCATTTGATACGTACTTCATGGGGAGTGTGTAAGATAAATGAGTAGACTCGGGGCGATCATTTTCGAATTTGGAATTATATTTATGAATAGCGTTATTTGACGTTAACGTAAACAGACTTGTGTATTGCAATGTTATATTAAATATTTTATGTGCGTGTTTATTTTTATAATTTATTTGCCTTCCCATCAGTTTATTTGCCTGTGACTTGTCTGTGTGTGTGTGTGTGTGTGTGTGTTTATCTGTCTGTCTATCTGCCCGTCCGCCAGTCTGTCTGTCTGTCTACCAGCTGAGTAAAACCTATGATCCGGTAGTGCTTTACCTTTGCAGTGCAGCAAACTTGCCAACACAATATTGTACAGTGCACAAAGAAAAGGTTAAGACACCGCCCAGCCCTTTTGCATCATCAGTAGAAAACAAGGTGGACCATTGACATGGAACGTTGCAGCTATTTTTGTGTACCTTCGATCTGAATACAAATCGCGAGTTGTAAGCGACAGTCTGTCTTCTCTGTATATCACTAAAGCCTGGATAGGTTTCTGTGTTGTTAAAAGAAAAGTTCGTGGATGTCACATGGGTTGTTCAAATTTGATTGAAGTTTGTTTCTCTGTTTGCTATGGGAGTTGTATTTTTTTTTCTTCAAAGGCCACTTGGCGTTTTACTGAAAGCATTGTCGTCACCACCCCCCCCCTCCCCCTTCTCCTTATCATTTGGTAGGGCCCATTTAAGCTATGTATGTAGGTAAAATACTGACAGTATAATTTTTGTTACCAACTTGTAATTTTCAGAAACGGCTATTGAGGCATGTCCTGTTGTCAACGAAAAGGTTGTCGGCAATTAGTTAAACCCAGTGCTAACCCTAACTCTAACCTTTGCTTTTTCCCCAAAAAAATTCACCGAGCAAACAAAAAAACAAATTTTGCCAGATAGAGCAAATTGTCTCTGGGCTATTATTTTGCAAGCCGGTTCCTCCATTTTTCCCCCACCCCAGACTTTGGGGTTTCATTCTTCCTTTGTCCTTCTTTTTTCATTCCATCATTCGTCCTCCATCCTCCTGGTCTACTCTTTGCGTCATGTCCTCGGTAGCGTTTTCTCTCTTCCTGTTCGGCCCGGACATCTTCTAATCTTGTCTTCGAACGTTTTTGGCTTTGATCCTTTTACACCCCCCCCCCCCCCACTACTAGACCATTTGCTGGTAAACAAGATTAAAACTTCCTGTGTATTTCACCGAGACTTTCCCATACTGTTGACATGACACTTGGAGCGCACCAAAAAATCAACATTGTCGTACAACACACAAGAACACAGGTATGGCTCGGTGGGCCGTATAGTGCACTCAACGCCGGTCACATGGCTTGTTAAAGGCGGGGGTCTTGATGGGATTACAGGTGAAAACGGTAGCGGACCCGCGGCGTTTTTATAACTACCGGATCGTGTGTGTGTGTGTAATGTGTCAGGTGAACGGGAAAGTTGAATAGGAAAGGCGATGCAGTTTGAAGTCGGGGATATTGGTGTATTAATACGTTTTGAGTCAGAGACTGCGGTGAAACAGGATCCTAATATAGTGTCATCGTGTCAGAGGTGGATTATTTGGATTTTGACCTTGTTATGATGTGGTTGACGTAGTTTACGCTAAGGTTTGTGTGTAATGTTAGTGAATTGTCAGTTTTACAGTGTAGTAATGTCCAGTACATCACATTGTTCATGTGGATTATGGAAGTGTCCCCGTGTCGGATGTGGAGTGTGTTTTATTGTTACGATGTGCTTGGCCTGATTCACCCTGAAGATTGTGTGTCACAAAGTGTCAGCTGTGGTCTATAGTCCAGTAGTATCCAGTATTTCATCATGTAGATACGGATTATTGATAATTATCGTTATCGGAGATTCTTTTATTCGACCGGTTGTAATCATTTCTTGAAACCATTCAAAAAAGTATTCATTGTCGAGAGTAAACATGGAGGCTGTAGTTGTTAGCGTTGGATGGTACCGTTCTGGTGATGTGTACGATGATGAAATGTGTAGTGTGAAATTTATCGGGAAGGGCCAGTTTCGTGACTCAGGTAGCCAGCTATAGACAACACAGTACCATTTACATTACAACGTGATACATAATGTTCCAAGGGGAGATCTTTGTTGCTCGGGGGCCTGTAAAGGTGAAAGACACGTCTAATTTATATTATAGTCACAGTGGGCAGCTGTGTTTCTTAGGACAGGTCATTATGGGGGCCAAACGAAGGTGGTGTGTCTTAGGAAATGTGCGGTCAGTCTGTATTTTATTGATCGCAGTTGACGCATGTAATGGACAAGGTCCAAGTTTAGTCAGTTTGTGTGGGTAGGCATGAAAAGGTATCGTATAAACTCTATTTAAATTGTATGAATTACTTGACCATTAGCCAAGCAACATGTGTCCGCTGTATGGTGTGTAGATCACGAAGAACACAGCACTATGGCTTTGAGCAGTAACCTGAGCACTTTCCGTACGAGCTGAAGAATCTTCGTATATATTATATAGTATTTTTTTCGAACACAATTATCAAAAGGCGAATGAAATTATACTTTTTGGAAGCAGATTGGAAGCCAAGCAGCGTGTGTCCGCTGTATGGTGTATAGATGTCCATGCATATCAGTCATACAGTTCATAGTGTCTCAAATAGATCAACATCATTCTGTAGTCATGGCAAGAAATTGTTGGATTCAGTCTATTGTTATCTACTGCCGTTGTATGTTTACATAAACTGTATGGCTGAAAGATGGTTGAATGATTGTGTTTTGGGGGCAGAAGTGTCACGAAGAACACAGCACTATGAATGGCTTTGAGCAGTAACCTGAGCACTTTCCGTATGAGCTGAAGAATCTTCATATCTATTATATATATATATTTTTTTTTTTTAAAATGCAATTATCAAAAGCCGAATGAAATCATACTTTTTAGAAGCATATTTTGTTTACTCATTATAGTCTTTCTAATTACGGTCTGTATCGGGGAAGACCTGCTGAGGGAATCATAACATCATCGGGTCAGAGCGATTGTGCATTTTCACTGTTCTTAAATATTTTGGGAAGAGTGAAGAATTGGGTGTAGATCTTACCCGAAGAAGGCAAAACTTTCCAGGGTCGTTAGGATGAAGCGGATTTCAGTATTTATATTGAAACAGTTTTTTTGCTCCATGTCGTGTATCTCTGTCTGTTTAACAAGTAGGAGTGTTTTAGACAGACATCTTTGTTCAAGGCAAGTCATGGACGTTTGGATATTGAAATTGTTTGCATATATCAGAAGTTTGTGTGGCACAGTGGCCAATTGAAGAGTTTAGTTCTATACAGCATCTAAGTTTTTAAAAGCTAGAATTGAGTTAATGAGCAAAATAATTGTTTTTATGCATGGTGTGACTCTGAAAACTTCAGCCCTCTTTAACGTTCCCCATTCTAATAATAACAGCCCTAGAGTTAATGTGCTCTGCCCGGGTGACAACACTTGCTGATCGGTATGCACAGACATATTGTTTGTTTTGGTAGATTCAGGCATAGTATTCAGTTTTAACCTGCATTAGGCCGACTTGTTATTCTTTTGTACAAATTAGATGGACACAGATGCCAGTGGCTGGCAAAAGAGCTCCGCGTGAGAATTGTGGGGGTAAAAAACACGGAACAAGTATATGGGCAATGGGGCCAAATTGTTTGCATGATGAATTTTTAGGAAAGTGCAAGGATTAGGGTTAGGGTACGTTTGGCCTGCGGGTCATTTTCTTTGGCAAAATGGCCGCAGTGAGAGTTTGGAAGTTGCCCATTCTCAAAAAAGCACATTGAGAATATTTCGATTGCAGCGCTGCATGAGAGTGAACGGTTGGGAGAAATGGACTCTGTGTGAAGACCATGGCAAATTAAAAAAATTGCATGTGCACGGCAAGCGATTTATCATCTTGACATTTGAATGTAAAGACGAAAGAGCGTAAAAAAAAAAATATTGTAGCGTCGTTTTATAATTTATTAGGATCCCAGTTGTGGGTAGACCGAAACGTCGCATGCGTGGCAATGTTTAGTTTCTCAGCATAAGAATGTCAATAACGAACAATGGGTGATTGTTTCAGTGCATTACACTTGAGATACGGTTGAATGATTCAAGAGAGATAGCAAGGCTGAGGGATGATACCCGACTGGTCGGCACGCTTCGTGCGAATGCTATAGTTTGGGGCAAAACAGCGAAGAGAAAATAAGAATTCAAACCTGTTTGCAGTGCTTGCCAATGTAGCATTTTTTTTTAGACTAGACATTACTGCATCATAGGACATCTTAATGTATGAACAAAGACATTTGGCTGTTTCTCATTTTCTAACTCGTGGTGATTGCATTTCTGTGTTGTGTGTAATAGCACGGTTGTAAATTGAGATCACAGGAGTGAGCCGTTTTGTGTGACATACTGGATTGTAAAATATAATGTGGTAGCCCATAAAAGGCAGTTTTGGGCTTGGCGATGTCGCTGTTACTGCTAGAGATGGCAGCTGTGGATTTGATTCATGTGGGCGAGTATTATTATGGCTATAGCTTGTGTCACATGTTTTGAGACAGACAGATAGACAGAGAATGATGTGCTTTAATGTATAGGCAATAAACGTGTTTCCACTTCTGACATGACGAAGACAGGTTTGTGCAAACATAACTTTGGCCCACATAAACTTTGGGGTCTCAGAATACCCTGACATGTGTTCGTTACTGAGGTTGTTGGAGAAATGAAGTTTTTTTTAAAGATACCTGTCCTACAGTGACTTTGCATGTCAGATAAACGTGCTACATGATCCTTAATATGCCTTACTGAAGCAAGTCGCGCTGAAAGTGAAAGAATGTTTGTACGTGTACCTTAAACTGTAGTCAATATGCAGATACTGGCAGTTTGAATAGCGCTGGAAATGATACAGCCTACTTTATTAAGTTACGTATTTTTTCATATCAGAGTATGTTTGTTCTCTCTCTCTCTCTCTCTCCTCTCCGTATCTCTTTCTCTCTCTGTCTGTCTGCCTCTCTATCTCTGTGTGTGTCTTTCTCTTACGTTATTCACTCTCCGGCCTACTAGTTCATTGTTGACGAGATACGTTGTTTAAAGGAGGAAAATGAAATAGGTAAGGGGGTTTCTTTTCAAACATGATGATTATAACCCTGAGCATTGTGCCGGGAACATGTGGCTACCAGACATTTTGATATGGCTCAAAGCAGCTCAGGAAATAATATACTTGAGTTGAATAGTATTTTTTCCCTCTGTCATGGTTTAATTGTACAGGAAGTTAACTGATGAGATGCAGCGGCACAAATAAGATAGGACTACACATCCACACTCTTGATAGAAATGAGAGCGAGGAAGGAGGGGTAGAACAAACAAAACTCGTCAAACAGCGTCACGAATGCCACTTTCTGATGTCAGTTGGCAAACAATATTTTTGTGCCGGGGTAAAAGAAGCGAAAATGACCTAACGCGATACTTAATTGTAATGGATTGGGTCACTTGCGCTCATGCACACTTCATGCTACCTGCCAGTGAATTGTCAGTGGTATCTAATCAGTTTAGCTCCGGGGACCTAGGCTATCGTAAATTGATGATCCATAAACCTGGGTGAAGATAACCTTTGTATGCCTGACGTGTCAAATGATGGATAAAATACTTATGACGGTGTATGCGCTGATAGGGCTGTCGTTTCTGTTAAACGGGGATTCCCAGCTATCTGTGCTCCTAGGACCAGCTAGCTAATGCACTTATTATACAATGTGAAAAAACAACAACAAACAAACCTCCGTGGCTTGCAGCAGAGCTTGGGGCAACTCAGTTGAAAAAGTTTTGTTTTATTAACTAATCAATTACTTACTTATTATTATTATTATTGTTGTTGTTGTTGTTGTTGTTGTTATTGTTGTTGTTGTTGTTGTTGTTGTTGTTATTATTATTATAGCAAAGTAACTTGTTAGACTGTATAAAGATCATGTCTCCGGAGAAACTGTCAAATAGTTCCGTGGAAAATGCCTTTTAAAGGTTTCAAACACCAAAGCCGTGTCATCGAAATTCATCGTTCTAATGGCTGTACGCGTGTATAGGGAGGCCGTATGTGTGTGTGTGTTAGGGGGGAGGGTTGCGAGGTGGTTGTAAAGTGTTCATGGGAGTTGGGTGGAAGGGGGGGGGCGGCGGCTGGAGTTAAAAAAAACAACACGAAAGCGAGCTTATTACTTTATGGGTGGCCCTAAATTAAAATTGTGGGAAGCACTAGTTTGTGAGACTGACAGGGTACCAGAGACCAGCAGGTTGTCGTTGTGATTCGCCCCCCCCCCTCCCGGGGATGGGGGTGAGAGAGTAGGAGAATGCATTATTGGCGAGTGTTTACCCCTTGGTCACTCTCCATTGCCGTATACCAATCGACTCCAGCATTCATGTGTTCATTCCCGTGTTCTCTCACTCAAGTCAGGGACACATTTTTAATCCCAGCGTACTGACTCCTCTCACACACTGATGCACTTTTCGACCCACGGCGCATTGCTAGAGCACGGTTCTAATCCCAGCTGTCACTTGCCGCTTCCCCCCCTCCCCCCCCCCCCCAATGTCCAGCTTTCCAGCTGCCTCTTTCTATCCCCCCCCCCCCCCCCAAAATTAATATCGATATAATCGCCTGCCCCAAAATTGTGTCCAGTGATACATTATTATTGATCTCACGTGCCATTTTATATGCCCTAAAAGATTACTCCTTGTCTCTCTCTTTCTCTCTCTCTCTCTCTCTCCCCCCCCCCCCTCTCTCTCTCTCTCTCTCTCTCTCTCTCTCTCTCTCTCTCTCTCTCTCTCTCTCTCTCTCTCGCAAGCACGCACTCCCTGTCTCTCCAGTACTCGCTTATACGAGAAGCCACCAAAAATTTAGGGACATTCCTATGTTAGTCTATCGTTTACGTTTTAGCTTTTTCACTCTCTCTCTCTCTCTCTCTCTCTCTCTCTCTCTCTCTCTCTCTCTCTCTCTCTCTCTCTCTCTCTCTCTCTCTCTCTCTCTCTCTCTCTCTCTCACTCTCTCTCTGTGTGTCCCGTCCCCTTTCCAGCACGCAGTCCCTGTCTCTCCAATACGAGAAGCCACCAAAATTTAGGAACATTCCTTTATTAATATGTCGCTTACGTTTTGGCTTTTTCACACAGCCCCCCCCCCCCTTCTGTGTCTCTCCTCCCTCCTTATTCTGACGTATCATGTCGTGAACAAGCACAAGCACGGTAAAGCTCACAAACACGCACAGCCGGACATTCATATAAAACAAGAACGCCTCGGTATATTTCCTAAAGCTTCTCCCGTGCCTTATCCTTGGTTACACTCTCTCATTCCGACCTTCTTGCACTGTCCCTTACCCCTAGTTTATCAAGCTGTGCGGCATGTGCTAATCAAATCAATATCTATTGAAACCACTCGCTGGCCCACATTTCCAGAGGTCTGAGGTCAAATTGCTACCGGGAGTTGTGACAGGGATGACCATGCATGTAAAATATCATTTGTCTCTCGCACAATCATGTATATTCGTAGCCACGTAAAGCAAACATCTGTGGCCCCACCCCCTCCCCGCCTCCCCCTGTAGTGAAGGCTGTGGAAAATACATCAGTATGTGAAATTATCTCTTGAGCTGCGTAAATGGCATTCTTGTGATTTTGGTCATCCTCTTTACTTTCAGGCCTAACTGACACTAATTAATAATATAGTTCGTAATGGATGTAAGTCTCTATATATGTACTCTAACCCAATTAGTTTTTAAAAATATTTTAGTTTAGCACATGGTGACAGTTTCACAGCGGCGTGCACTGATATAGTTAATTGAAGACTCCTTGCTTCCACTGCGCCATCCCCTACTGACGTTTGGGCACTCTGCACTTTGGACACTGGAGTTTCTCTCAGTTTCTCGTTGTTGAGTTACAGTTTTGCCTCCCTTCTGTCTTATCATTCTGTTACGTTTTGTCTATCGTCATGGCTTTTTTCCTAGTGCCGATGTGCTTTCTCCAAACTCAAACCCTAAGAGGACGCTATCTGTTTTTTTACTCCCGTTCCATTTTCCCCCCCCCCCCTCCCTTCCATTTTTTGTTTTTTTTAGACATTCTTCCCTCAATAAAATTTAATCAGTTACACTCTTAACTTTTACCTTCCATTTTATGATTTGTTTTTGGTCAACGCACATACTTATCACTGCTCCAATTGTTCATGCCTTGACGTGGAGGAGTGGCTTGCGTGTCCCAGTGATCCCAGGAGCTAAGCCAGCGGAGGCCTCGTGCCCCTGATAGCTTTAAGCAAGCTGGACAGGTCATGGGGGAAGGACCAGACAAGATTGAACAGACCGGCCCTCCAGGTTCGGGGGTTGGGCGTAGGGCTAACAACCCTACCCTGAAATCCTTGTTGGGGTGACCTTACTTGGAGAAACAAAAATCGTTACGGAAACAGCAACATGGAAAAACCAACGTTCTGGATGTGATGGACCTTCTGAGTACCTCGCGACTCGTATGAATGCAAGTAGTGAAAGCCGAAAGGAAACTGCTAGCAGGATGAAGGAGGAACTGAACACCGCCAAAACCAAGACCAGGATTGGATACTGGAATGTTAGAACAATGTATGAATCGGGTAAGTTAGCACAAGTAACATCAGAGATGAGGCGCTACAACCTACACATCCTGGGTGTAAGTGAGAGCAGATGGACTGGATCTGGAAGGATCAAAACATCCACTGGAGAAACCGTTCTCTACTCTGGAAGAGAGGATGACCAACATCATGAAGGAGTAGCCATCATCCTAAAGAAAGGACTGGACAAATGCTTGTTGGAGTGGAAACCAGTCAATAGCAGACTGATGAGGATGAGGATGAAAGGACGACACACAAACATCACTGTCATCCAATGTTATGCACCAACCAACGAAAACGACAACACAGACAAAGACGACTTTTATGAACAACTCCAGGGGGAAATGGACATGACGCCACGGCATGATCTCATCATTGTCATGGGAGACCTCAATGCTAAGGTAGGTAAAGATGATATAAATTATGAAAGAGTAATGGGAAAACATGGAACTGGAACAAGGAATGACAATGGAGAAAGGCTTGTGGATTTTTGTGCCTTGAACAACTTAGTCATCGGAGGGACCCTTTTCACACACAGAGAAATTCACAAACTCACATGGAATTCTCCAAATGGAAGAGACAAGAACCAAATAGACCATTTGATGATCAACGGTATGTGGAGACGATCCCTTCTAGATGTGAAAGTGAAAAGAGGAGCTGACGTAGCCAGCGACCACCATCTAGTGGCAGCACTTATCAAAATTAAACTGAACAAGACCGGAATCAAGACATCAAAGCAAAGACACCTTAATATTCAGAAACTGAGAGATGCAAGTGTTAGAAATGCCTTCAACATACAAGTCAAGAACCGATTCCAGGCTCTACGAGAGTCTGATAAGAACAACCCTAATGAAAGAGGAATCGATTCAGAGTGGAAAAGAGTAACTACAGTGTACACAGAGAGCAGTGTAGCCTGCCTTGGATTTAATGAGAAAGGGAAAAGCAAGGAGTGGATCCAACAAAGAACATGGGATGTGATCGAGGAGAGGAAAGTCATGAAAAAGAAACTCCTACAAGTGAAATCGGAAAGGCTGAAAGAGAGGTACCAACATAGCTACACAGAGTTAAATAAGAAAGTGAAGAGACTAGTAAAGAAAGATAAACGAGAAGCCATGGAACAGCTAGCGGCAGATGCGGAGGAGGCAGCAGCAAGAGGAGAACAGGGTAAGCTCTACAAGATCACTAAGCGCATTTGTGGCAAGTACGGTGGAAGACCAAGTGTTCCAATCAAAGACAAGAATGGGAAACTACTGACTACAGAACGAGAACAGGATACACGCTGGACAGAGCACTTTCAGGAATTACTAAACCGGCCACCACCTGAAGATAGAATAATAATACAAGATGCTGCTGAAGACCTTGACATCAACATAGATCCACCAAAGAAGGAAGAGATAGTGGCAGCAATAAAGAGCCTAAAAAACAGCAAAGCCCCAGGAAAAGACAACTTGACTGCAGAACTGTTCAAAGCAGATCCGGATCAGTCAGCCACCATCCTTCAGCCACTGTTCACAGCTATCTGGGAAGCAGAAGCAGTACCAAAGAGCTGGAATGAAGGCAGAATAGTGAAAATACCCAAGAAAGGAGCACTCAGCGATTGCAACAACTGGCGTGGTATCACTCTCCTTTCTATACCCAGCAAAATCCTTGCCAAGATCATTGTGCAACGTATGTCAGATGCTGTGGACAAGACACTGAGAAAGGAACAGGCCGGATTCCGAAAGGGGAAAGGATGCATTGACCAGATCTTCACACTCCGAAACATCATAGAACAGTGTTCAGAATGGCAAAGGCAGCTCTATGTGAACTTCGTTGACTTCGAAAAGGCCTTCGACAGCATCCACAGAGAGAGTATATGGCGCATTCTTCGGCACTATGGGATTCCCAGCAAGCTTGTTGAACTCATCAAAAGCTTTTACAAGAACTTCAGTTGCAGTGTCGGAAACAGTGATGCATCCTTTGAAGTGAAAACTGGTGTACGGCAAGGATGTGTGATGTCAACAATTTTGTTTAACCTCGTAATCGACTGGATTATGCGGAAAACTACAGAGGATGCACCAAAAGGCATCAGATGGACAATTTTCGACAACCTAGAGGATTTGGACTTTGCGGATGACCTTGCGCTATTGTCACATAGTCACCAACACATGCAAGATAAGACGCAGAGACTACATAATTTTGGATGCAAAGTAGGCCTTCGGATTAGCCAGAAGAAGACAGAGATTATGACCCTAAATGTAGACACTCCAGCACCAGTGCAAGTAGATGACAAGAACCTCACCACGACGGACAAATTTAAATACCTTGGTAGCATTATCAGACCAGAGGGTGGCACAAAGGAGGACATCCAAAGTAGGCTGGGAAATGCAAGGGCTGTCTTTCAAAGTATGAGCAACATCTGGAAATCGACACAATACGGCATCAACACCAAGATCAGACTGTACCAAAGCTGTGTCCTATCCACACTCCTGTATGGATCAGAGTGTTGGCGAATGACAGAAGGTGACCTCGCCAAGTTGTCTTCCTTCCACACCACATGTCTTCGTAGGATTCTCCGCATCTTTTGGCCAAACGGGATTTCTAATCGGGAACTGCTAAGGCGATGCAGGCAAGAAGGGATAGCCAACATCGTCACGAAGAGACGATGGAGATGGCTTGGACACGTGCTGCGAAAGGAAGCAAATTCTATAACCAAAACAGCACTTCAGTGGACACCGGAGGGACGGCGCAAGCGAGGCAGACCCAAGGCAACCTGGCGGAGAACAATCGAGGCAGAGATGAAATCCTTCGGTCACTCATGGGGAACTCTCGCAAAGATGGCCCAGGACAGACAGGGCTGGAGATCCTTTGTTGCTGCCCTAAGCACCAGTGGGTGCAACAGGAAATAGTAGTAGTAGTACATACTTATCAGCATGTTCTGAGTATTTTCCCAGCGATGCGGAGGGGCCAAGTAACCCCTTTGAAATACCGAATTTGGCTGTAGCAGTTTTTGATTGTCTTTTCCCTCTGATAAAATGGTTGAAAGAATAACACGTTTTCTAAAATGCGAAATTTTAAAGGCATCGGTTTCAATTCATGAAAAAGTTGTCACGAGTTGGGTAATTTCATGTCAAGACCAGAGTTTTGTCTGTGATTCAGTTTGCAGCGGGGGATAAACCTTAAGTGTCATTTGATTGGTAATTGATTGGCTTTTCTTTGACTGTTGCCTTTGCCTCTACCGAATTTTTGCTTTGGTTAGGGTTGGGCAAGCAAGTACGCACTCCGCTGAAGCAGTCTTCGGTCAGAGTGCCAGTGCCACAACTGAAATTTCTGCAGTCACAATGACTTTTATTGTGTCTACTCATGAAAATAATTCTGTTGATTGCATTTGTATTGAAAATGGCCCAACTTAAGCCCGAGACAATTCAACAAGACATTTTCTTCTTTCTTTTTCTTGTTTTGTTCTTATTTTCTTTCAAGGTCGATAGAATGTCCATTAAATTATTTTTTACTTTGGGGAGAAGAATGGAACGTGGGGTATTGATCTAGCTTCTGGGCGTGATCCTTGCTTGGCTCCCCCTGACAATGATGAGACCTGGTGTTAATTAAATATCAGCCCAGAATGACGCAGTGCCCAATCCATTTTGACAAGTAGGTCTCTTGATGAGACGTTTCTATTGATAACATGTCACGAAAGAAAAAGGATAATACAGTCTGGTAAAATAATTATTCTGTCTACATTTATGCTACCCTGCAATCATTATATCCGAGTAGGCGCCGAGCAGAGCAGCTTTAGAGATCTACTGTTGTAGTGGTCGGTCCTTGCGTGTTCGGGGCTGCCACTCTGGCATCTATTGATTATTTTCTGGCTTCTGTCGATCTCACTCTCTTTTTCTTTCTCCTTCCATCCCTCTGGTCACCCTCTTCACACAGCTCGGCATGCGAGAAATAGAGAGATCGCGGAGACTCGAGAAGAAACGGCGATTACAGAAAATGGAAGTGTAGAAATAGTAGTGGATATTTTGACTGTGTCCCCGCAATTGTCGCTGTTTTCTGCAAGCTGTAATGTTTTTTTTCTGAGGTTTCCAGGAGTTGGGGCTTCTGCAGTTTTGCTGGCGTTGAAAGTATCTCGGTATTTTTGTTGTAAAGGATATTATTTGCACAATGAAGCGGAGTAGATGCTGTGGTCTTGGTGATACGTGGTGCTATGTGTTTTTGGAGGTGATTCAAGATTTCGGTCTTTGCGAATGCTGGATTGTGCTATCAAAGCTGACGATGCCACTAGCTGCAGAGAAATCTTTGGTTTTCACTTAGATCTCTTTGTCGGTGGATGGAGAAGGTAAATGGGGACATATATTATTACTTCGCCGTCGCTTGCCAATTGAGAGTTTTGCTTTTGTAATCTATGATTTATCATTCATTTGTTTCTTGGATCTTGACAAATATGAGATCAGAATATGGTGGACAAGATTGTGATATGAACCGACTCACTCCTAGCCAGTTTTCTTAAGTGGACCACTGCTCACGGGAAAAGTCGAGTATCAGTACTAAGGTAAACCATGACGTATCTAGTCAAGATTAATGCCAAAGTAATTGGATATTTAACAAAATCCATTTTTCGGGGTAATTTTCAAGGTCTCAGAACTGAAGGTTTTTTGTTTTTTTTTTGGACGAATCTCTCATTAGGGCTTGTGGAAGTGAATCAGTTAATGTAACAGCACATGCATTCTACAGACCCGAGTATCGTCGAGGAGGGGGGGTGGGGGGCGGCGCATCTTTAGCTCTTCAGAACGCCTGTACATGACGAGAGCGCCCATAATTGATTGCAGATAATTAAATACCGCTGTTTCATTTAGAACTGGCGGACCGGAGAGACAGTGTTGTTTGACATGGAGAAAGCAAAGTTCTACCTGTACTTTGGCTGAGTGTTCACTTTCCAACGTCTTGGTCGTTCCCTACATTATTAAACTCATTAATAATGCATGAAGGTCAGGCCAACACCACTAAATGGAGTTTGTGCGTGCACTTAGTTGTTGACCTGAAATTCGTGAGAAGCAGAATTCCATTTTTTCACACAGTTGAAGGGTAAACTTAAAATCAGATCAGTAAAGAGGGCGTGTGTACTGTGTGTATGTCATGCAAATGGTATTGTGGGTCAACTCTGGCCGTTTGGCACCTGACTGGAAAAATGTTGTTGTTTTTGCTGGGAAAGGTGAGATCAAGATCAGCAAGTAGGATGTGTATGCCAGACGTACCTATATCGGCCTGTTCGTTGGACACTGATAGAAAAAAAAAATGTGTGTGTTAATGTTTGGGTGAGTAAAGGTACAAACATAGAGGCCACCGAATTCTGTCACCGAGCCACTAGGCGCTTTAGGTGAGAAGAATTGCACTATATAAACGGACCGAATCTAGGTGGGCTCATGTGCAGTTGTTGAAACTATATAGTACAATTCTTCGCACCTAAAGCGCCTAGTGGCTCGGTGACAGAATTCGGTGGCCTCTATGTTTGTACCCTAAGAATAAGTCAAGATGAATGCATGTCCATCGGCCCGTCCGTTTAGCACTTGGCAGATAAGATGTGCGTTTGGATTTAAATGTGTTGGTGTTTCGGTGGTAAAGGTTAAATGAAGATCACTGAGTGTGTGAAGATCACTAAGTGGGATGTGTGTGTGTGCGTCAAGTATATATTATTGTCTACCTGTTCCTTTAGCACTTGATAGAACAGATTTTTGCCTGTCGAGAGGGGGTGGGAAAGAAAAACAAACAGTAGTGTCACAAGGAAAGCAATCCATGGCCTTATTTCATCATTCAGCATATGGTGGAAAGCCAGCTAGTCTTGTCTCCTTACTCGAGCATGGGGTTGAGACTACTGTGTCATCTAGTTTATGTGGCCGTCAGTGGCATCTCTGCCAACTCATACATCCTGTAGCAGTGGAGACACCGACTTGCCAGTAGCGCAGTTCAAGTTTCGGAAGTGAAATTTGGCAGTGTTAACGGGTGTTCACCCAGCTGCCTCTGCCGTTTGCGAACGCTTGTTCATACAATCGATTAAAAACCTCTGGGCCGGGCGAGTGGATCGAGGACACATTTTTTAGACGTATGAACCGGGATTTCGGTGCGCTACGACGTTTTATCTGCGTAAGAAAGTGACACCAAGGCAGTTCGTGTATGAACATGTAAAACGCGCTATCCTGCAAATTGGAACTCAGTGAAGTCAGATATTTGAGAACGAAAACGGTGTCATTTTTTGGCACTAGAGGGTTAAGTCACAAATTGTCATGTATGATTTGAAAGACGACCTACTGTGCTCTTTGGTAAATCGCCCTTTCTCACCCCTCAGACACCCCATTCCCCCCCCCCCTTTTTTTTTTCCTTACTGTCCCAGTCAGAGGGGAAATGACCCCACACGATACCAGTGTTCCAAACTTATCCAGGTACCGATACATCTGCAGTTTCATCATAAAAGGCACACTTGAAAACAAACTGCATGTATATTTAACCACAGATATATTAATTCTTTGAAGTAGCCGCGGACTTGGTAGACAGTATCTAGTATATCCATTAACATTCTACAATGGTTGCTTTTTTTTTTTTTATGTCCTTGCATTGTTTTAGTATAGCGTTGTGAACGCACCTAGAGAGCAGACATACCTGAGATGTTTCAGTGGCCTTGCTGATGCTTAATGTGTCAGATGGTTAGACTAACCCAGTTCTTTTCTCTTATTAGTCTTAATTCAGGCCGTCTAGGTCGTAATGATTTTTTTCCTGCAGCAGGTGGGCTGTGCTTCAAGTGTTGGATATGTGTTTCTTTTGGCGCACTGGATGGATAGTTCTGATTCCATTTTCTGAAGCCTGTGCAAGTAAATTCTATCCATGGTATTTTTTAGATTTATTTTTGTAGGGTATTCATTGGATAAAGAGTGATTTGGTGCCATTAATTGTAGGAACTACTGAATAACTGCTCAGTAAGGTGGCTTTGTCTTTTTGTCAGTTATTTTGGCAGTTGACACGCTTTGTGTGTTAGGGTATTCTGAACAATAATAATATATGCTTTTTGTTGCCAAGTTGAATGTTGTTCGCTGGTTTGTTATATGATTTAAAAATTTTTTTGCTTAGTTATCAGTTGAAAATGGGAGGGGGCTCATGTGTGTGTTTGTATGTGTGTGTGGTTTGTATTCCCAAAGAGTAAACATTTTTGACATTGTGAAGTTTTCTTCATTGTGACTGATGTCATATAAAATACAAGAATTCGTTCTTTTTAGCTGCAGCAGTTTTTTCTAATTACCTGATCTCTGTGTTGTACCTTAAAATTTTCAAGCCTTTAATACACTGAAATAGCCATTGTGTACATTCTGCATTTGGCAACATGGAAACTTGCTGACCGCAACTGTGTACTTGTTTAAAGACCACTGTTTGAATTTGTGTGGATGTTGGAATAACAGGGACCTGAGTCCGGTAGAGAAGTTGCTGGCATGTTTGTGTTCATCTCTTTCAAGGGCTTTGGGCCTCATTTACACCAACGTGATACAGAAAAACATGTTTTGGATTTGGTATGAAGAATGTTTGTTGTGGCTCAGAGTCTAATACAAATGTAGTCGGGTTTGTTGAAGATGTCCTTGATACAAGTTTGCAACTTCTGGAGACCTCGAGGACAGGAACTGAAATTTGTTTTGAAACAAAGGCGCCTCACACCTTTTTTTTTGTTTGTTTGTTTGTTTGTTTTGTTGAAAAACATAAAAAGTCTGAAAAAATGTCTAGAAAGATTTGAAAATTCACTTGTGTAGAAAACAGATTCTTTCTCCCTTCCATCTTACCCTTGCGGAAAAGAACATGTCAGCCAGCCAGATGTTTCACAAGATGAAAATTTCTTTTGTGCGTTGAAAAACATTTTCTTGAAGGCTGTTCATGCAGCAGCTGGTTTTTCTTGTACTTGATGGGGGCTTCTCTTCCTCAGAAGATCTCCTGTAGTCATGCTTTTCCAAAAGTTTCAGTTTTTGGTACAGGTCAATTATTATGAAAAAAGTACAAAAGAAAAGAATGTTCCACTGTATTGTATTTAATTGAGAATAAGTGTGGGACACCAAGCAAATTGATACAATAGTGGCACACAGTCATTGCTAGATTGCAGTTATGATGAGTTGCAATCTTTTGCCGCTTGCCGTCTCAAAAGAAAGACCAATTTATTGGAAATGACTTTCCTTACTTTGGACAAATAAAACTGTCTCTCCTGAATTTCTGTGTTTTTTTTTGAAAGCGAGATGTAGGTTGGCTTTGGTGATACAGCATGTATGTGTTGCTACAGATGTGTGCTTATTCTTTCGAAGAATCCCTGCGTTGCCGGTTGCCGACAACAGCCATATTTTCAACATACTGGCTGATTGAAAATATGTTTACTGTTACATTACAGATTACTTATTGGTTGTGAAATCTAGGGTACACACTGCAGGGTAAAACTACTGAATTTTCAAAATGAATGGTGTACATTCCTTTTGCATTGTAGAATCACAACGTTTTCTTTTGTGTTCTTTGTCCAGAGGAAAACAATCCAGCAGGTTTGAAGTTGTGTTATCAGTGTTGTTGTGCATTAAGAGCATCATTTATTCCTGAGTGACAATTCACAATGGATATGATCAACTCATTTGGACTGTATAGCTAAGAGGACATGTCTGACTGTTATAAAATATGTGGAAGACAGAAACTCTCACAACATTGGAACTATCCTATAGTTTTTGCAAGAGTGAAATAACCAAGTCTTTCACACTGTGTGGGGAATTATCAAAAGTTTAGAAAATCTGCAGGGATTACGCGTGATACTTTGGATATTTAAGTCAAGTGTGTAGTCCAAACGTCAACCATGAACACCATCAGGGAAGAGCTCTACCGTCAGACCACAGAGCTACCTCTCACTCCAAAAGTACTACAACACCTGACGGTAAGATGTCCACCCAGATTTTCTGCACTGCTGTTGTTATTTCATGTCTGAGAATATGTAGTAGGAGATTGGTGAAATACACAACTAACCTGAACTGTCATCTTGAATCTTATTATATGAATGACTGACATTTTACTCATGTATCTGTACTGTTTTCAGAGATGTTCTTGTCCATCTGAAATGTTTCAGAGATTAACCAACATGTATCTATTTTCCACAGATTACATCTGTCCATGCTGTTTTTTATGGAGATTTTGTCATTCATCTGTGTTGATTTTTCATTTCAAGCTGTGTTTTAAAAAAAAATTTTTTTTTTAGAGATTTTTACATTCATGTGTACTGTCTTCAGACCATTGTTTTCATTCCATTTCTTGTGATATTGATGATGGAAAAACTGATAATTCTGTCCCTATAGCAGATACCTTTGGTTGGGAGGAAATTGATCCTGATTTCAGGCAGAGGAACTTCAAACTGGGAAGGAATGACTCTGCACATTGTGTACACACGCAGTTTATAACCAATTCAATTTCAATTTTCATTTGTCTGCACTTAATAAAGACATTTAGTTTCATAAACTGTTTCAATAATCATGACTGTAAGAGTATAATGGTGAAACAATTTTATGACGATAATTCTAAATGGGAGTGGGAGAGGGATTGAGAAAACCTGAGTTTGTCAGTGGAGGAATGTGGCTTGGGACTTTGAGAACCACTGTTCTGATGGTGATGGTTGCATGATTTAGATGACTGGCTTTTCTTCCATGGCAATTATTTTAATTAGACACTTTTAAGTGATGAATACCTAATGTCAGCACAAAGCCTTCTATTTTCTCTGATGTTATGAATTGATGATACCTGTGTGATTCTAGATGTCAGTATCAGATTTCACCTTTGAGCAGTTTGCCAGGTATATTGTCAGTGATCTCACAAGAGTTGGTTTCTGATTTTTTCCCTTACTGTATGTCAGTTCTGATTTTGTGGTTTCCTATCAGCTTTTCAGGACGGCTGGACTTCACTGCCTGACCTGATTAAGGTCTTAGGGAGTCTCAGTGTCTTCTTTTTTAAATTTTAAAATGAGTTCTGAAACCAGATGCATTGATTAGGACTCAGGCACTTCGTAGCTTCACGGAATTCTGTGTTTTTCATGACTTGCTCCTGCTGCTTGTTATTGTAATGTTACACAAAAACAGAATTACTATAGTTATGTAGACCTTTACTGATGAGTCTGAATGGTCTAGATGAAGATCAGAATTTTTTTGCTTTGGGCTGCGACTGATTAGTCTTTGAAATGTAAACCATTTTATAAGCTTTCTTTTTTTGTGCAGGTGTCTCTCAATGAACTGGAACTGCATGGTTTTCAAATTGTTCACTTAAGCTTTGAGTAATTTGTCCTTAAAAGTGAACCTTTTTTTAATCCTTTTATTTGTGTGGATGTCCGTCAGTGGACTGGAATTCAGTGATTTTCAATTCTTTTTCACTTCAAACCATGAGTTAATTAGTTTTTACATGTAAACCTTTTTACAAACCCTTTTTTTTTATATATGCAGGTATCTGTCCGTGGACTGAAATACAATGGTTTTCAAAGTTTTTCACCTTTAACCCTCACTGATTAGTCATTAAATGTAAACCTTTGTAAAACCTTTCCTTTTATTCAGGTGTCTCTCAATGGATTGGAAGTGCTATGTCTCATGGTGGACAGAATGGGTGAACATTTCAGGCCTCATGTAACCACAGTCTTGCCTCCAGTCATTGACAGACTGGGAGATTCCAAAGACCAGGTCAGGGACATGGCTCAGCAGTTACTGCTGAAGCTCATGATGCCAGCTTCCACACCACAGGTAAGGCAGGGCAGATCAACAGGTAAAAACTCTGAATGCTCTCAGTATTTACTAGTACTTGTAATCAGTTTAATCCATAACAAGAGTCACAGCTGAGTTATGTTTAGCTGACAGTCTTGTGAAGGACATTGGTGGATTCACAGAATCCTATTGTTTTTAGTAGTTTTGCTTGTTTCCACAGATTGTGCTATGGCACTGTGTCGCAAAAACAAAGAAAACAGAAACACACATTTATATATTATCTTTATCTGTTATGTATGTTGGCTTATACTGATGAGCTGTGACGTTCAGATGGAGTACAGTCATTTTCAGAATTTTTCACTTTGGACCTGGACTGTGATCTATAAAACATTGCCATGCTTTAGTCATACCTTATCATAGCTTCCCTGTTTTTTTTTTGTTTTTTTAAATGATCCTTGTCATAACTGTCACTGCTATCAATGAAAGAAATATCAGTTTTTCTCACAACATGTAAACCTTGTTAATTCTTTTCAGTATGTGTTCGATCGTCTTGGTCCAGCATTCCATCATAAATTGTGGCATGTCAAAGAAGGAGTTCTAGTCACGCTGCAGAATACTATCAATAGGTGGGTGTATTTTCATTTGGATGCTCACTTTTTGCACATATCAGTTGTTTGGTGCACTTCTCATGACATTTTGAGCTCATAAGAGTATCTTGACACAGGGCTTCCACTCTTCCGCAGAAATCCGTGGTGGAAGAGATCAGCGGTAATTTTTCCGATGTCCATTACTATTATTTGAGTATTTTGTTGTGTATTTCTGTGTATAGGTATAATGTATGGTCCATTATATCAAATTTACGTGCAGAATATGGTCAGTCATTTAAAATTTAAGCTCCGCATAGGTGCCACGCATAGATTTCATTTTTTTTCTCTCAGTTGAGTGGGAGCCCTGTGACAAGGTCAAGTAACATCATAGAAGGGCAGAGCTGTGTTCTTGTTAAACCAGATTTATTTCTTTTTTGTGTGTGACTTTCTGTTGAAAAGACTATACCAAAATGATATTTTATACATGTATCTCTATCAATTTCTATATCTTTAGAAGTCATGAAAACTTTCCATTTTGTTTTGTTTTTCAAGGGCTGGTTCCATCATTGTTCAATATGTTTACCAGTGAATCACACAAACATTGGATAAAGGCAATTGATCAGTGGAACAGCCTGGCCAATATGTCTTTTTCTATTTGTTTGTTACAGTTAGCTGTATTTGTCTCATACGTGAACCAGCTATGACAGTGTCTTATTGAACACGATCATAAATCTTCCCCAAAGATGGAGGATGAGCTGTGTTTGTATTTCAGTTTTTGGAGAATCCAGTTATTAGCGCAATGAAAATGATTACATATTAAAGAGCCGAATCTGTTAATTTAATAAAAAGGCATATTTTGTTATATATTTTCTTATTATTGTTCAAACTGTTGGCATTCAAAATGTAGGCTTAATTTTTAGTTGCCCGGCAAATACTATTCTAAACACAGTTATTTCCCTACTGTCCAGTTTCCATAGTCAAATGATGTAACTTAATGCCTAAATGTCCTTCAGGTTTTCTTTTAAGGATCTGTTAACCAATTCAATGTCTTTTTTGTGTAATAAATATTTATAGTTCTTTTATTCATTAGGCTATTTTAAGTCCTTTTTGCATGCTTCATAATTTTTGGATAAGGAAAGATGATCTTCGTCCGGGCTAATTAACCCTCTAAGTGCTCACTAAAAAACTGAAAAATGTGTGCTAAAATTTTTCTGACTCATTCTGGTCACTCATTTTGGTCAGCAAAATCAGTAAAAATTGCCACAAAACGCAACCAAACAACAACAACTACTTTCATTGTCAGCTCTACTTCCTGGAAACGCAAGCAGATGTGCCAGATTTTTATTTGGCTTCTCAGCCAAAATAAATTTACCGCATAGAGATCGTGGTCTGTCACATTTAAGAGGGTTAAGACTAAGACTATGGGTTTGCTTGGAAAGCCAAGCCTTACTGAACATAATCAAGATCATCTAGATGATCTGTATGTACTCTGTGTCCAAGACTTCTCCATTGGTTGTGTGGTTTTTTTTTTAATGCAGCTTCAGCAATCTGATGATGCACACTTTTCTTCTTTGTTATCAACAGATATGGTGCTCGTTGTCTGCTGTTATCCAAAATAGTTCCAGATATCTGTAAATTATTAGAGGATCCCAGCCCTCAGGTGGGTATTTTTTTTTTTTTTAATGGAGGTGTTTCTCGTGAAGGGTTTTTGTAATTTTAAGTTGCATCATTGACCCATCACAGCCCTGTCAGGTTTACGGCCAAGTATGTTTGCCATAAACTGCAGCCCAGAGCATGGGCCTTTCAAAAAGTCACTTCAGTGTGCACTGCTCAAGTCATAGTGCAGACAAGAAAAGTAATCATTGTAATAACAATAGAAATGATAATATTTAAAATGACCCCATGTGAAAGTTCATGACAGTGCTGAGTTACTCTGGAGTTATTGGTACTGGCCATTTAACACAGTTATTTCCCTCCCACATATGGTGTTACTTACCAATGGCAGACAAGGGGCAGCATGAGAGGCTTACGAGCAGTTGTGAGTTATTTGTACCTTGTGTAAATGGGAGCAGGTCAAGGATAAGTTTTTATAAGTTAACTAAAATTTTCTCCCCTTGTTAAGCTATGCCAATGTGGCAGTAAGCCATCAGAGGGCAAAATGTTTCATGCAGTGTATGGTGCCTAGACTATGAGAGATGAATTTTTGTTCCAGTTGCTTGTTCTGAGTTGGGAAGCATTTTGGACTCATTAGATCTTTGGCTGCTGGGTGTATTGAAATAGTCAGACTGAATGTAGTTTAAAGAGAAAACATGTCAAAGAAAAGATTCACAAACGTATGAATTATTTCATCAGTAATTCTTATATTGGCTTCATTTAGGGAATTGAATGACAATAAAGGAAATAGGAGGGAAAAAATGCGTTTATTTCTAACATTCTGAGTACAGAGGCAAAACAGACTGGAAACAGAAAGTAGGCCTATAAAATGCCCAGACCAATTTTTATGTTTCATTACTTAGACTAGCTTAAATGCCTACTTGAGATTCAGTGGATTGGCAGAAAGTATATACAAAGGAAGTTAATGAACTGGTGTTACTGTGTACATGGAGAGGCGAAATTAGATCTAATCATCACTGATGTGGATAAACCTCCAAGGAATAATGTTCTCAGTCATGATATCGACAGTTTGTTTGCTAAATAACAAGTTGGCATGGATGAGCATCAGTGTGTCTAGTATGTCAAAATATGTCACTATGTACAAAATGTTTTTAAATTGATTATTTGGCATTTGTTACCGCTGCTGGTTATTGTGAAATTTAATAATGCTTCAGACAGAAGTTTGGATTGGTTATTACTACAACTGCAATAAATGATATTCAATTACAATGGCACAGATGTCATACACAGCTCTTTGTGGATTTACCAATGACATATTATGTGTGTTTTGGGTTTTAGCCAGAAACCCAGCGTGTTGAGAGTATAGGTAACTACTTAATGCCTAGTGAATAAGCAATGAGTCACTTTGGCTGCTATTTGGATATTTGTTGTTATAGCTAAATAAAAATTCATTTGTGTATTTGATGGATGAAACTTTGAAAGTAGATTTTAACAGCGCAGAAAGGAAAATGTAGTTTAGTTAATTACCAGTTATAGCATCGTCATTGTATAAGGATTCAGCAGCTCTAAAATACGCAGCTCAAGATGATTTACCTGCTTAACTATGTGTGCTTTCATTCTGTGGACGGGGCAGTAGGCGGGGTCAGCAGGGTGTCCATCGGGGCTATTTTCTAAAATCTGTCTGTCATCCTGACTATGTATTTCTTGGCTACTATGTGACAGTTATTTTGTCTTGACAACACTACCATAAACTCATTGACAGTATTTTTTTTTTTTTCAACAGGTCCGTGAAGCTGCAACCAACGCTTTAGTGGAAATTTATCGTCATGTAGGTGAGAGGGTGCGGCATGATCTCAAGAGCAAAGGATTATCACAGCAAAAGTAAGACCAGTTTAGTTGTCCTTGGAGGGTTTTGACATTGACTCTACGTTTCATCCACACTTTGGTACCATATTTGTTACTGATTCCCTGATGCTATGAAATGTAGACAAACTAACAACATTTCTTTAGAAAGTAGCTCAGCCCCCCAAACCTAGCTACATCATTTGTGCTATTTTTTTTTTTCCCCCAATATCACAAAAAACTGATACATTGTGGACAGGAACCTTTTGTTGAGATCTTTGTTTTCGGAGTTTCGCTGCCATCGGAATTTATCTTTTTTTTCCTGTTCTTTCTTGTTTTTCGATTGTCTCTGCCTTGCTTGCTCATCTTTCTTCTTGTTGATATTGTTTAGACCTGGAAAGGGCCATTATTGTAGTGCGTAAAAAGGCTGCTATTGGTAGGCACAGAAACCGTCATAAAAGGGCTGCTATTGGCAGGCACAGAAACCATCGTGAAAGGGCTGCTATTAGCAGGCACAGAAACATCGTAAAAGGGCTGCTGTTGGCAGGCACAGAAACTGTCGTAAAAGGGCTGCTATTGGCAAGCACAGAAACCGTTATAAAAGGGCTGCTATTGGCAGGCACAGAAATTGTCGTGAAAGGGCTGCTATTGGCAAGCACAGAAACTGTTATAAAAGGGCTGCTATTGGCAGGCACAGAAACTGCCGTGAAAGGGCTGATATTGGCAAGTACAGAAACTGTCTTAAAAGGGCTGCTATTGGCAAGCACAGAAACCGTCTTAAAAGGGCTGCTAGTGGCAGGCACAGAAATGTCGTAAAAGGGCTGCTATTGGCAGGCACAGAAACTGTTGTAAAAGGGCTGCTATTCAGTATTGGCAAGCACAGAAAATGTAAAAGGGCTGCTGTTGGCAGGCACAGGAACTGTCATTTGTACATCTCATGTTATTTCATGAGGATAAGGATCAATTGAATCTACACTGTCAGTGTCAGATGAAAGTGATTCACTTTCTTATTCTGTATATCAGTGGCAGTAGTATTTCAGTGGTTTGTCCATGTTATAATTATGTCAAGTATTAGAGAGTTAACAATGTGATAATGAAGAGGCAGTTACCTAATTATTGCAGACCTGCCTTTATTTTACAAAAGTGTCCTGCATTCAGAGTGGTGGGAAGGATGTGAGACATTTTTTAAATTTTTTATTTCCACAAAAAAGAAATTCCTACCATATTTTGTGGAGGAAGGCCCGTTCAGTAAAGTGGAAGACGATAGTGACAGTATGCTTATTAATATTACACTGTCTACTTAGAGTAGGTTGCATAATCTGTGAAATGTATGACAAGGTTTTGCATTTTGTGTTGTCCTTCCTATGGAAATCACTGATAGTTTCGGTTTGCCTTTATAGGGCATAGGTTGATTGACCCCTTGAGATGTCCCTCATTGAAATGGTCATTTAATTTGCAGGTTTGTTATTGCATGCTTAGTTTTGTGGATGGGTTACCTCTTGGGGGTGGTTGGTTGGCTCTTCTGGTAGGACCCCCTTTCCTGTCTTTTGGTTTTAGTCTGTCTGTTGTCTTGCTTTCTCCTAATGACCATTAATGGGTCGACATGCATTCTCCAAACTCTAAACCTCATGAGCTTGATCAGAATCCAACTTTCCTACTTTCTAGCATTGTTTTCATGATTGGTACCTATCCATGCATTAGCAGGTCCCAGTCTCATCTTTGACATAGCCACATTGTGCTGAAATTTCACCTAGAACGAAAACAAAAACGGACCAGTTTTTACTCCCTGTTTGTTGATGAATCATCACTGTTTTATCCACTTCTTTGGCAGGTTGAATCTTTTATATGCCAAGTTTGAGGAAGTGAAAGCATCAGGGAACATGTTGCCAACAGCCGATGTTGGTGAGTACATTTTTATCTGTGTAATGTCTGTGAGCACTTTCAGTACTTGCATTTTGTCCACATAATGAGCAGAAGCATTTAGAGGGGGATGAGAGGAAGAGATCAGATGCCATTTTCCAACAAATTTAAATTTAAATCATATTTAATTAATTTAAAGTTCAAGTAGTTTTTCTACAACAAATGCACACTCTGAGTGGCGTTCCATGAGCATCGATATCTGTTCCAGATCCGGCACTTGAAGAAAGAGAGTTTTTCTTACTAAGGATACAGCACTGTTTTATACTTAAACAGAAAGTGCTCACAAGGCTGTGGTAAAATTTCAGAGTCATCTGATGTTAAGATGAGATATTAAGACACCCCCGACCCTTCATTTATTTGTTTTGGCCATTTCCATCACCTGGCTCATTCTACTTATGCTGTCCTGCTCTCTGACCTTTTTGTTGTCAACTGCAACCCAATCAGCTTATCACTCACAAAGATCTCATGTATTCCTGCAATCTACCATCCTCATTCACAGAATGATTTGAGAATAGTACTTTGGCTGATTTATTGTCCACTCGCCATTGAATGTTGCATCATTATGTCATCAAGCATCACTTTACTGAAATGGAAATGGGAGAGGATCCAAACGTGCTTCGCGTATTCCATGGATTCATTCCCTTAGCATGTTCTTTTGTTGTTGTGTTTTTGAAGTGGTGTGTGTTTGTTCGTTGTTATTGTTGTTGTTGTTTTTTCCCGCTTCGCTTTATGGTCGCAACTGCTCGTTCCTATGACCTCTTGACTCCTCCGTCATTTTCACCGTGTGAAAAGTAAACTGACTATTTTGAGCAGTCATGTGGTTCTTCCTGCGCCGGCCAACAGGTGTGCACCGTATTCTCCTTTCGTTTCAGTTAATTGATTTTTCATGCTAAGGTTAGATCTATAGAGCAATATTAATTTGCTGGATTATCTAACAAACCTGCCCTCAGATCATGGTTTTATGGACAAAAGACTGGTCTTAGATTTGCTAAGATTAGATCCAAGGATCAATGTGCATTGCATGACTATGCAAACCGCCTCTGGATGGCTGTAAAGTTTCCTTCTGTCCTATCATTTTGTTATACTCTATCTACGGTCGTGTTTCCACCTAGCACAGCGTGGCTGTTATTGGGTCAACATGCTTTCTCCGAACTCAAACTTACTGCGGAAAAAGGATACTGGAACGCCTCTGCCAAATTTGTTAAGACTAGTGAATGTGGTATTTAGGTTTTACTCTCAACGATTTAATTAAAATTAAACCTTCATGATCCCGAAGACAGCATCAGTTTGAAGAATATCAATAAACTCTAAATTGACAGTAACGGAGGAGAACAAAGTGTGCAAATTGTGTTTTTTGTTACTATAGATTATGTCAACGGGTTTTGTGGACGTGTCATTCCTCTGTTCAACAATAGCTCGTCCACAATCGCTGCACTTTGCCACCGTAGTCCTCTACTTTTTGCACAACGAGAAATTCGACATTGAACGTTTGTTATGGTAAGGAGTTAGAATAAATCAGAACTGTGAAACAGCTTGACAAGTGCCACAGCTCATTTAAATGTGTCTGAGTGTGCATTTTGTCGTATCTCTGCTACATACTAAAAGATCCCGCCTTTTAGAAAATGGAGATAAAAGCAAGAACTATGGTTGTGACTGGTTAGGCGGGTAGAGAGAATGGTCGCGGGTGACTTTCCAACAATGGCCATCCATCGTAATTATTTACTAACCATATTCATAACCGAAGGGCAACAACCAGCCTTATGAATTGCTGTCAGTGTTTTACAGTGGTCGCCCTTTGTCGAGCCGTATTTGGATGGCTGCATTTTGTTTATATTCCTGTCATGCCACCCTCCTTGGCACTTGGATGACATTCGAGGGATTAAGAACTGTTTTGAGGGAACCTCTGACCAGGGAAACGAAGGGTCAATGGCCATGTTGTTTATGCGATGGCTGTGGATTTGTCAGCTGGTGGTCAAAGGTTGTTTTTTGAGTTGTGTTTATCCTGCTTGTCAGGGCTTGTTTCAAGTCTGGATGTTTTATCACCATTCCCTCGTGTGAAGTCGCTTACGCTTGTGGTTAAACCAAGGTACGTGAGGGGGGGGGGTGGTGCAGAAAGAGTGCGAGTGTCACTTGGGCCATCCAACGGAAAAAAGAATAGAAAACGACCCCCCACCCCCGAAAAAAAACACACCCCAAAAAACCATGGGGACAAGAACAGCAAGAAGAACAGAAACCCACATCAGTATTTTTTTTATCATGGGCATAAAATTTTGAAAACCATTGATTTCTAACCCTTCTTGATCAGATCTCTCTCTCTCTCTCTCTCTCTCTCTCTCTCTCTCTCTCTCTCTCTCTCTCTCTCTCTCTCTCTCTCTCTCTCTCTCTCTCTCTCTCTCTCTCTCTCTCTCTCTCTCTCTCTCTCTCTCTCTCTCTCTCTCTCTCTCTCTCTCTCTCTCCACCCCCAAGTCGGTACTCCTTTTCTGTATTTTTTTTCTTCTCCTTGTCTCTCCGTTCTTCCCTCTTCTTCGCCCGTTTCTCTCTCCACCCCAAATTCTCCGAAATCTATCCGAGTTTGAAACTTCTATTATCTGTGACCTGGCTGTCCCCGTTTCAATGGCCCTAACAGTAAAGTTGTGTTTGCCCAAAGTACAGAAGGGCACAAAATGACGATGGCCTAAAGTAAATATTTATGTGGCATTTTTCATTCTTGACAGTTTAGACCGTCAGGGGATTATCCAAGGCATCCACCTGTAAAGTCATATAATATAAGAAAAGTTACAAGGCCGTGTCGTGTCGCTGTGGCTGTTTTCGTTTCTCATTGTTTTCCTTCTTTCTCAAGGTTTTTACACACTTGAAGGGCTTAAGTATAGGTGACGCAGAGTCAAGCCTGTTTTGTCTCGGTTTTGTTTTAGTTTGAGATGTGGACTTTGGGGTTAAATCTGATTTCACGCACTGGTGAATCCCAAACAAGTCATGTCTCACTAGTTTGGACGTGTCAAACTTACCTTCAGGCAGCTGGTGGAAAGAGAGACCTTGCTCACAGAGTCAGAAGAGACACAAGCAGATTTGATTCTCTGTCTCTTCTCCGCTTTCTCTCGTTTAGTTTGAAAAAAGATACAATCTGATGTGTTGACAAAACTTTGGGTTGATGTGTGTAAAAAGCACTTTTAAAACTATTTTTTAACAACATGGCCTGCAGCATGGCAATTGGTCTCCCACCCCTCTCAGTCACGAACTTCGTAAAACAAGTTGCCTCCATTAATATGACTTGAATCTGTCGAGCATTAATATGATATATTTGGCCGTGTTGGTCTGAGAAGTAGAGACGCTGCTTGCATGGCAAATAAGATAGCATTCTAATCGAGGTAAGCGCTATTTTTATCGCATACATGTATATAGATACTTTGGTCGGCTGGAGGTTCTTTAGAGATAACATCTTAAACTTAGAGGCATGTTGTACATAAAAATGTTTATGGAGTAGTTTTAGCTGCTGATGTATGTATATATTTAGTGCAGCATTTTATCTAAAATAATTATGACTGTTTAATCCAGTATACCATGTTGGATTTTGTTTTCACCAAGAACGTGTCGGTAAGCTTTAGGTATAGGATTGAGTTAGACTGGTTGGTTACTATAATCGTTATCGTTGGCAATGTGTGCCAAGGGAAGTTTTTCGGAAATGTATACGAATTAGTCATAAAAACCGTTGTGAGTAATTTGATTGGATGTCCCCAAATACTAAATAACAGTTGCTGTACTGATCGCAAGAATTCTTATTTATTCAACATGCGGTACTCATGACGCATTTTCTAAGGACATGTTGCTGGACTTGCTCCTGTTGGCATTGCTGGCCCTTTGTTGTTGTTAAGGGCGGGATCTGTTGGAAAGGTTTTGTGTGTGATTTCACGAAAGAATTACTTAGTATGTTGTAAGTAATGTGCATGACCACTTTCATTTCCTTCTTTGGTTCGGTGTCAACTGTTTGGTTCTGATGAGAGATTAAGGAAGTGCGCAGTACTGTTGTTTTTATTTGTTTGTTGTTGCTCGGTAAGGATGGCTAATCAAACAATAATTAATTTCATTTGCATCACAAACTAGATCGAGTTATACTTCATTACTTCTTAAGTAGTCGAATACAGCGCTTCAGTTTGACTCGGATTTTAAAGTCAAACATTCAGTTGGTACTTGATTACATATCTGGAGAAGGATTACTGCAAAAGCTTCTCTTTGATTAGCGGATTGGGCAGTGTATCAGTGTTTTTGAGCCAGTAAACCCTTTTTGTGTTGGACGCTTCTTCAACGCGCAATTAAGCTGGTTTGCGGCTGGTCTTAATTGGACCGCAGGGGGTTAAGCTTGGAGCCGTCGTAGAATCGTAATATCTAGGTCAATGTTGGAGGCAAAATAATGGAGAAAAAAACAACCTGCAGAAATTCGGCAGTAGGAATACCAATGGCTGTGAGTGAGCTGGTAATTGTGTTAAGTTTCAGTGAGCTCAAGCGTTGAGTAATTAATGGTTTCATGGGTCCCAAGGAGATTCGAGTGAAAAACCTTTCTGAAACAGTTGCAGTCAGACAGTGAGTGTGAAAGTGTTTTTATAAGTTACAGTGTTCTCAAGTTTCTTTCGGGAATTTCTTCAAATTCGAGATAACTATTCTATTGGTTAGTTAAGTAGCAAGCGCGCATTTTGTAATACTGGTTTCATATGCTTGTTTTACTGCAGAACTTCGTCAAATTAAATATTCACAATTAACTTTCTCGGCCAGCTTGCATATATAAATATAAATGGGGGAATAACATTATTCGTTACAACATTCGAAGCAGTAGCTGTATGTTATGTAGATTCACTTTGTCTTTTTGAGAAATTCCTGAAACTTAATTTTAAAGGGATTTGTATGATTCTTGTTGTTGGGGCTATTGGAAAAGCCTGTCTTTGAAGATATATTTTATGCCATTTTGCAAGTTTTTGTTTGGTTTTTAAATACTTTGAAAAAATTTTCAGTATTATTTGTAATGCAGACATTTTTATGTGTGGGTGGGGCCGTGGTGTCTGATGATGATGACAGCCCCACGTCAACATTCTTTGAAGTTTTCCCTTCCCAGCGATGCTGAGTAGTTGAGAGTCATTGATGATAATGACAATCTGTTGCAAAGAGTGCTCTGGATGATAAGGTCTGAAAGCTTTAATGTCTTTCAGTGAAGAAAAATTTTACAATCACAAACTGACCTCACAATGGGGTGATTCATTGCAGTTACTGTAACGTCAACTGTGGCAAGCCAAATGGCCTTGTGGGAAATTTTTGACTTTGCTTCAGGCCCTTCCCATCACTTTTTTTCTTTCTTTAATCAATGTTGGGAGGAAGAGAACAAGTATTTATCTCTTTGAACAGCTCCTAGTGTTCATCCCGTCTCTTGTCTGAGTTTGAAGTTCATTTTCTTCTGATTATCAACGTACTTTGCTTTTAGTATCACCCTGGCCTTTGCTAGAGTCATTGTCATGTCTTCCCATCTGGACGTCAGATCCAGATGGTCTTCAACACAGCGCATGATGGGTTATAACAAATAATGTGTGCAAAAAGAGAATGTGATATATTTATATCCTTGGATTACGAAGAATTTTCGCAAAAACAACAACACAACAACAACAACCGATTCTTTATATTTTGGATATGATTATATCCACGGCTAACAACACTGACTTTAACCCTGCTGTCTCATGGGAGGTCTGAACGTGTTTGAAACAATGAAACAAGAGTCACTGTGTTATGTCAATATTGCTAGTGTTTTCTTTCTCGCCTGTGCTTGTAGTACATGTTTGCGTTTCGCCAACCCTTTGATTGCTGTAGAAATGAACATGGACACAGGAATGGCTCTGAGATAGGATGGTTTTGAGCTTGGCTGCCACCAGCAGTGCCTGGAACAAGCGACGTGGAAATTAGATGCACATGGGTGGATTGTGCCACAGCGTATGTTGTGTTTTGACGAGTAACCGCTGTGTTTTAGAGCCCACGCGTCATGCGCATTCTCACCAGTGTGCCAGTGTTTTCCATTAACTCGAGAAGTGTGTGTATGGAGGCAGTTCTACGGTTTTTTGGATCTTATTTTGCGAATGTCAGAATAGGTCCAGAAATATGTAGATTCTAGTAAGGATAAAGTATAGATTTTCAGGGTCCAATGATGAATCTGGAATGTGTCAATTGTCTTTTATATTTATTTGTCTGTTTGTTTACTCTTTTACTCATTTATTATCTATTTATTTATTTATTTATTTATTCGTTCATTCATTTTCGTGTTGCCTTTTGGCGTTCCTCGGGCCATGCATATTTGTTCAGGTTCAGTCAACAGCTTTGAACTTGCTGTTTATCAAGGTTGCTGGTTTTATCCTTTATCCCGGCAAGATGTGACCGGAAAGCGAAATGTTATATGATGTGATACAGCTTGACAGGTGAAAAGAATGGGGAAAGAGAATAGGTGAGACCTGGAGGTTGTCTCTATTCACGGCCGTGGTGTAAAAATAACGAGCAATTGAAAGGGTGGGAAGAGAACGTTGTCATCAATCTCGAGGCTTAGAAATTACTGGGTGGGAAAATGTCATATTGCTTTAAGTTCAGACATTCACGCTAGATTGGTGACAGTACATCTTGAGACGTAAGCTGACAACGGGTTAATGTTTGTGATTGTGGAATGTTGTTAGCGTGAAGGGAAACTGAAGGGAAAGGGGGGGGGGGGGGTGAGAGATTGAGCTGTTATGATGTATCATGAAATAGTTTTTGTGTGTGTCTGACACGGATGTCAGAATAGGATATAGCGTCATTACTCTTGCATATATTTCTTATGAATTGATCTAACAGTTGTTCAATAAATGTGAAGAAGAGAGAGGAATGAGTAGTAACAGTTCACCTCACATAGAAGATTAGGGGAATTTAAAACGTATTGATCAGGTTTCTGAGTGGGCTTTCACGCCGGCAATTAATGGTTTCATTCACGGCTTTGGTTTCTTCGGGAACCATTGGTGATTCGTTTGCCATAACGGTACATATGCGCTCACCAGTTGACTTTATGGTCAAACCCCGTCCCTCCACGGACTAATCGAAAAAATCCTGGCAACAAATTGTTTTCCAAGCTTGCCTTATCGTGCCAGTGATTGAAGTATTCGCCCGCTATAGGGCATTCAAATTGCTTAATAACGTAATCAGGTGTGTTCGATAAATAGAGCTACACAATAGGGCAGTTTATTTGCAAACTTACCTGGATCAGCAGAATCTGCACAATTAAATGCTATTCATTTTGAAGAGAATTTCTTTCCATTTATTTATGGGTTGCTACGTTGAGATGAATGTTGGTTGTTTATTCACCCGAGCCTTCGCTTATCTGCATTAGTCGTGCGACATTGCCAGCTAAATTTCGATTGCCTACTAGAAATCAAATTGGCGTCAGCAAAAATTAAAAAAAAAAAAAATGAACCCGGCGCTTTCATCTGTAAAAATTATCGATGCACTTTTTGGTTGCCCATGTAACCGGAAAAAGGGCAGAAACGAAACAAGAAAAGTTCAGATGCATTGGGAGTTCAATTTCAGGACATTTCAGAGGGAGAGAGCCCCCGCCAAAGTGAAAAATCAAAGGTTATTTCCGAAAAAGAAGTGTTTAATGCACTAGGGCGAGTTACTGGAAATGTAGGCCTATACAGTTGCTTAATTGAGCAAGCTGCGGCAGCTTGTTTTATTGTAGCGAAGTATCTGATTTGCGGCACACATCTTCAACAGGCGTTTGCTCCATTTGTACCAGAGATCGATTATCGATTAAATTCTTACATAGTCGTCGGAGCGGTAAAGCTGTTCAAAGAACGAAAGAGTTGGTAATTTAATGTGTTTCAGCCATGCAAAGGGTAGAAATCGCAGGATTTACTGCATGAATACGAAGATCTTTGCTCACGGCAGTTTCAGTCAACAAACTGAAATAATTTGCTTTTCCAGATATAGTAACCGGGGCCATACTTATCCCCCCCCCCCCCCCCGCGCGCCTTTCAGTCACCAGAAACTGCATGAAATAACTTAGCAAATATTGTCGAAGGGACTCGAGAATTGTCATGCTAGTATTACTTTGGGTAGACTGACTGTTAGACACCACAGTGGAGGATAATTGGGTAAAAGAGAGAAGCAAATAATAATTTGATATTCGGTGTCGACATTTCTGCCGCAAGTAAATTTGCAGGTGAATCTCCTGTAGTGTCGCCTTGTTTAAAGTCGTGCTTCTTAATGACAACATAGGCACTGAATATTTTCTTCTTCTTCTTAGGGGGGGGGGGGGGATATAATGAATAATTTCTCTCCGTCCAAAGGAGGATGGAAAGGGAGGAGAGTTTAAAAAAAAAAAGAGAAAGAAAGAAAGGACTGCCTGCCAACTATATAGTAGAAGTTTGTGAAGTGATACTCGAATTTTAGTATCTTGAATAATGAGTGCCCAGACAAATGGCATGTGAGTGTTTTTCTGACCGAGATTTTTTCTCCACTTCCATTATACGGTGGCTGGTGTCGGAACCAATCTTGGCCTCATGGTTCTTTTGTAGTGTTTGAAGACTCAGGTATCAGTCAAAGCCCATGACGTATCTGGGCCCACCGCTGTAGATAATCGAGGACCAGCTTTACAAAGGCGTGTCGCTACCGCGGGAGCCATTACAGTGAAAACTTTCAAGTCTCATAATCTTGTTAGGTCTAATGCTATAGGTATTTGTCTCGGCTTCGATTTAAAGGGACTAGACACATGAATGGATTTAAAGGGGGCTTGGTCAGGTGATAAGGGTCTCTGCTCTTATGAATGCCATTCTTAGAGTTCAATAAAATCATCGAAGCGGGGCTTAACGGTGTTTATGTTCAATCTGCACTATCGAACTTTTATCGGCCAAAATTGAAGTCAGGCCAGCTGTTGATTCTTCCCGTTCTGTCTGCGTTCTTGATGTCTTATTGTCCTGAAGAGACCGTGCCTATCAAAGGCTACCTTCTATATAATCAGATGGCCCGTGTCTTCATGCGGTCATCCGCTTTTTGGCATAGTAGATTCTTTCGTTTATCCTGTCAGTCCAACTTTTGGCCGTTTGGCCCAGTGAGGCAGTGGATGGAGAGCCAGGTATGTGCACGAAATGAACCAGGTTTGAATTCTGTTTGAGGTAGAATGGGGCCTGTTTTATTTCTTTTGATATTTTGAAGGCACCCAGTCGGAGACCTACCTCTGGTTTTAGATGCCGTGTCAGGCCCTGAGTCAAGTCTGTCTTGGGATGCTTAAAGTCACGTCTTAGCTATATGATTAGGCCAGTAGCCCACCGAGTCAAGCCTGATATACATGGGTTTTGACGCAGACTGAGGTTCTGTTGAATTAGCTAGCAAGATTGGCAGTATTTTAGTCTCACTAGTGTGTGAGGTTCAGCCTAACTCCATAGTCCTCAGACACAACAAGGCATGATCTAGTGCGCTTTGGGCCTTATTGTGTTGAAATGGGACGTAACATCCAGACAAAACAAATTGATAGGCGTGTACATGTTCGTCAGTTCACCTACTCTTAAATCTTATTTACACCTGTCTGTCTCTGGTTTTATATCACTGTTTATCTGTTACAGCAGTCTGTCCCACCTGTGTACTCAGTAGCCTGACTGACTGCACCGGTCTCTCCGCAAACATATCCGTGTCGTTGTGTATCTTGGTTACTCCATCCTCCGCGCTCCCCTTGGTTTGATGACTGGCATTTACACTGACCACCAGGGTCACGGCGTATCTTGACCTCGGCTGGACAGTGGTCATCCTTGCACATCAGCTGACCACCCTTGTCAGACACACAGAAAATCCCATAGAGTCGACAGGACCGTCACATTACGCCCGGCACCGTTCATTGCCATGTAGGGAGACCACGACGTCGTAAAAGGTCTCAATTATTGAATGCAGCGGCTGTCATTTCGTTGTGGGTAAACTCGAAGGTTCCTTCTTATGATGTCGCGTTCACGAGACAAATTGCCCAATGGACTCCCTGGTGCAAAGTCGATGAGTGTTTTGTTACATCTCGAAGGTATACGTTTTTTTTTTTTCTTATCTGGTACTTTGCCAACCGTTTGCTCAGGCCAAAAATGGCGTCGCTCCTTACTGTGAGCATACACCGTGAGTACGTACAAGAGGTGGGCTGTCTCTTTAATATTCTTTTAATGTATGCCCGTGGTCAACCGTCAAATATTTGAGTCGGCTGTAAGCAGAAGGAGTACTGTATTCGCCAGGCATGTCTTATGGCAAATTTTAGGTTGTCATAAATAATTTATGGTCAGGCCAGGGGCGGATGATCCTATGAAATTGAGACGCACAGGATCAGGAATGCGTCGTCATGATTGGTTGCTGTAGTCAGCGAGACTTCTGTTTACCCCCCCCCCCCCCCCCGTCTCTCTCTCTCTCTCTCTCTCTCTCTCTCTCTCTCTCTCTCTCCCTCTCTCTCTGCGTGTCCCTCCCTCCCCTCCCTCCCCCCTCTCTCTCTGTGTCTCTCTCTCACACACATACAATCACAGTCCCAAATTCTTTTCCAGATAACGATCACGCAGAGTATTATGTGATTCAGATTGGGAATAACGTCATGTTTTCTTTAGGTTGAAAGGGGAGTGGGATGGGGTGGGGGTGTCACATTAGCTTGTTTAGGTTTGGGTTTTATGGCGTGTCGATAACAATAACATTGAGCTTGGCATGATTCACTGATTAGAAATGTTATCAGATAACATTTAGATACTTCCAACACTTAAGATCAGATTAAAGAAAACACCACACGCACTTCCATTAATTTCACAGGAAATAGCGCCCTGTACTGTGAAATTCGCCACTTTGATACCATGGTTTAGTAAAATTTAGTAAACTTTTTTTTTTTCCATACATTTCGGCGCTGACACCCCCCGACCCAACAGCTGCCAAGAAGTAAGCTTGTTTATTTGTTTAAAAGTGCACGGGCCACTTTGAATAGAAGTTTTCAGCCTTTTTTGCATGGCAGCCCCCTTCGAAAAGCCCCGGCCCGGCGCCCATCTCCCTTTTCCCCCAAACAACAGTCACAAACAATACTCTAAAAAACCCGTCGCTACTTTCGGCCCCCCTCCCCCCGTCCGAGAATGACTTTGCGACCCCCCAGGTTGGAAACCTCTGCGTTAGTTGAAGCCACAAAAGGGCAGAGTTTTTCATTTGGTCCTGTTAACTTTTATTTTGTATGTTTATGTTGGCAACGGTTCATAAGAAGGGCTTCTGTAAGGGAGCTGTGGTTGGAATTGAAAGTCAGCTCTTTTCTGACGCATTCTAATACTGATAGTGGCTGGCTCGCTATACGAAAGACAAGTCCTGAAGTACAGCAACAATAGACACTTGGGTAAGATGACCAAATTCCCCCCCCGACACGTCGATTTCAGTGTTTGTGTAAGACGTCTTGCTAACTGGAAATTGATTTACGAGCGAGCGCTGATTAGTTTCTTTCTACGATACAGCGAGTTAGAGAAATATTTTGTGAAGTCGCACACACTGTTCTGGAAGGGAACATTTTTTTGCTTTGTACCTTCAAATAACCCAAGCCGTAAAAGAGTGAAGCTTCAGTTTTGCAGGTTTATTCATAGGGTCATTCCTGTGGGGCCACTCAAATCAGTATATATATATATATATATGTTACTAAGATTCATCTTCAGATAGGCCTGCCTTGTTACCGAAAGGTGGTGTCTGTTATCATGATAAGAATAGATCCGTAGAAGTATTGTGCAGTCCAGATCCGACGTATTCGTTCTGATGAAAAATTAGATCAGTAACTCGTGATCAATGACTGTATGTGTCCACGGGCGCTTTTGACTATGTAGAGGTAATGAGAAGAACGTCATTCAGCGATTTCCGTTTGTCGTACCCATGGGACGCGGAAATGTACAGGCCGATTAAAAAATGTTTAGCGATAATAAATCATGTCTATAATATACCTTCACAAAATACATGCTATATGAAGTCACTTGTTTGAAAACAGTACAGATTATAAACGTTTTAGTCGACTTTTCCCTCTTAGATTATTTTTTACTGGTGAAGTTTTAATCACTCAAGCTCTGAGACTCAAGCTATAGTAGGGTCAGTTTCCCTAAGAACAATGAAAAGCCGAAATGGTCATTATCGGGCCGTTAAACTAAAACTAAAACTAAAACTCGTCAGTATTCACATCTTACCATTGCATTCGCGTGACTTCAAGCTGGGGAAACAAACTGGCATAAACAGCTCAAATAGTTGTCACGCTTCGTCACTGGAATGAAAAAGTGAATACTAAATACTTTGGCTGATGGCATCAGTGGGTACAAATGACTAGATCAGCGCCGAAGGTCCAGTACCTCAATATACCCCATGTGGTGCCTTTGATACGCTTGGACATTGTCCCTCTCAACAGGGTTACTTCACGCAGTATGTCCGCTCCATAGTTAGGCGTGACGATGGTTTGTATATGACCATTTGTTTTTTGTTTTTCACAGATTTGTTCGCCCTGGCAAAACAACCAGTGATATTTCTGTAGTTGGAGCTTGCCATCCGCATGCTATCAGTAACACCTGTAATTCTCTTTCTTTCTGAAAACCAACAACGACACAACAACAACGAACAACACTGGATTTTAAAAATTCGGACTTAAATTTTTACAAATAGAAACGAAACAAAGCTCGCTCAACTGGGCGGGGAACAAAGGATTGTTAGGGTTTGCTCCCTCGCGTTTTCTTTGAAAGTCGTGATATCCATTAATCCCTTACTCCCCAAATACAAGGTCCCAGCTACTGACCATCCTGTAGTTTCTGTGTTTTTTCTCAACTGGTTCTTTCCCAACCGTCTTGTTTTGGTTTCATCTTTTTTTTGTTCATTCTTGCGTGCGAGGTGTGAGAGACAGAAGTAAAAAAAAACAAATGGAGCAGAGAGGTCAGGTCGGCAAGGTTACAGCGTCACTATTCCATTGTCCAGGCATTTTCTGCTATGTTGGTTCTTTGGGCGCTGGCTCCGGGGAGAAAAAAATCTCGCCTTTGCACTACAAGAGTCGTGAGGTTTCGTATACATAATCACTCAGCCCGTGTTGTGATCTGGCCTTCACCCTTTCGTAACATATCATGGAATTCCGGATATCTACGGAACTGACGTCATGGCCAATACTCATCCAGACCTATGTTTTTGTGGTCATCACCGCGAAATCACTTAATTTTGAGGGAAGAACAGAAAAACCAAATTAAAGGAAGGGAAATGATTGTGTGTGTTTTTCGATTATTTTAACAGGTTTTGTTTTCTTTTGGTCAATCTGTATTGAGTTCGTATGCTTGATTGGCGGTGTCATTGCACAGCGGTCTATAAACGTGTGAGTCGATGAACCCAATGCAGTGGAAAATTTCAAGACTTGTTTGCACGCATTTCTTTTCGTTATATGGCTTGGCCAGCAGGAATCCATTCATTTTGTCGTTGCAGACAACGATGCGGTCGGTGAGAGTCAGAAAAAAAAAAAAATTAAAAATTCATGAAATTGATAACAATGAAAATGGTTGTAGTCTTCAGATGCTTTAAATTAAAAATGTGTATGCCTCTTGTCCAGCCCACGGCATTGATCTCAGGGTCCAGTTTCCTAGGTCATTTGTCCCGTAGACAGACGTTTCCCGTGACAGATCTTGAGCCGCCCTGAGCCGCAGCGCCTTCATTTAGGCTGTCTATTGTACGCCACTCATAGCTCTTTGTGTTCTGTGTTTGCTCAAGGAAATGTGACCGCTGGCCAGTGGTGTCTGTGCTTGTAAAGAATAGTAGAAGAAAAAAAAAAGAGAGAAAGGAGAAGGACAAGTTCTGTTAGCTACAAGTAACTTGTTGATGTTTGTATCAGCTGAATGACGCAGATAAGAAATGAGGTTCCAGAAGAGGTTTGTCTAGTCGGGAAAGGGGGAGGGGGGAGAGTAGGAAATAATGGGTTACTTGCCCACGGTATGTTGAATAAACACTCAGTCTGCAAGATCAGTTAAGTTGGACAAAACCAGTGGGCAATGAATGAATGAATGAAAAGAGAATTGACAAAAATTGAAAAACAGCTGAGGGCATATAGAAAATTTGAAACGACATAATAGTTCACTTATGCAATAAACAAAAAATGATAGTAATTTGAAACAAACAAAATCATAAAAGAAAAAACAACAACTAATGCTCAAAGAGCAATCAGAGGCAGTTTTAACACAAAGTATTTGATTTAGAATGAGGTCGTTTTCTGTTCCCACTTGAAATAAGTAAATACTGAAATAAATAAATAAATATATGAAATGTCAGGGTTTGGCGTCTTGTGCCCGAGACCATATGCATAAATTACATTTTATGTTTAAACTTTTCATACACTCATTTCAGTTTTGCTATGGCGTCTCTGGCCACCACTGCCAGAGAGATACTGTTTCATTCTAGTCCAGCTGAGATTAGCAAGGCCTTGTGTTGTGTATAATTACCGGGTAGTGTTATTGCTTCCTCAGACCACTTCAGATTCTCGCTGGCTCCTGTGGGACAGACGGTCAAGTACAAAAGTACTGTCCAAGCAGGTGGAGTGCCAAGACTAATGGGCCTTGTCCATTTTGTGGAAGTGTGGTGGATGATAAGATTCTGGCGTGTGGATATGAATGTAAATTTGAACATAATTATTTAAAGTCTAACAAGGGAAAGCAAAAATCATTCAACACTCGGCCTAATTATTAAAGGCAGTTTAGGTCATATACAAAATAAATGTTTTTAAGGAGACTCCTAAATATTTCATGGAAGGAAAGGAAATCAAATGAAATGGTGATGAAAGACGCCAACACTGAGCGATCACGAATAAAAACAATTACGAGAAGGCAATAGCAGTTCATGGGACACCGGAATCGACACAAAGGTCTTGAACACCTTGCTCTACTGGAAAAATAGAGGGCAAAAAAGAAAGAAAAAAAAGCAGAGGTAGACAAAGAATAACACATTTAGAGAGTTTGAACAGATGGGCGGCAGGGAAAAACCAGGACAATATGGGCTTTTTGAGAGCATCCGAGCAGAGGAATGAGTGGTGAACCATGATCGTCGATATCTGTTCCAGATCTCGCACTTGAAGAGAGAGAGAGAGAGAGAGGGGTCATATACAGTTGATGACGCACTGAGTCAAGTTTGCGTCTGGTTTGAATCAGTGCGCGAGGCCTGTCTTTCCATCAGCTGACTCAAGACAGTTTTGTCGCTCCCGAAACTAGTAAGTCAGACTTGTTGCGGTCTCGCTAGTGTGCCAGATCATGTTCAGTTTAATGGTTCACATGTCATACCAAAACCGAGACAAGACAAACTTGACTCGGTGCGCCATCAGTGGTAGGGATCGCCCGTCCACTTTGTCGTCTGTTTCCTTGTGTTGTCAAAAGACCGTCCAACGTGAACAGCTGGATATGGCTTTGGGAAACTAAGAAAGATGACGTGAAGTCGAACGAAAAAGAACTAGATAGGGAAAAGTAATAGATTGGTCGAAGAGAGTCAGCTAGAAGAGATAAGAAGACACAGGCCCAGAGGGCAACATAACAGTTTTGGAATGGTTATTACTGTTACCTTGCCATAGTGGACAAGTATGAAGGCGGTGTAGTTATACGGTGAACGTTCTGCTTAGGCAGTGATCTATGCCTAATTTGGGTGGTTATGTCACACGTGCACACTGTCTTGTTATTAAGCGGGCCACATGAGGTGTTGCTACAAGGCCTGTAATTAAGGGACTTTTCATGGAGGGGGGGGGGGGTGTCTTATGTCTTGTATTCTGCTGTTCACTGTCTTTCCCCTGTCGTTTAGAGACCAGCTTTCTAGCATCTAAAGAGAATTGGAGCATGTAGGGCATTGCTCTCTCGTAGGTTACTATCTTCTGTCTGTCTGTCTTTCTATCTATCTATCCATCTATCCATCCATCCATCCATCCATCCATCCATCCATCCATCCATCCATCCATCCATCCATCCATCCATCCATCCATCCATCCATCCATCCATCCATCTATCTATCTATCTATCTATCTATCTATCTATCTATCTATCTATCTATCTATCTATCTATCTATCTATCTATCTATCTATCTATCTACACTTCCACTTCTCAAGTACTTAAGTTTGTTCGTCACCCAACATCTGTCCATTTCACTTTTCAGTTCGCTCAACCCTCCAAGGTCCACATATCCATTTATTTACTCTCTTACCTAACAACTAACCCACCAGCCAAACAGCTGAATAACCCAGTTGGCTTTCCTACGTATCGATCTACTCTTCGAAGTCCCTCCAAACCGCCTGTGGACTGACTTGTCCTTTCCAATGGTTTCGAGCAAAGACTTGGCGCACCTGTGAAAATCCAGCTTCTGTCAGCATCGTATAGTGCCCTGAAAACATAAACTGAATATTTGTCGTAATGCACACACTTGGAGATAAAAAGCAAACAGAATTTCTATTCTGTCGATGATCTTTGAGTTGGCAGCGTTTGAAGATGCAGTCGGATATCACGAGAGTGGGAATTCATCAAGTATGAAAGGGCAGAACGGGGTTACGTACGTGTGGACCAATGAATTGATGCTCTTTGAGAATGAAGAGGTGCATGACTTGATTCGCTTTTGCTCATCTGTGTTCGCGGAACTGAAGGCCGAGGAAATTGTACGCAGGTGTTAAGACTACAGTGAGCCATCTTATGAAGAGCGTGGTGGTTTCTGTTAGGACTTTGTGCTATGGCACCACATAAAAAAAAATATGTGAAAAGTGCATAGATGAAAAAATATTTTAGCTGAAGCCAGATTTTGGTTCGTCAGGCAGGTGAAACTTTCTGTTGAGATCATCATGACTATGTTTATTGTATATTCAAGAACTAAGAAACTTAAGTGCAATGTTTTACTGGAGAGAATGAGTTGATTGCTCGAAAGCTTGTCGAGTTCAAAACAGAGATCGGGAACTGTCGAAGCACATGGCATTTGTTTTATTTGGTCTGTGATTATTACTTAAAGAGATAAGGACATAAGGAGTAAATCGTCCCATCATGAAGAAGAAGAAAAAAATTAAGCCTTATAATAGCACTTTAATCTGTGTCGCATTATTCTGCCGTTCAAAGTGGGGTCAACCCTGAGTGCAAACCAGCTGTGTTGACACAGCAGCGCAAAGTATTATAATTGTCATTCTTAACAAGTGGTTAAAATAATTATCTGCCCAGAAGAGTGTCGCAATGTGATCTGCGAGAGACATTAAATTTTGAATTTGAAGTTGGGAAAATTGTTCTGTGCCACTCGAGCGCAAAGTCCCGTCGTGATTCTACACTGTGGTGGTCTTAGGATGTGTCGTTACTCTATTGTTTTGGGGATTACTAACCTGTTTCAGAATGTCGTATTGGATTGTGTTAATGACATTCCTCATCCCCTCCTCTCCCTCTCTCTTTCCTCCTCTTCCCCCCCCCCCTCCCCGTTCCGAATAAACCAGAAAAAAATAACATTCTTTGCTGTTCAGTAGGAATACAGTCACACGAGTCTTTCAACCAATAACAGTGCTGCAGCTCTGTGATGTGTAGCTTAGACACATTGAATGTTTTAATTTATATGTTTGCATTGACCTGCCTTTCTCTCTCTCCCCCCCCCCCCCTTTTTTTTTTCTTCTTCTTTATGTCTTCTCTCTTCGAACTTGGCATAATCAGTATTCCGAATTTGGCATTATCAATATTTATGAAAGAGAGAATTTACAATATTAAAGCACACCTTTCCTTACTCCCTCGTTAATGACAGTTGTTTAATCTTTGAAATTGCTGAAGTTGAAGGGATGAGCTAGGATGGAGGTGTGACGGAAGGAGGTCGGACCGACCAGTTTGTTCGAAGACTAAAAGATGCAAGATATTTTGGCGGGTGTTGGTCAGTAGACACAGCAGAAACGGCCATTATTTTGCTGTTTGCAAAAGTGTTCCTGTTTTATAACGCTGACATCCGGAATGGGGTATCATCAGTCCTGACATATGTAGGTTAATCCGTTTTTTAGCGCACAGATGGTCAACCATTATACCCCTGGTTTGCCTGACCGTCGGTAAGGTAGGACAGTGAGGTAGACATAGCAGCAACCTCTGAGATCACTAGTCTATACAAGACAGTGATATTCTGGTGGTTGCTCCCTGATTCGTTGTGACACCGTGGTTGGAAAATTGTCCTTCCAGTACTTTTCTACCTGTCCCACTGACTTTTTTGAAAAAAACAGAGACGACGATTTCGGGTAATGGGATTGGTAATGGCCAAGTAATTTGTTGCTTTAGTAGTTTGTCAAGGTTTGGAGATGTCGATGGCGGATAATATGCGTCGTTTTTATTTTTAAGGTACAGGTATTTTAACGGAATTAAACACACTTTGGCATACGAATGAAATACGAATTTTAACAAAGGCTTGTTGAGAACAAGTGACTCGGGGTGACCGATGACAATCTCATGGTGTAATTAGGCTATTTTGTCCCAGCTGGGCGTAATGTTTACAGTTTCGGGGTTTCCCCCATACACATAAGGTCACAGGGCCTGTTTTAACATCCCTCGTTATATAACAGTGGTACAGTCAGCGTAAAGAACTACTGACCGTAGCAACTGGGCAGTTGGAGCTGGGCTGTGATGGAATGTTCGATGGGGGACGGTGTGTGACCCTTCTGTACAACGCAATTGTATGTCATAACGAAGCTCAATAGATGCTAGTTAGTTTATTCATTATGTGTGAAAACTTAAATCTTTTATTGCTGGCAACGTGATGATGCCGTATAAGTACATTGGCACAACGTGCAGAATGATGGTAACTGTATTTTGCCAAATATTCAGTGGACTCTTTGGAGGATGTTCACCATTTTGTTTGTCTATTGATCTTTCGCTTCAACATTTGAAATGTTATTTTCAAACTTGCATAACTAAAAATGTACTCAAGATAAAGAAAACATTTCATGGGCGAGAGTTCTTTGATTTCTCGTCCAGAAAATTAGTTCTCTCGCTCTTGCGCGGTTTCGTGATAGTGCCAGCGAATTGTAAAGGAATAATAAAGGAATAGACAAACCCGAGCGCTGGACGTGAGATAGGAAAAGGTCTGCGGAAAGTTTGTGCGTGTGCTGTTTTGTTTTATTTGTTGACTAGAACTAGAGCCTGTTCATGAAGAGGGCTTGTAACTATGATCTTGGTCGAATAATATATTCGCAGGTGTGGGAAAAGCATAATTGGACACTATTTATTGAGAGAGAAATGCGTTTTATATAGTTTATTTTATGTCATTTTAGTTTTGCTGCACTGTTAAAAATATTACCTTGTGTTTGCCTCATTGCTTTCATCTTTGCTTGTCTAAAGACACATTAGTGCGTTATTGTGGAATATGGTAGTCGTGAAAACTTCACATAGTATTGTGCTTTAGTATTTTCTTTGCCGCTGCGCAAACTTCCACCTTATTTATTTATTTGGTTTATTTATTTTCGCACAGACTAAAAGGCTCCATTCGTTTACTTTGACCACTAGTGTGGACGCAAGCACGGCGAAAGTGAGAAGCTTCGTGAGACAGTGCGAATATTGACGTGCAATGATATGCTGAATATTTTCAAGGGGTTAAACTTCGGGCATCATGGCAATGCCACGCTCCAGCAGTTAACATTGGGGGCTTTTGATGTTTAGCCCATCCCAGCCTATTATGTCTCTCCCCCCCCCCCCCCACCTTTTTTTAATTTGGTGCGCAAACAGGCATTTTGGTCATTCCCACACCTTCCTGCGACCGTTTTATCCCATTCATAACTTTTACCCGTACCTAGGGACACCCCGAGCGCTTCATTGACGACCCTAAACTGGCGCGTTCATTTTTCTTTTTTTTTTTTCGTCAGGTTCCCCCGTGCCCCCTATTCCCCGTCCCACGCGTTTGGTTTCCAGATAAGAACGTAAAGTGGAATCATTCAACTACTAACCGTAAAGGCGATACGGGGAGGGGGTTCAGGGGACGGGCGATTACCGGTCACCTAGATTGAATACTAGCATTCAAAAGGACCGATTATTCTTTTTTAGTCCGAAGAATGACACTGGGTGAAGACATGAATTGAATGAGAGATGCCGCTTATTGGGTGGGCGAAAGAGGATAACGACCTGTGAATTGATTGTTTTTTAAATTTTGCATTAAAATTTATAGTGGAAAAGCCGGAGGACAGGGACATGCAAAGAAAAAGGTTTTGCTATTGAAACTTACTTACATCTATTTTTTTCAGATGCGACGCGGTGAACTATTTTTGTCGTGTCTTAATTGTAATTAAATGAATGTCTGTGGGTATGGTGGTGGTCGGTTTTTGTATGTATGTGTGTGTGTGTGGGGGGGGGGGATAACTGTTAATAATGATTAGTTATTGACGTAAGAAGGAGGGGGGGGGTGCACACTTGTCCCGAAAGGAATGAAAAAGGAACAGGGAGGAGCAAAGAAGTAGTAACGGAATGCAATGTTGGCGTAGTTATTAATAAAGCTTTTTAATGGTCGACAACTGTAGTTGTCGTTGCCAAATCGGTGATAGGCGGTGGTTACACGAGTATGACAGTAGTCGCACCAGCCCGGTGACCGCCAAGGACTAGCGGAGGTAAAAATTTCTGTCCTGAGCCCTACACTGCGGGGTCTCTTCCCCCCTCTTCTTGTAATGGACGTTATGTTATATACACCCTGAGCACATTGACTAGGTCTGTCTGTTTGTGTGTGTGTGTGTGCAGGAGGGGGCACACATGGCCATGGCCGAGGGTACTGTGACGTGTTCATCATCAGCTGTGCCTTTTGTCTCCAAAATGGTCAGCACCTGTTTCGCTCTGTCGGCAAAATTCCCACATTTTGGATAAATTCCGGCAGAAAAAATGCTGCAGTGCTTCGTTGTGCTGTAAATGGGTCGTTTTGTACCGCAGGTGTGTGCAGTTGCAATTTTTATCTATAATTATAGGAGGGTTAATTTCTTAGCTGTAGAGAAAATACAGTCAGTTGTGTAGATAATTGTTTGTTTTACGGTGTATCGACGGAGAACACAGGGAAAAAGCATGTGCCATTGTGACAGAAAGCGACTTGTAAAGGTAGAAACAATGAGGTCAGATAGATAATATAGATATTATGTAAACAAGGCGTTAATTCATTCATTCTAGCGATCGATCACACAAACCGTAAATAAATTAACAAGGTAAACTAAATGAAGATAGATGTGAGTGGTCTGCAATAGAGTCTATCAGATTTCTGTTTATTGGTGGTAAATTAATGCAATATGTAACTATTTTTAGAAAGTGACATTTTTACGAGGAAACATTTTTGGAAAGTGAACCAGTCGTTTCTTGGGCGTCGTGAATTTAAAAAAAAAAAGGACAGTATTAATAATTGATCTTTCATTATTGCTGTGTGGACTTTTTCCTTCAAACCCTGTGAATTTTTGTTGTTTATATATTGCATTTGTGAAATCAAGAGTGGAAAAGTAGGGGGCATTTCACATTTACTTGCAATCTTGTGACGCGAAATCTCTGTTCCTAAATATTGTGTTGAAGAGGGGAATTGAAATACTTTGAAGTTTGTTTGCGCTTTGAACACGCATGTGTGCTGCAAGTAAAACTTAAACACTTTAATTTGTCGTCTTCAATGCCGTCACATTTGAAAACTAGTGTGACTTAATTTTTGCGTCTAAGAAATAATTTTTATTATCTAGTCGAATTTTTAGGGTTAAAGATAGGGGAACTCGGGCCATGGTATTTTCTTTTCAAGCAGTCTGACAGTTCAAGTTCAATGTAGGCTGTACTCGTATATTTTACATACGGAGTTTCGTATTTGGCATTCCTCCCATTTTAACCGCAGCTATTTTGAGGTATGAAAAAAATATCTTTGAAATGATACGTCTACGCTCAGCATCAATTAAAGAGGGGGTTCTCGGTGTTTGCCATACACAAAAAGACGAGGTGCAGCTCTATAAAGTAGGATTTACATGCCATTGTGTCATCTGAATGTCATATATTATAATGTGGGTGTATTTGACTTTGCACTATTCACACAGTCGGTGTGGATTTGATGGTTTTGTATGAAATAGAATTTTAATAATGTTTTGCTTGTTCATTTGCCACAGAAGGCCATTTTCCAGCACAGCCTGAATTGTTTTTCTTTGCTGTAAAGGTTGACATATAATTTCTCCTAGAAGATATACATTAAGATACGCATGTGTTCAAGAATTGTGCAAGCTGACGGTAATTGCATGCTGTTACATGCTGGTAACTTAAGTCAGGCTTCAGTTGTAGTATTCGCCTTTTGAAAATGTTACGAACAGTCAGGTTCACAAAAGATGTAAGCACGCATTTCAACGGATTAATTTGGATGTTGTGTGCCTACAAAGGCATGCAAAACCAATAACACTGCGGCATACTTCAGGCTTACAGTATAATATCAGATAACCGAGCATTGGATGGCTGGGGCATAGTTTCAATAGCGGCGAGCGCGCATTGAAACACAGTTAGCAGATATTTATAGTGAGCACAATTAATTAATAGCGCTGTAAAGGGACTGTCGCTGTCCCAAAGGTAACACTGATAGGGGTCTGGTTTTGATTTGTCTCTAGATGAACAACCAGTGAAGTTGGCTTTTGTAAGTAAGATTTTTCGATTTTATGTCGTTATAATTTATTTCATTTCAAGGTATAAATACGACAATCGTATTGTGAGAACAAACAGTAGTGAAGGTGGCATTAGCGAGTAAGGTTTCTGATTTTATTGTGTTATTACTTACATTTTGTTTCCATGTAGTGTGCAAATTTGGCTATCGTTTGACCAGGCGGCGTGTCATGTGAACTGAACATTTGGTCGTTGTTCTTTGAGGTGTTTCTTTTCATTTGTTTATTGATAGATTCGTCATGATATTTGTCGGTATGCAAAAGGATCAATGAGGACGAGCTATTGCGACACCTGTGTTTGTTTCAATGACATTCCAATAGCATTTGCACATCTCGTTTCAGTGTGCAGTGACCCAAGTCTTGTCAGCAGCGTTTACACACCTTATTTTTATGTATACTGACATAATGCATACACAAAGTTTTCCGTCCTGTATTTCCAAGGTGTAATGAAAAAAAAAAACGCTTACGTCAATCTTTGTCAAATTCACTTCTTCTCTGTGTTCATATCTGAGTGAACATTTTGTTGGACTAGTTGTTACTTTGGGTCATTCTTTCCTTTTTCTTTATCGTTTTCTATCTTCCTATGCCAGTAAGTGTCCAGGGGAGATGCAGCTTTCTGACGCGGGTCTGCTAGGTAGCGTCTGCCATGGTTAGGTTGATTCTTTCAGTTGTTTCTTTGACACCTTTCATCCATCATTTCCTGGGACTCCTCTTTCCTCTGGATCCATACCTTTTCATGTTATAAGCTCTGTTCGCTCAGAGGCCATGAGGGGACCAAACCACTAAACTTCAGCCCTTGTTTTTCCTTTTAAAGTCCGAAAATGAATGGATTTTGGTCATCATAGAGAATATAAAGCAGAATGGAACGCAAATGTGTCTTGCGTGTCCTGTAACATTTCGGTTTTGCCGAGCAGTACGGTGTTGCTCCAAAAACAGGGCAGATTTTATTATGGTCAGGGCTGCAGTAATCCATGTCTCAGGTTTCCTGTTTACTAGTTAGTCCCATTGTTTCCGCGACTCCTTGTTCTTAACTTTGTTGACAGTCGGTTGTCAGTGTTGATGGAATGTGCCATTCTCAGTTGTCGCCCAGCGAATGAAGTGGCAATTGCTAAAAAAAACAACAAAAAAGGGACGGGGGCGGGAGCATTCAGTTTGACATTTTTCAATCTCGCGCCACATCAGTTCTTTTGTATTTTACATACCATCATTTACTGTAAACACGGTGGATACATTTTTTGAAAATTTTGTTTATAGAGACATATACAGTGAAACATAATGGGTAAATAAAAGAGGTCAGACAGATTGAAAGCCTGCCTATAGTACAGAGGCTTGGTTAAACTGTAAGAAGAGTGCTGCGTACAGTGCTTATTGTCAGGCAGATCAGTAAAACAATGTGTATAACATAACGAATGAAAAGATAGATTTGTTGGATTATGTTATATGTACCTTCAAGTCGCTGGGTTTGTCGTTGTAAAGAAGGATCGTCCACGTTGAGAGCATACTATGAAGAATAAATCCAGCAGCCTGTAAGGCAGAAGTCATTTTAACATGTAATTGTTCAGAAAGATGCACATGTTTTACGCCATGAAGATTGGCTTCACAGTGTGGATGAACAAGTTCAGTCTTAATTATCCAGTGCTCAACTTTCCATATTATTTGAAATATATCAAGTGGTGATCATTGCTTTAGTTTGCATGGTGAAAATTTATATATTTGGCATTCATTCTGACCATTTTAAACCAGTTTTGCATGTTTCAGAAGTTTTCGGATAAGACAGTCCGTATACAAGATCAGAGGGTTTAAACTGGCTTTTATTGTTTTACCTTAAGAATCTACCTACTGTGAAGGTAAAAGTGTAATGCAGAAATCCGATAGGTCCTCGTGGAGTTTTGTGAAAGACAGTAAAATATTCATGCGAGGAGACAAGTTTTATCTGTTGGCTTGCTAACTATGGCTGGTCAAAATGTTTTTGTATTTTTTTTGTTATGTTAGCGTTTCGAGAAACTGGAAGGAGATGCATGCAGTGCGGAGAAGGATTAGAAGGCCCCATTATTGCAACACTTGTCTTGCCTGACAGCAGTGAGCCTGCTTGCTTTGACATTTGACCTATGGACTGTGTGTGTATAATAGTATAGTAAGTATGTTAGATTTTTTGGATTTTACGGGCTATGTAGCCACGATGTCGGTTGGTATGTAAACTGACAGTTCGGTTATTGGGGATGAGATCAACTACAGTTACATCATGGTCTTGCAGTTAACATTAAAACTGATAAGTTTGAATCTCCCAGTAATTTTTGACGCGTTTATGACTTCAAGCACCTGGTGCCTAATCATTTTAATTTTTTCTTAAAACCATAACGGTGAACTATGCAGCATGACAAGTCTGTCATCCACCAACACAGTCGGAAGAATGCACTATTATGTCTTTTTTTCCATAGCAAGTTGCATTACGCCTTTTCCCGGTCGTATGTTGTAGAATTCCACCAGGCTGTTCAAAAGTTCATCAATAAGCAATGTGCTCGACTTCTTTCCCGTATGCTACTGTATAGACGCGGTTGTGGAAGTTTTGTATGGCGTCACTGTCGTACAGTTTTGACGCTGGTGGCTCCGTAGCGTGTGGCATGAACATAACAGTGCGCAAGGAGCGCTGGTCTCCTATTCTTATGCATTAAAAATAGTCCCAAACTTTATTCAGGAGAAATTTAATATGCTTATGACAAATTACGTAGTTTCTCGTGTGGGATTGGTTCTGTACTGGCAGTTTCTGCTTGCTCCATTCAGCGATATCTGGGCGGTATTGTAATGAAAAATTTAATACTAATATCAAAATCGGGACGGATGGCCAATAGAAAAGCAACAACAAAAATTGAAAGAAAAGATACGGACTGTGAAAGATTTCGATCTGATCACGGTATAACGACTATTGAAATTCCGGTTTGCAGGCCAAGACTTGCAACGTAGAGAGTTGAACTCTTATCTGGACGTAGACTTGGTTTAGTTCTAGTGATATGGCATTGTCGATACAGCCCCTTGTCGTCATTCCGCTCGCAAATTTTAGTTCTACTGTAAAGTTGCCCAAAATCATGTACGGATTCTGTAATTGCCTTTGCATGAGTCTGTTCAAGCGGCAGGGACCTGCTTAGGTTCTTTCGTCATAAATCACAGTCACTTTCCATTGCCGTGTACATCGAAATTGTGCTGATGGTGGCTATGAAAGTTGTAGATTTTTTTATTTTTTTAAACATTACTAGAGAACGGCAGAGCCATCAGTTAGACCTAATCACTAATACTGTTTAGTGCTCTTTCTGGCATGATTTGTTTTGCATATTATCGTTGAAACATCTAGGTATGGATTTAAAGGGATTTATGCACAAACCCTTTTCTTGCTCTTTCAAATTTTGAAGTTTTTGCACGCATTGAACTTCGCTTTTTTTACGCGGCCTCTCCATACCAAAGGTTCAAACATGTCGGGCCAATGTTTAAGAGAAACACAGCTAAGCGTGTGTATTAAAATAATAAATACCTTTCCGGGGTCTTAATATAATAAAGTATGTGTGCCTGTGTTCGGTGATTCAAAGGCATTGATGTTTCCTAAGTCAAGGTCTGATCAAGGGGAGAGATACGAAATGGTATTAGAGATATTAAAGTGTGATAATTATGGTTTCTAACAATTTGGAATTTCCCCATGCAATATAGGAGGTCATACACAGCACATGTGTATAATTTGTCAGGTGGGAGTTATTGAGGCAGTGTGTCATATCGTTGTACGCTATGGGTGAGTAATATTGCCTAAGTAATTAAGAATGGACGTTGTGTTACATTATGTGATGTCAGATTTGTAATTGCTAGAAAAGCTGTGTATCATTAGTTACAGCTGGAACAGCTGGTGTGTGCGGTGGCTGCCCACTGATAATCTCATAGTATTTATATTGCAAGGTATCTCGGCAAATGTTTAGTGGGTGTATTTGTTACTTATCAGTACACGACAGGAGCGGCAGTGTCCCCCCAGGTGATGTTTGAAGACAATACTGTGGGCTATCCTTGCCATGATTGTGAATGCAGTTGTTCGGTTTCCTTTAACGATTTAGCGAATTAGGTTGATAATAAAAAGTATGATAAAAATAATTCAACATCATCATCACCATCATCTAAAACGAAGGGAAAAAATCAGTTTAGTGTTTTTTTTCCCTCCTCATTGCAACTGTTGTTATTGTTGTTCGTTTATTTTGAAGAATCCTCCGATCTCTGAAGTGTAGCAATCAGATGTTCACGCCATATTGAATAGATTAACGATTAAGGAAACATTGAAATAAGAGCAAGTCCTCCCCTGACGCAAACCAATATTAACAAAAAAATTGTTTTTCTTCTTTGAAGTCTGTCCTAGGTGGTTTGATCAGGCATGTCAACACATATCGCTGTAACACGTTCCCTCGTAAGTTTGAGTGGTTCCCTTTCATATTGTACCAGACTGACGTTTCGCTAGAGTAAAGTTGAACCGTTAACCAGAGCTGCTCGTCAGTTGTTGCCGTGCCTCTAGCTGCCCTATTGTGTACTGTTATTGGTTTAAGGTTTAGGGCCGATGTTTTGAGTTTGCACAATGGCAGATTAGCGTACCACCGCTGCTTCATCCTGGTTTTGATGTCGTTTACTCTGGGCAAGAGGTGTTAGCAAATTCGAGTGGTGCTTGACTTATAAAAGACGGCCCTTCTGAATCTGAAGTGACTTTCTTTTGTTCTACGGAGTGCTTCATAAGGCTGGAATGTATGGCAGTTCTAGAGATTTTGGGGGGTCGGCGCTGAATCTTAAAGTCCCCAACTACCACAGCATGTAACCTGCGTTGGGATTTCGTGCATGGGTTCGTTAAGCAGTCCGATGTCCGCGTGTCCGTTGAACTGGAAACCGCCACGGTGTGTGATTGTGAAGCAGCCAGTGCATCTAAACAATGCCAGACAAGCTAGTGTGTCACATTTTAGCTTCACGTATTCACAGTGAAGAGGTGAATCGATCAAGGGCCTTAGGCTTTGGAATGGAATTTTGGAAAAACAAAAAAAGTGCAAAAATGAATTTGGGGTTGTATCTAAAATGCCGGGGGGGGGGGGGGGGGAGACACAAAATGGCTAAAAACCAAACTTTTGTAGCAATCCAAACAGAAGTTATCGTGAAGTGATTGTTCTAATAATATGATTATAGGAAAATAAACAAATATTAACAAGTGTTCATTATTTCCAAGTATGGTGGTTATATCGGCTATGGGGAAAGAGCTTGGAAGTGAAATATTTGCTAGTTGGTCTTTGTCTAAATAGGACCGTTGATACATTAATTTGGTGACTGTGTTAAGGAGTGAAGAATTATACTGGAGCAGGTCGTAGATGTATGCAGTCAGTTGGTATCGATTAAGTAGAACACTAGCCACAGTCACAATGGATACAGCTGCTGTTCCGAGGTCGCTTGCCTTCCTTAATCGCTGTCTCAACCGTGCAAATTATTGTGCGCCATCGCGTGAAGGTGTGCAGCCTGCTCGGTGGTATGGACGTGATTGTTTGCTGAATATTATGTTGTTACTGTGACAGTGATGGTATCAGTTCTATATTGTTCGTTATTTCTGCAGATTGTTAATTTTATTGTTGTTGGGGAGTGGTTACTATTACTGTGAATTCATTATTCCTTGTTTATTATGCGAATTTTGATTTATGTCCATGTGGTAGTGGGTAGAAAAAGAGCGTTGAACTTAATCTCGGCCTTTATGTACAATAACTAAGGTAACGATTGGAAATACGTGTCCTGGCGAAGCGAGGCATGGTGAGCACATGGTTTGCTCCCACGTGCGTTATTGTGTATTATCATAATATGCAAGGAAAGTTTTTTTGTTTTTTTTGTTTGTTTCATGGCGTCAGATGGGATATGAACTGATGTGACGATTGGAGCGAAAAGGCGTTGTCGTGAGATACGAGATTGTCTCGCACTGGCTGAGTTTTATGCCAGCTTGAGTTGGTTGTTGCCACTACAGTTTGCGAGGTAGAACAAGAACACAGGGTAGAGAAGAGAATAAACACGATACATGGAAAAGTATTCCATTCAAATAGTTTGACAGCGCATGCTTCGGTACAAAATTGTTTGTGTACACTTAGTTGTGGTGTGTTGGAGTCGGACATTTCCTTCTGCACAGTGGGCTGTATCAGAGACGAATCAGTGCTTTAAATATACTGTTCGAAGCTCATGCCTACCGGCTTTGCGTTCAAATTACATTTCTGAACGCCTAGCTAGCGGGATTCGAACTTGCGATCTTTAGCACCCGAGTCAAATGCTCTTACCACTGGGTCACTGGATAGGCTACGTGTCTTCTACCTCCAGCATATTATTTTGTGGTCTCTTTTGCATTGCTATTGCTGTGTAACAACGTTTCAAGCGATGCTTCCATTCGTAAATCGCTGTTTCATTAAAACGAGTCTGGTGGTCTCAGCGTGTGATAAATACTCCGTTGATAGAGAGATCAGGGCAAAATGATAATTATGATGATGACGTCCGTGAAGAGCCAGGAACTAGGCCACACTGACGTCCGTGAAGAGCCAGGAACTAGGCCACACTGACGTCCGTGAAGAGCTCGGAACTAGGCCACACTGACGTCCGTGAAGAGCTAGGAACTAGGCCACACTGACGTCCGTGAAGAGCCAGGAACTAGGCCACACTGACGTCCGTGAAGAGCTAGGAACTAGGCCACACTGACGTCCGTGAAGAGCCAGGAACTAGGCCACACTGACGTCCGTGAAGGGCTAGGAACTAGGCCACACTGACGTCCGTGAAGAGCCAGGAACTAGGCCACACTGACATCCGTGAAGGGCTAGGAACTAGGCCACACTGACGTCCGTGAAGAGCCAGGAACTAGGCCACACTGACGTCCGTGAAGGGCTAGGAACTAGGCCACACTGACGTCCGTGAAGAGCCAGGAACTAGGCCACACTGACATCCGTGAAGAGCCAGGATCTAGGCCACACTGACATCCGTGAAGAGCCAGGAACTAGGCCACACTGACATCCGTGAAGAGCTAGGAACTAGGCCACACTGACGTCCGTGAAGAGCCAGGAACTAGGCCACACTGACGTCCGTGAAGAGCTAGGAACTAGGCCACACTGACGTCCGTGAAGAGCTAGTAACTAGGCCACACTCATATCCGTGAAGACCTAGGATAAGCCACACTCACGTAGAAAAGGAACGGCATAAATGTGACAATTGTATCATATCGTAGGGAGAGAGGCTTGTCTGAATGAAGAAACTATGATTTGTAAGACGCACACTTAATTACGGGGCAGTCTTTACGTCGTTTAGTCTGCTATAACCTTATAGAGTCCGTGTCTCATGACGATTAATTTGTGAATCGTTATTATTTGAAGTGATTATTTTTGGGATTTGTGTTTTATTTACACATTAACTCTCTAGACAAGTTTTAGGTTTATGATTTTGATTTGTTGGCAAAATAACCCTTTCATTGGCGAAATGGTGACAACAACGTGTTCATAATCTGTCATGATTAAAAAAAATAAATAAAATAATAATAAATGATAAAATACAGTGAAAATGTGAATATTTGACATCACGACCCAATTACCCACTACCTATTACTATAGTACATGAATGTTTTCAGCCCAGATTAAGCGTCTCTTAGTGTCGTGTCCCTATTTATAGCGCCTGACGGGCGTTTCCCCACCTGCCGGAACGGTTTGCTTGGATTGGACACCGGCACGTTTGGGCGCGTGTCTGGTCTGTGCTCAGTTCGCTGGAAGTTCAGTAGAAATTCAAAGTTCAGTGCTACTGACTCTTTACACTGGCATTTAGCCTTGTTTTGCAGGCATGCCTTTTTATGTCAATGAATGACAGTATCATTGGACGTGATGAAAACACTGTTGGTGTATCGTTGATTCGCTCCGTGCGAAACAGTTCTAAATGCGACCACACAGACCACACTGACCTGATCAATTTAAAATTTCAAGAAAATAAATGGAAGGTGTTGGCTGGATGGGGGGGAAAAAGGCATTATATGATTAGAGCGTGCAGAGGATTTGCAAAGGGCTTTGTGAAACTGTTTCTTTCTTCCAAAATGCTAAATATGCGGTGCGTTCCGCCCCGGTGCTGAATTTAGCAGCTCCAGATTTGGGCGTTGACAATGAAAGCATTTCTTGGATATTCTTGTGTGTAGATTTGATGCATTTAAGCGTGTGGCTACGCGACGGAACATTGTGATTTGAACTCTTAGTGATGATGATGTCTGTCTAGAAACGTGCCCATGACGGTGGCAGCCTCAGCTATAGGTAGTACAGTGTCTGTAGTACACTTATGAGCGGCGGCCCGGCATTATATGTGACATTCGAGGCCATAATTTGTGTTGTTCTCAGATTTGTTGTGAAATTCGGTTGGCGCCCCCAAGCTCTCTTGTGCCTTTGCGGTAGTTTTCAAAGTAGCCATTTTGTCAAAGCCTGTGTTGTCAAGGTGATGTGTAAAGCATTTTCCCTGAACAGCGAGTGCATTAGTATTTAGTATACTGTCGGCAAGTGGATGAATAGCTTTAGTATTTTGAATGATAGACTTGAATGCCACATTATTCATTTCAAACTGGCAGCAGTTCATCTGGCCAGGATGTTTTCGTTCGGTTAGCCTTTATTTATGTGCAGCTTAAATCTCTCTCTCTCTCTCTCTCTCTCTCTCTCTCTCTCTCTCTCTCTCTCTCTCTCTCTCTCTCTCTCTCTCTCTCTCTCTCTCTCTCTCTCTCTCTCTCTCTCTCTCTCTCCCCCCCCCCCCAATTACTATTGATATAGATGTTTCCCTCGGTCGGCGTAGTTTTGAGTTATGTGAGTTATTCATTATTATGCATGTGTTTCGAACTCTTGGTAAGGAAATGATATTATGCGTAAAAGACGTAACATATTTTATCGACCCGAAGCTAAAATCATTGCACACGTTGGATTTTTTCACCCGATGGGAAAGAATCTGAAAGTTTAATATTAATGCTGTATCAGTTGCAACTTCAGGGGGTGAAGGTTTTCACCATGATGAGGGATTTCTCCACTCAAATGCACTATACACATTAATCCGTTCCTTCTGTTTTGGGTATAAATACTTTTAAAACAACATCAGTAACAGCAGCAAAAATTGATAGACAATGCCATTCCAAATATTGGAAATTTCTGATTGAGTGCACTGGTGGAAACCGAACACTAATTTGTTAAAGCGAATATTTTAAAACTAGTGATTGCACTTCGATGATGCCATTGGCGGTTCTTGTCGTACCTGTAGGACACGTTGCAACTAGAAACGGTGCCGGGCAAGAGATTGGACCGTTAAATTGGTTTACTTAATGTGTGTTGACTTCAGAAAACGCCGGGAATTGATGCAAAGAAATAGTCATGTTTTATTTTAAATGGTGTCTCTTAATGTTTGTGCCTGTTGTAATTCATGTCTCTGGTTTTATGTATCATCACTACAGACGTTGTTTCTCTGCGCAAAAGCCATGGCCAAAACAGGGACGAGAGTAGAGATAAAAGTTCATGGTTCGAAATTCAAACTGAATTCTCTTTCCAGTGTAACGTTTCACCTAGTTGTATCTTTTTAAACAACGACGTAAATAGCAAGGGAAAATCCACGAAGCGCACGTTGATTGAATGGAAAGAATTTGTGTACCATGTCACCATTTCATTGAAAGATCCATTTGCATGTACATGCACCGGCAAATCTGTGTCAACACGGGGATTGGCTTGCACTGCTGCCCATGCGAGTGTTGTTGTCTTCGTGAGGAGTGATTTTTTTTTTTACCCGGTGAACCAGTCATGCAAGACTGTAAGGTCCGCCGACTCAGAGGTCTGTAACGTCTTCAACATTCCCAGTTTTGTCGGTCGTTTTTTTTTTTTTTAAAGGGGGCGGGATATGTGTCCAAATATGGATACACCAATATTTTCCTCCATTGAAAATGTTATTTTCGTAATTTGGATGTTTAGAGCCAGCGTGGTTTCCATGAGATTCGTTTATCCAGTTTGTATAAATATGTTGTAATTGTATGATTGAAACAACATGATGTATTTTGAATTAAGAAAAGTTTTTGTCGTGTTATATTCTGGTGTGGTTTGGAAAGGAGTGGTGATGTCGTATATCCTATCATGAGATGCATTTTTTGTTTTGTTTTGGGAATGCTATTGGCGACATTATTGGACCATCTCATGGGGAAATACTTTCTGGTTGGAAAGAAAATAGTTATTTGTTCTGTTAGACAAGATGGCAATTTCATTTGTAGAGTGTGTGCTTTGTCTTGAAATGTGTACAATTGACTACATGCTGTTCACGCCTATTTTGTAGTATGAATGAAATTCCTTTGGGGAAAAAAAACATAAATTAATGCTTGGAAAGAATGTCGGTGGAGCGTGTCTGTCTTCAGTTGTTAAATAATTGTCCGGCAGTAACTGTTGTCTTGATATGTGCCATTGTTTCTTCGTGTTACAACAGTTTTTGCAGAAACGATTGAGGAAATTCAAGCAATGACCTACCAGTCTAGACACATAACATTTAGATAAGAGTTTATTGTCTGAAACCGGATAACTTTGAGAAGTGTGTAGTTGAGGCGGTAGTCGTGGCATTTTAAACGTTTGTTTTCAATGACAGTGAGCTCAGCAGGAAAGTGTGGATGTGCCAGTGTCATTCTTTTTCATCATCTAGAATTTATCATCGATTGAAGGGCAAACAAATATGAAATTCACCCGTTGGATATTTTACTCATTGGGAACCTGCGCATCCGATTCAGAGAACTGGCAATATATTAATTGGATTATAAGCCTAATGACATAGCCATTGCTAATAGAATTCACTGACGCATTAACCATGTAATGGCGAGCTGTGAGACTCGTTTAGTTGAATTCTGAATTCTAAATACATGTAATACCCGTGTATTATAATTTCCACTTTGGCGCCTCGTTTTGCCTGTATCTTTTCAACTCTGTGATTCAAGCGCGAGGCCACAGTGAGAATACATTGCATTACTCAGTAATGTCAAACATTTTATCAGTTGAAACCTGAGAATGTTAGGTGCAAGCGGGATAATGCAGTGCCGGGAGGTATGATCGTAACGTGGTATCGACGTAGCTAAGCCGAGATGGTGTAGGAAAGAAGATGATAATACTAAATAGAATAGCGTATCCGTTACGATGTCATGAAACTGCACATAATGCGATGGATCTAATTTTTCAGAAGAGAGGAAAAACTATTTCACTAGAACAGTTCCATTCCTTTTCTTAAAGGCAGTGTTAGGTATGAACATTAAAATGGTATTCCCCAGTAAATCATAAATAAATAAATAAATAATTACATAAAATAAAATAAAATCCTTCAAGAAATTCATATAATATTTAGCCAAAAAAGAGTTGTCATCAGTGCAGTTGTACCAGTATACTTGTGCGGTTTCGCGACAGGGCCAGCCGTATGTAGAATGTAACACGTGGGAGTCAAGACAGTTTGTACGTGGGCAGCAATCAGCATCTTTACCTCAGTAGTAGGGCAACTGGGTGCTTGCCCTATGGGTGGCCTCTTCTATCTTGTCTTAGGACACGCAGTTCGAAAGTAGGCTAGTTCTGTATGTTTTTCTCATACGTTGAGCACGCAGATGCATATTTTGGCAGGTAGGACATCAGAGGGAGCCCGCTTAGCGCACGCGTTTACCGTAGGCTTCCGGCGCGCGTTGACAAACCTTCCACTTGAGTTGTACCACTCGTGATAGCTACATTATTATGGAGTTTACCTTTTCTTTTCTACCTCTGTGGTGTCCGTGAAATTCTGTGATGGAGTGTGTGAATGAGACTTTGTCGCGACTTGTCACTAGTAAGCGGAAGGACATCGTTATCCTGTTTTTCTCCTAAAGGACGTCCGATTCTGTTACACTTGGCAGTGAATATGGCATTCAGAGAAAGCGTCGTAGCTTTGCTGGGATCTTTTACCAGTTAATCTAGTATTTCTGCATTCGTTTTTCTTTTAATATGCGACTTTTCAATTGTTCACACACACATAGGTCGTTGCTTGGGTCGTTCTTGTCCAGAAGTCAGGAATGCCCGGAGAAAAAAACAAAACAACAACAAATACTTAACTAGCGAATGATGTATTTCGACCACTCCAAATAAACGTAGTTTATAAGAATGCATGTGCGAAATATAATGTGTTTAGAAACAGGCATGCCGTGTCGCGTAAGAGGTGAAATTATTGTCAGGGAACCCAGCGTCCATGATGGAACATTAAAATTGTCCCTGAATTATTGGCCAGTGGCCGTGAAGGCAGATTTCTGAAGGTTCACAAAGATTCAATGTTTTTTGGTTGTTTTTTTGGGGGGGGGGGGGGGGGGGAATTCTATGTTGTCAGTTTAACTATTAGCTACTCTTTATGTGATAAATTCTATTGGTTGATGGTCGTTGGATTTAGAAAGTGATACAGTTGTGAACAGAAAAATGTCTCTGCATGCATTTGTTGTTGTTCATTCATGTTATACGGAGTCAGTGCTATTTTAAGCAGGAATCTCACAACACCTTTGACAGGATAAACAACTTTTAGAACGTTTGCCAAATCTTTCTTTCCGTGATAGTTCATTTCCTGCATTGTTTATTTTTTCTCAGGTACTTGTAAAGTGGTAGGTAGTAAATAACGGAATTAGTCTTGGTTTTGTCCCCGCGATGGACGCCGCAGACCGCGGAAATTAGCAGAAATCATTAGCACTGTGTTTGTTCTTTAGTTTGAAACTGGATCATGCGGACGAATGGAAAGGAGGACATTGTGTCCCGAAACGTGACTTTGACATCAGCTGTGGCAATTTTGGGCGTCTGTAATTACACAACATGGGCATTTTAACAAGTTAGTTTGATTAGTCCAGAATAACCTGGGAATCTCGATTTGGCAGCAACGCATGAGATGAACGTGGCCTCTGGGGGGAGACCTTGACGAACTGTGTACTAATGCATGTTCAGGTGACATGTTGACCTGCTAGGCTGCATGCATGCAACAGCTTGTCTGGAAACTAATAACTAAGATAAAACCAAATAATGGGACATAAGGATATCAGGTACGGGTGAGGGACTAAAGATCTCTGTTTCAGTTGAAATGGATCTTCGATGTGCATTGTTGTGTCCACCGTTGAAGTATTTGTTACTGGCCATATTTTCTTTTATGCTTTTTCCACTATTGAAGTATTTGTTACTACCCGTGTACACAAACCCACATTATACTCAAATGTGTGTGTAATCCATAAGATGAGCCCCATGCAATTCAGTGGCTTTCAGAATGTGCACTTTGAGCCGTGATCATAGGAGTCTTACACGCACACACATTCATAGAATGATTAAAGCACCAGGAAGTCCTTAAAAAATCATGTCATAAAAGTCTCATTTAGACTCTTTTGACTTCCAGTGCGGGTACTAGAATGGCGTGTATTCTCAGGTTCTAAATCAGGGCTTATCTCTCTGGTAGATCAGATGTGTCATTCCAGTCGTGAATTTCGACCTTTTGTCTTATCTGTAATGGAGCAGTTTACATTTATTAATGGGTTTCTGCGTGATTTAAGACACGCTTGGTGCCAAACGGATGATGATTAATAGAGTTTTCAAGCCTTGCTGGCGGGGTATCTTGTATAGGCTTCTAGGTAGAGGCAAATAGATGTGACTAGTATTATTACAAGTTGTGCTTTGTGTGGAATAATGTTTGTTGTGTAGTGCTGACAAGCATTTGGCCTTTCATGTGTAGTGAATACTGAATTGGGGCTGTATAAGCAAGTTTATTTGTTTGTTTATTGAGGTCATGCGCCTTCGCGGAATTCTGTGGTTTTGGCTGTGTCCGCGGCAAACATACCGATTTATTTTGTTATATTTATTCGTGTACGTGTGTTTGTTTAGGCCTTTGCTGATGAGTTACTTGGATCAGATGTAGTTAGTGGTTTCAGAATATTTCAGATGGGAGTCCTGGTTTATTTATTTATTTATTTATTTATTTATTTATTTATTTATTTATTTATTTATTTATTTATTTATTCATTCATTTGTTTTGTTCAGCGCACTCCGTAACTTATGAGCCTTCATTTTGAAGGTCTCTAGTGATACCAACTAATTTATAATTATGTATACACAGTCGTGTGCTGGTCTAAGATATCAGGAACTTGTATGCTTAACATCTTGTTATATTCTAACGTACTGTTTGTCTTTAGTGGTGTCATGACAGGCAAGTTCTTTACGATGATACGGTACCATACCTCGATTGAGTATTGACAAGGACGCGCCACAGGGCCTTGGAATAATGTCGGGGAGTGCTGTAAAACACTTAGTGGGTGTCATTTCTCGCCCAAGTATTGTGTGTTCTGAGTGCGAAGACTGACATTTTAATAGTCCAGTTATGAAATTGTGCCGCTCCCCAAGTCTGTCTGCCTGTAGTATGCTATAGTATTACTGTCTTTCTATCTGTTTGTACTGTACTATACTATCTGTCTGTTTCTCTCTCTCTCTCTCTCTCTCTCTCTCTCTCTCTCTCTCTCTCTCTCTCTCTCTCTCTCTCTCTTCCTCTCTCTCTCTCTATCTATCTGCCCCCCCCCTACACACACACACTGACATACACACTAGGACTTTTGTTTTAAAACAGAAAAGAAATCTGATTCGATGTTTAATTTTCCAAGACAGGCTTGGATTACTTGAAATTCCTCATTATGGTGAAAGAAGAATTATACTGGCGGATCTGTGACTCCCTGATATTGGATTAAGGTATTCGTATCTTAAAAGACGCATGTCTGAACAGCCAGTGTTTGTCACAGGTTTAAATGCCAGCAGTGGTCGCAACGGTAAGCTGTTAATGTTGTTGACACCTCCAAATTGCTGGCGTTACAGTCGTGGTATATGTCTGGATACTGTCATGGCCTATGTCTCCGTTGCTTTTGTCTTGTCCACTGGCGTGTTTCCGACCTTTCCTGCTGTCATTCTTCTCATTTGTCTTTCAGCTTCCTGTGGTCTTTCAGCTTCCTGTGGTGTTTAAGAGGGAATTTCGCGTCCTCTTATTTCTTCTTCTCCCAAATCTCCTCCTCCCCCCCCCCCCCACCACCGCCCCAAAGAAAATCTTTCAAACCTTCCTTCTCCCCGCATGCCCCCATTGGGATAGGTGGTAGTAGACGCACAGAACCTGTCTTGACCTTAAACCATTTGGTAAGAATGTGTTATTTGTTACACGTTCGGCTGGTATACATCGAGATGAACCTTTGCCTGTTCCCTAAGTGCTCTGGAGGAGATGTAGAAAGTGCTTTTTTTTTTTTTGTCCTGTATGGATTTCTTTCTTTCATTCTTTCACCCGGCGATATTTTTTACAGGTCGGGGTAGATTACGACACTAAATACCATCATTTGAGTAGCAAAAAGTCACTCGTTTCTTGAACTAAGAATAGTGGACTCCTCGCAACATTTTGACCCCCCACCCCTTTTTCCCCCTTCCCCGTTTGAATCTCCTGTTCTTTTTCATTCATCTCAGTCCTCTTAAAGAGCTTGGCGTAGATTATTGTGCATCATTCCAAGTTGAGGAAATAATCTTGTGCTGGGTTTGCTGAGACAGCATCATTTGGGGTCAGGAGGTGCACTTTGGGGCCACCCTTATAACACAAACACAAGCGCGTACCCTGGGAGGCGGGGAAGGAGGAAGTTAAGGCCAAGCGTATCAAAAGCGTAAGGGGGGCAAAATTTGACAAAATCAAACGTGCGTACTTCAAGGATGCCCCCTTTTGTTCTCTGTTATAATAACATTATTATCAGCCGTGTATAGTCAGTGCGTAGTGGTAAGACATGCAAAATTGTAAAAAGTCAGGAAATCTATGCTACATACACATTTTTCTTTTGCCAGTTTTTGTCTTGGCGGGGTGGAAAGAGTATTTAATGTGCACATATCGAATCTCGTTTACGGGAAATGTGCCGTTAACAAAAAGCCTGAGATGGTTTGTCTTGTCATGAACCCGAAAACTGAGGGAAAACTGTTTAAGTTGTTGGCTCGTGTGTTCTGTAGACACATTCTAATCCCCTTGTTGACGAACTAAACAGGGCGACACCCAAAATGTTGCCCGGCTTGCAGTTTATTCAAGATGACAGTTTTGACAGAAGTCTTAAGCTGATGCGCATAATTCAGGCACATGGCTATCCGTTACTACTGGGTCGTGCTCAGAGAAATCCCATTTTATTACTCTTGTGTTGACCCGAGGTCCCTTTGTAGTTTGCATAATTTGACCGCATTTCACCGTTTAGGCCGGCCATAGTTGTGGGTAATAAAGTACTGGCAGGGTGGGGTGGGGGTGGGCGTGGCTGTCCCTGGAGTATGAAAAGGGCTTGTGTGGAGAGAGGCATTGATGGGGAGAGAGATAAGTGGTGATGAAGTTTTTTTTTTTTTTTTTTTTTTAAAGGTTACAAAAAATGTATTATATTATATATTTGTCAGGCCAGAGTTTTCTGCTATTGTACGACAGTACACAATACAGCCTGCTACTGTCACCCCCACTGTCTTGTGGGTCATCTCGGGAGAGAGGAAGACTAGGGGAAGGTAACCCTGAATACAAATACCACACTGCCTTGTGTGTTGCTATGATAGCAAAGGCTATGGGAGTAAACCCAGACAGAAAATCAGGAGTGGAGACCCGAAGGTGGTTGTCAGGGAGAACTGCATCAAACTGGCTTCCAGCATCTCCTGCAGCCGGACTAGTTCCAAATGTATTGACCTGGTCTCTCCCTTGGGTTTAACTAGAATGGCAGAGAGAGGGGTGGTGCCTCTGGGCAAAGCACCATCTCTTAAAAATAGCCCAGGCAAGGCAGCAAAACGAGGAGGCGTTTGCTCGGGCTTGGCAAGCGTCTGTCTCTCCTCTATAAGCCCACCCATTTCCGATTTGGAGAGGACACTCCAGCCATCCGTTACGGATGGGCACAACACGGGAGGTGGCAGTTACCGGTGATAAGCTCAATCCATTTGGCGTACGGATGAGCGCCAGGGGTCCCCTCTGTCGGTGGGAGCGGCTTTTCAGCTGCATTGATCAACTACCGCCCGCCGTAACCTGGGCAGCCCCCAGGCAGTTGGGTGTTGTTCCGCCACGTCAGCCTGCTTCATAAGGTGGTTGGAGCTAGACCAAAAGTCAAAAAGCTGACGTAAAGTGTGCACCTGGCAAAAACAGAAAAATACTAAAACTTGGTACCTGGAACGTCAGAACAATGCGCCCAGGCTTGCAACAGCAAGATCTCACTAATATTGACTCCATCAGGAAATCCCAAATTATTGATCGAGAACTTCAGCTACTAAACATCGACATCGCTGCCCTTCAAGAAACTCGACTTCCCGACTCCGGGTCAGTCAAAGAAGAAAACTACACCTTCTTCTGGCAGGGCCTTAGCAGCGAACAGCCGAGAATCCACGGCGTGGGCTTCGCCGTAAAAAACTCCCTTATCAATTCGATTGCAACTCCAATTGGAGTGTCAGAACGCATCATGACACTCAGACTGAACACCCGGTCTGGTTTTACCAACATTATCTGTGTCTATGCCCCAACACTTACCTCCTCTGACGAAACCAAAGACATTTTCTACGAGGCATTGCAGAGGACTCTCCACAACATCCCTCTCACCGAAGGCCTGCTAATTCTGGGTGACTTTAACGCTCGAGTGGGAGCAGATCACTCCGCATGGCCAAAGTGCATTGGGCACTTCGGCATTGGCAACATCAACGAAAACGGGCAGCGCCTTCTGGAGCTATGCTCCGTAAACTCATTATGTGTTACAAACACGTACTTTGACCTTAAGAGATGCCAAAGAACATCATGGCGCCATCCCAGGTCTGGCCATTGGCATCAATTAGATCTTATTCTCTCAAGGAGGAAGAGTTTGGGCTGTATAAAAATAACTCGTTCCCTCCACAGTGCTGACTGTGACACCGACCATGCACTGGTAGTCAGCAAAATCAAAATTTCGGCCAAGAAAATATACAGATCAAAAGCCCCTTGAATCCCTAAGATCAATGTAACAGCAATCAGAGATGAATCAAATAGAAAGTCATTTGAAAAGTTATTTGCTGAAAGCATGGATAATGTCACCCAATGTGACTCGGTAGATGAAACATTGAACACTCTCAGTTCAAAAATTCATGACTGTGCCATCAAGTCTTTTGGACAGCATAAAGTTTCAAACAACGACTGGGTAGCCCAGAACAGCGAAATTCTCCTACCTCTCATTGAGCAAAAGAAATCTGCTTTCAATGAGTATAACAAAAATTGCAATCAGAGTACAAAAACTTGTTTGAAAAATGCAAAAGCTAAACTTCAGCTGGAGGTAAGACGTTGCGCCAACAAATACTGGACAGACTTGTGTAACAGCATACAAGAGGCAAATGAAAAGGGAGATATGAAAACCGCCTTTAGTCAGATGAAAGTAGCTCTTGGGCCAATCATCACCAAAAGCGCCCCACTTAAGTCTGTAAATGGTGAACCCATCACAGATAAAAATGAACAACTGAATAGGTGGGTAGAGCATTACTCTCTGTTGTATTCAACTGAGAAAAATATTCCACCAGATTTTGAGGAACACCTCCAAAAACTGCCAATAATGGCCGAACTTGACGCTGAACCTTCCTTAGTCGAGCTTTCCAATGCAATCGACCACCTGTCTGCTGGAAAAGCCACAGGAAGTGACAACATTCCTGCAAAGGTATTAAAAGACTTAAAAGGCCCACTATTACCACACCTGTATAATCTGTTACTGCAGTGTTGGAAAGAAGGCGTGATACCACATGATATGAGAGACGCCAAAATTGTCACACTTTACAAGAACAAAGGAGACAAAGGCGACTGCAACAACTATCGAGGCATATCCCTCCTCAGCATTACTGGAAAGGCTTTTGCTCGCGTCATCCTCTGCCGCCTTCAACAACTGGCGGAGAAAGTCTTACCAGAAACACAATGTGGCTTTCGAAGCAAACGATCAACTATTGACATGATATTTGCACTTCGGCAAATCCAAGAAAAATGTAAAGAACAAAACAGGCCGCTTATAACATGCTTTGTGGACCTAACAAAGGCTTTCGACACCGTAAGCCGATCTGGCCTGTATGCAGTCCTTAAATCCATAGGCTGTCCACCAACATTGCTAAAACTTATTGCATCCTTCCTCACTGACATGAGGGCATGTGTCAACTTTGAGGGCTGCACATCCAATTCATTTGCTGTAAACAGCGGTGTGAAGCAGGGATGTGTTCTTGCTCCTACCTTATTTGGTATATATTTTGCAGCCCTACTCAAGAATGCCTTTGGTCAATGTTCAGGTGGAGTACTTATTAACCATGCCAAACTCTTTTCATTTACGTTAAAGCTACAGTTAGTATAGTAACCTAGGTAGACTTGACTGATAAGGTCCACAATGATAGATGTAGGTAAGGTAAACAGGCATTGTATGTGGCGTAAAAAAATGTATTAGTCCATTCAAAACAAACGTTTTAGAATTAAGTTCCTATCAGGGGACATTTACCATTTTAATGACAGTACGAATTGGGAAGGGGGAGGGGGTGGTGGAATACATGCGCCAAGGGTATTGAAAAGTGTACATGTGAAAGTGGGGCGGTCGCCAAAATCTAGCAAACAGATTTGATAGATGGTCCCTGGTATGACCGTATTTCATCGCGTGGATCGCGCGTAGTTCATTTAGAACCGTCCCCTTCAAGCCTACGCACCAAAATGAAACATTCCCGCCCAGTCAGTTTATGAACGGCCGTAAAGGTAAATGTGGAAAGCAAGTCAAGTGGGCGTGAATTGAACACTGTCGGGTCATCTTTTCTATGCCCGTGACAAAGAAACAGCTCTGGTGTTGCCTTTAATGCAAGTATGTCAGAGAGTCTATTGTGGTACTTTGCTGAACAAAGTGTATGTGTGACATATATTGCTGTGGACATTTTGTCTGTCATAAGTCAGTGTACTGTGCCCCTCGTCGTGGATTTCTCGGCTGGCACTGAGTCGCTGGGCTAAGACAAAAACAGTGAGATCCGTTGACCAGATAATAGATTAATTTAACCTTCTGTTGTGCATTGTGGTATTTTTTACAGATTTCACCTGGTAGCCAATGCTCTATATTTGGAGCTCTTCGGTTGATCAAATTAGTGGTAAATACCTATACCATTTGCATTCATGTGATCATTTCGAATCAGTTTTGCAAAAGTTTCAGACAGTTTGGATAAGGCCATCTATGTTTGGCCATTTCGAGAGGGTTAAGTTGTTTTTCTCTGTGATAAATCATTCCCGGGAATCACGGCGTCAATACACCACCAGGAACATTTATCGTCAAACATACAACAACAAAGAGCCCACTTTACCTCTCGACTGACTTTGTTGGATGGAGTTGAGTGGTGTACTTTCCTACGTGTTAACTGGTTCATGATATTGGAGTGTGGTGGCTTATCCTTTGTTCTGGGGGAACAATACCACCAGTTATCATGTTTCCCCAGGAGAGAGGAAGTTGGAGTTGGTGACGATTTGCCCTACATTTTTTTTTTTTTTTTTACAAATTTTCGCTTCATGTTGTATTGTTTTGTTACGAAAAAAAAAAAAAAGGACGGTTTTGTTGATGAAGCATAAAAGAGTTTGATGGTGCGATAGCCTTTCATGCTATATTGGACAATCTGTAGTTTATTAAAGACTGGAAATCGTACACATCATTGCAGAGTGGTGGCGTTATACCAGTGCCTTCAGGATATTCATTCTAATTTAATTAATTAACTAGTATGAATGTTTTAAAGTTCTTGATTTACATGTGACCGAAAGAAATGACAGGTGGATTTGAAATGAAGTTACAGAGATTTTAATCTTTGTTTGGAGTGGATAATTCTGTTGCCGACAGTCGAACTGAAGAACTTCCCATCTCATTATTTACATCCTGTACCGTTTGACGCGGGGCAGTTATTAGGTAAACACTGTTTGATTGCACTGCGTCCAAACCATGCGGAAGAGTCAACTCTAACTTCACCGACGATGACCTTACATCTTCACGTAATTTGTTACACGCAGCCTTTGATGTCGTAGTAATTACAGTAATTTGTTTCTGATTGACGATGACAGATCTTGAGACGGCGCAGTGGCCTGTTGATTAGAACATTTTACCCTGATACAGGAGGATGTAGGTTCGAATCCCTCTAGTGGCCCTGGAGTTTAAAAAAATTCTGTAGTTGTTTTGTTTGTTTTTTTTATAAGGAACCCACTTGTCGGCGACCTGGCGTGAGCCCAGGCCTCGTCTGACCTAGCCTCATTGTGTTGAGAAGGGATGTTGAAACTCCACATTAGGTATTCCAGGCAGACTTTGATGTCTTAGTAATTACAGCAATTTGTTTTGTAACACACGACAGTAGGTCATGGTTTGTGTGTGTGTGTGTGTGTGTGTGTGTGGCGGGGCTCGCTGGCGGTATTTAATAGGATTGAAGAGATGTGTTAGTTCACCAGTCTGATTTGCTGATGTTTAAGTAGTTAACCCAGTCATTTATGCATTAGTGAATGTATTTTTGGTGTGTACGGTTAATACTAATGAAGATTTTAAAACAAGAACAACAACAACAATTAATGATAGTAAAAAGAAAGAAGGTAGATGTACTTTGGTAAGCCGATCTAATATTTAGCATTTTGATAAATTACCACCAGTTAACTGCGTGGACGCTGTAGATGCAGGACTAAAGCAACGATTGGACGCAGTGTGTGTTGTTTGACTCTTAGTATACGCTGGAGCGAGAGATACAGAGCTACATGGTTTCCAGTGCTGCAGCTCATCGAGCCATCTAGTATTATAGACAGGCGTTTACATGACCTACATGCATTTCATGCCAAACTCTTTTCATTTACGTTAAAGCTACAGTTAGTATAGTAACCTAGGTAGACTTGACTGATAAGGTCCACAATGATAGATGTAGGTAAGGTAAACAGGCATTGTATGTGGCGTAAAGTTTTGAAAGAAAAACTTTGGGAGTAAAATTGCATTACCCTAGTGCACAAGTGCTCTATCACCCTGGACTCCACTTTGAGAAATTTTGGCTTTAAAATTTGAGCTCCGCTTGACACAGGAAAGAATGAAAATACGGAAATGTTCAGTATTATCACCTGCTTATGAACAACGTATAGAATTGACATTAATAGGAGATAGGGAGATGTCTATCGAAGTCTATGTACGACAGGAACTCAGTGTTTGCGAAAAGTGGACATAGAGCACTTGTCAACTCAGGGGGTGACGATTTGGTTTGGCTTCTGACTTGTGTGTCAGTCTTGCTCAAGCTTTTTACGTCACGGACATGCTATTTCCGGCCAGCGTTTGCTTTTCACTCCCCCTCGTCAAATGTTAAGCATATTTTAACTTTTTTTTTTTTTTGCCCTGCGACAGTAACAGGTTTGGGACTCCGGTCTCGTGAAGCAAAGGGAGAAAAAGGAAAGAAAAAAAAAGTCAAACAGAACCCCCAAATTGCCATTTTTCTTTTGAAAACACGGCGGGTCCGTGTGGAGCGGAGAAGTCTTATGCGGCGATGTGTTTGTGTGTATGTTCTAGCTCTGTCGTCAGTCCTGTCTTTCTGATTTTGACTGGAAGCTGGTTGGACATGGAGAAGAAGGAAAGAAATGTAATGGACAGTGTCGGTTTTTTTTTTTTTTTAATGGATACTGCTGTAATTGTCCTCAATTCCCGGTCGTGACGAGTGTAGAAAAAAAAAAAGAAGTTATTATTATATGTTATTATAATCGTTTTTTTGTTTTTTTTAATCTAATCATCTGCTTGAGTTGGTGAAGAGAACCAATATTAAAAAAAAAAAAAAAGGAATGAGAGGGCTGTCCCCTCGAAATCGGTTTGACATTGTTAAAGTTTTGTCCTTTTCGGCTTGATATTGTCAAAAGTTTCCATCAGTGTGTACTTGCCGTGCCTGTCTTCGTAAGCTCGATTGAGATGCTGCACGGCAGCGATATAGATCTATTGAAGTCTTAATACACGTCTCATTGTTAACAAGAGGGCATCGTGTTTAATTTGGAAGCGGCCACTAATCGTTTTACATTCACACTTACTGATCAGGCTCTGTCATGTGGAGATATGTGTATGTGTATACATGTGGTCCATACCGTTGTTGAGTTGTTAATTCAGTCATTCAGCCCCTGGTCAGACAGTTTCTGTGCCAGTAATTCTGTTAAGAAATTCAGTAATCAGTTCGTCGATCCCTCGTGACATACTTCACCGAAAATAGTTGTGCTCAGTCTGTGTTTTGTCAGCAAGTCAGGTTCAAATATGACAGGAAAAAATGAGTTAATTCAACTTGTGTTTTGCTCATCGCTTGGGCACTTTCTTCAGATGAAAGGTTTGGCCGCACCATTAAAGACTGGCAAAACAATCATCACTTGTAAATGCTGAGTGTGTTACCTGGATTGATAGTAATAGTGAAGATACATTTTAGATATACCCCTTTGTGTCCATCCTTGCCAGGCTATTTGTAACAATGATTGAATCATGCTTGAAGGTAGAAGAGCACCGGCACAAGGAACAATGTGACTCTTTATATACTGCATTGGTGGACTTTCTGAGGCCTGGGGCACGAGTATAAAAGGGGTGATTGATTCCAAAGAAGGACATGGGATATTCATTCTCCGGAGGATAGTAGAGGTGGAGGGAGGAAGAGGTGATAGAGCCTCAAGCGGAGAGGAGTGAAGTTGAAGACGTACAGGGAGGGGGGATGAAGTTTTGAATTGTGAGCATCATTGTGTATAGTAGCACTGTTGTGAAAAGTGGGAGTGCTGAAGCCAGTGAAAAGCACGGCGTCAAATCTTATGTGAAAGACTTCATGATAAAACAGAACACCAACGTCCACGTAGATGATTCTGTTGATAACAGACGGAGCGCGAGGAATTCATACGGGTAAAAAAAACATTATTTTATGAAAGATGAATAATCTCAGGGACCGAAAAACATGTATCAGGAACTGCTGCTGTTTTGTTGTGGAGATTTATAGTAATAACGTTACAGGGTTTTGATGTGGAGGAGATTTGGAGACTGGGAGTTACAGCAGTATGATGGAAGAGATTGACGAAGTATTTGAGACATTCGATGATATTGTGGAGGAGTTATGGTCTTCACCGTTAATGTACCACAAATCACCCTTTGACGATTACAAGGATTTGTACCAGGATATAGAAACAAAAGAAGAGCACCCTCGGCAGCAGGTACATCCTGGGATATCTGTCTTCAAGTACCCGTCATCTGTCCCCAGTAAGTACAATGTGTGTGTTACTTGAATGTGACGCCTTTTGTCTTAAAATAAGTTTGAGCTCGGACAAGTCACCACGGCTGCCCGGCAGCGCGACCTAATAATGAACTTTGGCATATTATATTAACTTACGTTGTGCGCATCCAATTTTTTTCGTCTACCCTTTTCATGACAGTCACACATTGGTAATCTTCAAACACGATAGAATTCTTTCACACATACGTTATCTCCTACATGTTAGAACACTTCATCTACCGAGTTTAGAACTGACAACCCCATCTCTCTCTCTCTCTCTCTCTCTCTCTCTCCCCCCCACCAAACTCTTCTTTTTCTCATTTTAAGCTTCCGCTCCTCCTAACTGTATTGGGCAGACACATGCAAAGCAAAACAGCCTGAGCCGAAAACCAGTAGATCTTTAGATTGTGTTATGGCAGTGGTATGGTATAGCCGAATTGTTTTAGACACATTTCTCGGAAGGAAAGGTCCTCTTCCTCCTCTTTTGTTTCACTTTCTTCTCTTTCTCTCCCCCCCCCCCCCCCGCCCCGCGTGCAGAGAAAAAAGAGGACGTTTCCCGGTAGCTGCAGGTCCTGGAATTTCAGTGGGAAGAAAAGTTTAAACGCGCACTTTTTCAGTGTATTCGTCATGGCCGTTCGCCCAGTCTAGGCGTTTAAGCCGCTACAACAATACAAAAAATGGGTCGGGCTTTTCTTCCCAGAAGGTCTCCGTTGCTCTGAGACAACGGATCTCAATCACAGCAGTTCAAACATCATATGGCTCATTTCCACTGAGTGGACATTGGCGTCGATTGGAGAATAGGTGGAGTGCAGGGCGAGAAAGAGTTAAAACGGGTTTGTCTTAAATCTGGCCCGCTGAAGGCATTTTGCGCGGCCAGGACATGGGGGGGGGGGGGTTTAATTTTAGGGAATCCAATAATATAGATCGCAAAATGGAGCGTACCTACTTAATTCATGTTTCTCTGTTTCTCGAAATCCCTCAAGGAGTTCCCACTCTCTTAGAACCTGTCAGCGCCCATGCCTTTTCTCCCCCATGTCTACCCCCGTGCCCAGGGATCATGCATGACGAGTGGTCAAGCACCTACAAGGCTTGAATGGTCAACACGGCGTAGGACTGTAGTATCCTCTGTAAACAGTGAACTCCACCCCCTCAGTGGCCAATTACAGGGTCAGGCTGTGTACATTGTCAGAGAATGCGGTGACATCTGAAGGTCAAGGATAGAAGTAAAATTGACGTCAGAAATAAATTATCATTAATCATGGATTGTTTTTTCCGAATTCAATTTTATTCAGTGAACTTTTAATGAGAGTCTGGTTTAAATACAACAGGATAACTGAGTAAGACCCACAGTTTTTCCAAAGTTATCGTGGTGGACACGGGACGCAGTTTTCATTGGAAATTGCCAGTGATTTCATTTATAATACTGTTCGTTAAATTTCTGTCGGTCATGATAATTAAGTATTGCTTGTTTTCAAAGAAAGAAAGAAAAAACAAACACACACACTAATATACAATTTTTTTTATTTTTTTAAAATATATAATATAGATCTATAGGTCATTGCCATGTGAACAAACCCAGCATATCCTCCCAGAATGACTATGTGAGAATGAGAGAAATGAAGCCGGTGGGACTGGCTGAATTTGTTACTGCCTTGTCACGTCAATTCCAACTATTCGTTACATATACCGTTTAGAGAACAATCTAGGGTCAAACTCCTGCTGATACTAATTGGCAATTAGAGAAGTCTCTTTAATTAGGCTGTTGATGGAACACCTAAGTCAAGTCTGTTTTGTCTCAGTATTTTTAGTGTGAGATATGAACTATGGAGATTAACAGGGTGGTGCCGCAATGGTGAGATTGAAGCAAGGCTGTCTAGTCTCACTTCTTCGGGCCCGTCCAAATTGTCTTGAGTAAAGCTGGTGGAAAGGGAGATTTGCTTGACACATTGAGTCAAAACAGATGCAAAACAAGTTTACGACCTATCATTGTACCATGTGCTCGGTGCAACTTGCCCGGACATTGTAGCGCGCACGAAGCCAACTGAAGACCATCCCGTGTGGCTGTGGAAACACACACCAATGATTTCTTTTTATGGCAGGACATTTAGGCTTAGTAAACTAGGGGGCCGCCGTCGGAGATCCCGCCCACCAATCCAGAGGTGTTCAGGTTTTTATGTCTCATGTCCCGATCAAAGCACCGATCACCACCTGATCAATACACCACCCCCTTCTCTCTCTCTCTCTCTCTCTCTTTCTCCTCTCTCTCTCTCTCTCCCTCCCCTCTCTCTCTCCTCCCTCTCCTTCTCTCCCCCCCCCCCCCTCAGAAAAAAGGAAACATTTTCTTTATTTTGAAACATAACCGGCCAAGGAGCTTCTTGTCATTTATTACTATCATGATACTATAATGGAGTTAGAGGGCCAACATGTAATTCCGTGATAGGGGGGCCAAAACTTGTGAAACTTTGTGTGCTGCCTCAATTTTTGGCGGTAAACTACGTGGACACATCCATTTTCAGCAACATTCAACCTTGCATAATGATTTACTTACAAATTATGTGAGCCCCAAAAGAGAGACTCATTTTTATTTAGAAAAATCGAGAAGTATGATCGGACATTTCTGCGTCTGTTGACACATTGCTGGTCCAAAATCAACTTTCTCACATCTGTGTATTCCGCAAGGAACTGTGATGTAACAGTAAGTTCTATCAGTCTAGTCTTTGCATCAAATTAACATTTATGCAGTCATTAATGTGGTCTAGATCTAAATATACAATTGGGTTCGACACTAAAAAATGTTTTGCAAGATTTCTCTGGCTTGCGTCGGCTTGTTTTTGTAATTATTTTTTCTCTTGCGATCTTCAAGTTGAAAACCTTTGATCTGATGTCCGTGGATCTGTGGAAGAGCTCGGTACGTAGATAAGTCGTCAAGTGCGATTATTCCTATAAGTCTAATGGGGAGGGACCATGAGGAGGCGTCATTTTTCTGGTCACCGCATTTTATGATTGCTGGGGACACCGTCTGACCTGGAGAAATGACAATGTATGTGGGGGTTAGACTCGCCTCGTTAAGCCTTGTGTGGTCAGCACATCTGTCTTTCTGTCTGTCCGTCTGTCTGTCCACCCGCGTGCCTGCCTACCTGGCTTTTATTCCTTCACCCAACACATTCATTTTCTGCTTATTCAAATCTCTCTCTCTCTCTCTCTCTCTCTCTCTCTTTCTCTCTCTCTCTCTCTCTTTCTCTCTCTCTCTCTCTCTCTCTCTCTCTCTCTCTCTCTCTCTCTCTCTCTCTCTCTCTCTCTCTCTCTCTCTCTCTCTCTCTCTCTCTCTCTCTCTCTCTCTCTCTCTCCATGTTACTTTCGTCTGTTAATTATATTCATCTTCCCCAATTTTCTTGGGTTTAACCATAATCCCACACATCTCTTCCCTTGCCTCTTAATCTTGTGAGCATTGACCCGACCACAGCAGCGTCTTGCTGGCCTGTTAGTTTTTGGGGACCCTGAAATAAAATGGGTATCGAGTTACGACAACGGCCCAGGCCAGCCGCTTAATGGGTTTTCGTCTCGCTTGACTGCACATAGGCCAACATTTATCTGCCAAAGTGATTTTTTTTGTAAAATGTGGGAAATGGCACCACTTGTATCAACCCTAACATATTCTGTACATATAACATGCAAGGTATTGAATAAAAATTTGAGACAAGAACTTTTGATTGGTGAAAAAAGGTAAAAAGAAGCTTTAATGGTTTTCTCTTTACAACCATCTGAAAACGACAAGCAAAATGTCTAGTGAAAACATGATTTCTAATTTTCTAATTCAATTCAAATTAATTCTAAAGTTGTTTCAGCCATGTAAGCAATATCAGGTAAAAGAAGAAAAGCAGATGTAGAAAATGGTACAAGCCTTTCTGAGTCCTTGATGACATCAACTCCATATAGCATACGAATGTCCTCTACAAATGTAGAGCACTTCATTGGCTTTCTCTTTGGTGCCTCAGCTGCAGTTTATACTCGCTCGGCACATATCCAGCACAGCTTGTCAACTGCCACATCATGAATCGCCAGAGTGTGAGCCATGACTGACGACCGTTGTTGAACTTCTGGAACTTTAAAAACCTGAAATAATAATGACATTTAGAAAGAATGTACGGGGGGTTTTGAACTAATTTAAGCAATACTTGCTCTTATACATTTGAAAAAAAAATGGCTTTCCTACTATGAAAAAAAGTAAAGGATTACACATTACTAGATAAAATGTTTGATAAGGACAGTTAACAAAATATGATTATTGTTTTCTTTCCACGGTGACAGTAATTGACAGAGTTAAATAAAATAACAGTGTAGAACACTGAGGTGAAACCCAGTTCTCAATGCCGATATTCCCCAAAACAGGACACATAGCTCTTAAACTTTGATACTTGCCAAAATGTAACAAACACCAGGTTCTTGCGTAGAATCTCCTGGAACATAGGGCAAAAGCACAATGTTGGATAAACTTTAGAATTTTATTAAAGTTAATGTTTGTAAGTCAATGATTAAATTCAGTTGCCTTTAATTTGAAGGCGGTTATGTCACAATATTGAAGAAATCAGCTACTTACCTTTGTAAATGCTAGCCGAAATGAACATCAACAAAAAGAGGAAACTTGTCACTTTCAGATGGTGTCAGTCTTGCTTTGGAACGGTTGAAAATGAAGACGATATGATCGGTACAATAGCAAAAATGCATGTGGGATTAAAGTTAAATCTAGCTAAAGGAAAGTGTGTTCACTGAAGCGTGACGCACCCCAGCGCTGGGTGCTGGGCGTTTAATTGCCCATAAATCTGTAAACTGATATCACCAGGCGAAGTCTGCTGGCCAAAACTAAGGGGCCACATTTACAGAGGAAAGATGTTGCTGTGCGACACAGTTCTCTTTCTCTTTCTCTCCCTCGCTTTTCCCCGTCACATCAGTTTCCCAGGTTACACAATTGCCGACTTCAGAATTCAAGAGTAACTGACAGTAGTGAAGGAAAGAAGTTGTTTCAGTGACTAGTGTTTGTACAGCGTGTCCTTTGATCTCTGTCAGTGTCAGGGCCGCGCGCATTTCACGCAATCTGGCTGGTTCGTGATACAGACAAAGGGATTTCTACAAGCAGGGCGAGACTAACATTGGAACAAATGGCGCATATAGTGGGCGTGTGTGGGTCAGTGGGTGGTGGACCAGGAAAAGGAGTTAACGTTTGGAATAGGGGGGGGGGGGGTTAAAGCTCCGACCCTGATGTAATTCAGGAATAGTTTCACTGTGAGAGGTCAAGGTATTGGTCAGTCCAGTGTAAAAAAAAAAACAACAACAAACAAACATTGAAAGGATGGGCAAGGATAGAAGAATATGGATAAAATAGTATGGTTTATTCAACCTGTGAACAATACTGGACTTCGAACCAACGAAAGTAGGAAGCAATTAAATTTGCGGAGCGTACTAAGGAGAAAGAATGGAGTAAAAGCATAGGGACCGAAATGATTTACGAAATAACGACGTGTTTTAGTGTGTTTTTAGTAGATACATTGTGATCTTAGTCTCTGATTGTTCAATCTCTATTTTCAGAAAACCTGTAGATCTTTTAGTATGTAGAAGTGGTATAACAAATGCACACTTTGAACTTGTTTAAAATATCATTGTGGAACTTATGAAACTGTTTCACAGTTGCAGTTTATTCTAACTCTTTATCATAATACTAAAGCTGCAAACATTTAACGTTGAATTTCTTAGTTGTGCAAAAAGTGGAGTTAAAACGAACGAGAAGATCGTGACATTACGAGAAGCTGTCGGAGGTTATAGTTTAAAGATCTGTTCACCAACATTGACACTTTTAACATTGTCTTTCTCCTTTATATTTCTATCTTTGTCCTTCATGGGTGAACAGAGACCCACAGTCGAGAATGGGTCGGTCGTCTTGTTCTGTCCATCTGTAAAAATTACCCTCAGAGCACTGAACTACAAGGTTCGTGGGAAACACTTAAAAATAATGAAAACCTTGCTAACAGTCCTGCTGCCCTGAAAACCCCGAAAAGAAGAACAGAACAAAAATCCCACAAAAAGATACGAAAGCCACCAAAGAACAACACAAAGAACCTAAACGCAATCGACCGCGCGGACTCCTCATTTAGCATTACAATAATTTCATTTTTACCCTGAGAATGTGGCTTTTGATAAACTTGAAAACTGAAAAGTGGACCTCGAATTTACACTAGATCTGTGACAGTTGGCCATGAATCCAATCATTATGAACGTTGTTCAGTAATTTTCACCATTTTCCATCATTCTCCTCTCCTGCAACACTTTTCTACTATACCAACCCTGCTTCCTTATCCCACTATTATTCTCAAGTTTGTCCATCATCTTTTGGCAGTGGCGTTTACTAATGCCAGCATACACCAAATAATTGAATTCACCTGCAGCCCACAGTCTCCCTGTGGTGCCCGGCGATGCACAGAATAATTATGTAGATACTTAGTCTCATGTGGTCAGCCTATTGTTAGAAACGGCCATTGTAACCACTTGTCAGCTTCGGCCACATTGACAGTACATGGCACATGTCAGACAGCCGAGTTGGCTACTTGACAGGTGATACATCAGACACCAGTGTCGTGTCTTCATGGCCTGGGAGTTGAGCCAAGGACCGTGTGGTTGGCTGCTGCAAGCAGGTAGTAGATCTAGTAATAATAATAATAGTTCGTCCATCAGGTATGATGATGACCTTAACAACACCAGAGGAATAAAGAACAGAAATTGTTGAGAATTTCAACACATGGGCAATAAAGAGAAGTAAAGGACACAGAGGACAGAATGGAAAGACTGTTCTTTCATGACTTATGGCTTCTCATGTGACTGATAAGTCCTATTTTTGCCCTGAAGACCCTTCCGCATAAGTGACAAGAGTGCTCCGTTGGTTCAGTACCACTGGGCCTTTTCTTGCGCCGTTCTCTTTTTTTGATAGCCTGCTGGACTCTGTCAGCTTCCCATGCTTTGCTGCCTCTGGTAAGGGCCGCCCTCCAATTTGCTCGATCAAGCGAGAGCTTTTCCCACTCACTCACATCAATGGCAAAGGCCTTCAGTGATTGCTTGAGAGTGTCTTTGTAACGTCTCTTTGGGGCCCCAACATTCCTCGTTCCATTGGAGAGCTCAGAGAAGAAGATTTGCTTAGGGAGTCTGGAGTCGGGCATTCTGACAACATGTCCTGCCCAACGTAGCTGAATTTTTTTCAGGTGGCAGAAGATGCTCAATTCCGTGGCACGATTGAGGACCTCATTGTCTGGAATTTTATCCTGCCATTTGATCCTTAGGATCTTTCTAAGGCAGGCCAGATGAAAGTGATTTAGTTTTCTGGCATGCGATTGGTACACTGTCCAGGTTTCAGCCCCATAGAGTAGGGTGGGAAGGACCACAGCATTGTACACTTTCAGCTTAGTGTCTGTGCGAATGCCGGCAACATCCCACACTCTCTTTCGAAGCCTGCCAAATGCAGAGCTGGCTTTGCTGATTCTTGAGGGAATTTCAGTATCAACACGAGCCGTGGAAGACAGTGTACTGCCAAGATAGGTGAAGTTCTCCGACACCTTCAGAAGACTGTCATGGACTTTGATATTTGGGGTCACAGGATACTTGTCGTCTGGAGTAGGCTGATGGAGCACTTCCGTCTTCTTTGTGCTTATTGTGAGGCCAAAGTTGTCACAGGCACTAGAGAACTTATCAACACAGTTTTGCATGCTATCCTCATCGTGTGCCAGAAGTGCACAGTCATCAGCAAATAGTAGGTCACAGACTTGAGTACTTTTGGTTTTGGTTTTTGCCTGAAGTCTCCTGAGGTTGAATAGACTGCCATCAGTTCGGTACTTGATGCTTACCCCTTGAGGAGGAGAGCTAAAGGCTTCTTGTAGCATTGCAGAGAACATGATGCTGAACAGAGTTGGGGCTAAGACACAACCCTGTTTTACCCCATTTGTGACAGCAAAGGGCTCTGAAACACTGCCGTTACTTTTGACTGCAGCTTGCATGCCATCATGAAACTGGCGCACTATTGTGATGAATTCGGGTGGACACCCAAACTTCGCCAAGATTTTCCAGAGGCCTTCACGACACACTGTATCAAATGCTTTTGTGAGGTCAACAAATGTGATGTACATCGCTTTATTTTGTTCCATGCATTTTTCCTGAATCTGTCTGGCAGCAAAGATCATATCCGCCGTTCCCCTCTCTTTACGAAAGCCACATTGGCTCTCGAGAAGTAAGTCATTTGACGAGAGGTGATCAAGAAGGCGATTCAGAAGCATTCTTGCCAATATTTTGCCAGCAATTGAAAGTAGAGAGATTCCCCGATGGTTGTCACAGACTTGGCTGTCCCCTTTGTTTTTGTACAGATGGATGATTGAAGCATCTTTGAAGTCCTGTGGCAGCTTCCCTACTACTACTACTACTATTTCCTGTTGCACCCACTGGTGCTTAGGGCAGCAACAAAGGATCTCCAGCCCTGTCTGTCCTGGGCCATCTTTGCGAGAGTTCCCCATGAGTGATTGAAGGATTTCATCTCTGCCTCGATTGTTCTCCGCCAGGTTGCCTTGGGTCTGCCTCGCTTGCGCCGTCCCTCCGGTGTCCACTGAAGTGCTGTTTTGGTTATAGAATTTGCTTCCTTTCGCAGCACGTGTCCAAGCCATCTCCATCGTCTCTCCGTGATGATGTTGGCTATTTCTTCTTGCTTGCATCGCCTTAGTAGTTCCTGATTAGAAATCTTGTTTGGCCAAAAGATGCGGAGAATCCTACGAAGACATGTGGTGTGGAAGGAAGACAACTTGGCGAGGTCACCTTCTGTCATTCGCCAACACTCTGATCCATACAGGAGTGTGGATAGGACACAGCTTTGGTACAGTCTGATCTTGGTGTTGATGCCGTATTGTGTCGATTTCCAGATGTTGCTCATACTTTGAAAGACAGCCCTTGCATTTCCCAGCCTACTTTGGATGTCCTCCTTTGTGCCACCCTCTGGTCTGATAATGCTACCAAGGTATTTAAATGTGTCCGTCGTGGTGAGTTTCTTGTCATCTACGGCAGCTTCCCTGCTTTCAACATATGATTGAACAACTCGGTCAGCCTTTCAATAAGCTTTTCTCCACCGAAGGCATACACCTCAGCAGGAATTGAATCCACGCCTGGTGATTTGTTAAAGGACATCTGATTTGTGGCAGTCCGGGTCTCATTTGCTGTGAATGGCTTGGCAAGAGCTGCATTAATAGGAGTCTGAGGGAGGCGGTCAATGGACTCAGTATTTATATTTGATGGCCGATTTAGCACACCTCCGAAATGTTCTGCCCAACGCTGAATTATGGCATTCAATTCAACAATGCGTGTTGAACCATCTGACGCAAGAAGTGGCGTAGTGCCAGAGCGGGATGGTCCAAACACAGCTCGGAGGCTCTCAAAGAACTTTCTGGTGTTGTTTGTGTCGGCATATTTCTGAGTTTCTCTTACTCGCTCTTCTAGCCAGTCATTTTTCATTTTCCTCAGCTTCTTCTGGAGTACACCCTTACATGCACGCAGTGCATCAGCTTTTGCTGTGGAAGAGGGGTCACTGCAGTGAGCTTGGATGAGACTATTTTTTTCTTTGATGAGCACTTTGATTTCATTATCATTATCATTGAACCAGTCCTGGTGCTTGCGGACAGGAAAACCAACTGTGCTGCTGGCGCAAGAGTGTACAGTCGTATTTAGGTCAGTCCAGCTCTGTTCAATGTTCTCAGGGTCAAAAGTCACGCAATCCAATTTTGAGGAGAGTTCTGAGGAGAGCTCGCTCTGTTTCTCAGCTGAGCAGAGTTTTGAAACATTTAGGCGTTTAGGTGGCGCTTTCCCTTGAGGGCGTCTATTGCGCCTCAATGTTAGTCTGAGCTTGCAAACAATGAGTCTGTGGTCAGTTCCACACTCGGCACCACACATCGCCTTTGTTACAAGGACATCCTTTCTGTCAGTCTTCCTCACAATGACATAGTCTATGAGATGCCAATGCTTTGAGCGGGGATGCATCCATGACGTTCTGTTTCTCACGGGGAGACTAAAATTTGTGTTGGTAATGAACAGGCCAAATTCAGCGCACAAAGTAAGTAAGCGCCACCCATTGTTATTGCATGAACCAACTCCATGAGGGCCCAAAACATTTGGCCACACTGAGATTTCTGAGCCAACCCTAGCATTGAAGTCCCCCAAGAGAATCAGCTTATCAGCTGCCGGGACAGAGGATATGACAGATTCCAGATCAGAATAGAACTTGTCTTTGGCTTCATCTGGGTTTGTCATGGTGGGCGCATATGCGCTAATGAGGGTGGCTGACTGGCTTTTCCCAACTGGGATCCTGAGTGTCATTAGCCTGTCATTTATTTCAATTGGCATGGACTGCAAGTTTCTGACAAGGTCATTTTTAATGGCAAACCCAACACCATGCTGTCTCGGTTCGTCTGCACACTTGCCTTTCCAGAAGAAGGTGTATCCACCACTGAGCTCTTTGAGTTGGCCACTATCAGGGAGTCTGGTCTCACTGAGTGCCACTATTTCCAGGTTGTACCTGCTGAGCTCAATGGCAATAAGTGCAGTGCGTCTTTCCGGGTTGTTTGAGTTGTGCTGTAGTGTGCGTATATTCCAGGCTCCTAGCCTGAATAAGCTGAATTTCTTTTTGTTTCGACCGCAAAAAGGGATCCCCACCAGTCGCGGTATACCAGTCAGGGTGATGTGAAGTGGGCTTTCTTTAGGGCACCTTTTCTAGCCCCTTCCTCAGTTGAGATGAGCAGTGCTATCCTTAAATAAGGCTGCTCAGCTACTGTGGGTGCTGCCTCCCCACGCCTCCACTTCAATCGACGATGAAGCGACCATAGCCCACAGCCACCAACGTGTAGGTCTGTGCTAACAGCTTCCAGTCTATCCAAACCTGCTGCCACCGCACTCGCCCATCGCCGTTGGAATTTTGAGAGGAAAGAAGACGAACGCAAAGATGAAAGAAGACGAGGTGAGTGTTAAGACTGGCGCAAAGAGTTTGTTTTTAGTGAAAAAGAGCTGCGCAAACATCAGACTCACTCTCTCGCCTGGACACAACTTATCCAAGTGGCAAGACAAGGTCAAGACGACTGGAAATGTATCCAGGTGCAGGAGGATGCCAGAGGGACAGTCATATTGCCTGACCGGCTGCCTGTAGGCTACTCCACAGCCTCGCAGTCCCAACTGACTAGGGTGAAAGACCCAAACCAAAGAACACCAATACTGGTGGATGCTCTGTGTCACGATATCCAGGCCAGAGTGATGGTGACGGTATATTGCCATCTGCCCAATCAATCAACCACTGGCCTGCTGCCGCCAGCTTCGAAGCTGCGTCCGGGAAGTTTGCTCAATTCTTCGTCTGTGATTTAGGCAAACAAGCCTATGACCACACCGCTACCGGGGGCCAATATGAAGGACTCAAATACTGAGGGTCACATTGTGCCCTAGCATGTGGCCGTTGGGTTAGATGAAACCTCCTCCGCCCTGGCCGTTTGCACCGACAGGTGCACGCCCACTGATACCATGCTAGCGTACCAGTTCATGGAACAGGTTGTACTGGATTACATGTTACCAGTAGCAGATGTTTCTGACCAGTAGATCTAGTACACCGAAAGTAAGTACACGCCTCGACATGTGTTACTTTGTCAAGGGGCATAATTTGATATGTGGGCGGTGCATGTTAAAAAAGCAGGTATTGATTCGGTTGTTTCCCTTTACACATCTGACCGGCGGCAATAATTCATGCCGAATTAGCACGAAAACGTGAAATAATAATTAAATCCAATGACATATGGGTTGTCATGGGATAATCTTGAGAATGGTACACTCTGACTGTCATTGGGGATGTGAGTAATAGTTGTCGGTTTGTCGAGAGTCGAGTCAGAGTGGCCAGTAGCTGTTAAAAGTAGTCCGGGGTTAAATCTTACGATAAAGTAGCAAAGCCCATATTTGTAATTACACAAGACTATTTTTTGCCCAATTTTAGAACTATTCTTTGTATCTGAGCGAGCCCATGTTTTTCTGTCAAGTGTATGACAGAAAGTGTTACTCTCTTTGTTCAATGTTCAACATTCAAAAACACTTCACGCCGTGCCCGGTTTAAGTTGTTGTTGATTTTTAAAGTAGAATGTTTTTTAATTTTACAGTAGATTATTTTACGTGCTAATATATATAAATTTGCATTCCTTCGACTATTTTGAGTGGGCCCTGCATGCTTCAGCATTTTTTAGTCAGACAGTCCGTGACTGGGTACTAAAAGGTTAATGGTATGATAATAATAAGAAACCAATAGCTTCTAGCAGTTCAGCTCATGGTGCAGGCAGTTTTCAAGCGGCGACAAGCGCTTCTATTGAACCAAAACAACAGGTTGATCCATTCAATCAGCCGGACCGGACCGGATCGGGCCCTCTCAGTATGCCTAGTCAGTAGTATTGTATAGATCGAGATCCAATGTTTTGCAGAGAACGCCTGCTTTGGCCACACAAATTAATCCACGACCACAAGCAAAGCATGAATTGGAAGACCGTTGGGCCTAAACGGGCAGTGGAAGTGACCCAGGGCTAAAGGATTAATGGATTTTGAAGCCTGAAGTTCCTGATATCGGCTAGTGCTAGGGTATTGGTCACACTGTTTGAGTTTTTGTATAATACAGCTTAGTCTTGGACCCAAGAATGACGGTGGAGCATTCATATTTCTCTGGCACTGTTATATGCCTGTTGTTTAGCTTTGCGATATTAGGCTGACCGTTAGAAGTGGTGTTTATAAAGTATTCTAGAAAAATAGTACAAGTGAAAAACATGCTCTTTTTTTTTATCGTCAATTATATTGACACAGTGGCATTGGCAAACTCTGTATTATGAGTCACGAGTATGAAATGTCATTTTCTGTATTCGGGGAAATCAAATTTTGAATGATTTACGACACATGGTACAGAGCCAATAGTTAACGACGTCACAACATAATAATGTTAACAAACTGCCAGTGTGCAGAATTAATAGAAAACATTGAGTAAAGAGTTAGTGTTATTGTTTTGGGTGGTGTAAAATCACCTTTTTGTGTCCTCTGTGGGGAAGTTTCAGCATTGTATTCAAACGCAGGATTACATCGAAACGTTGTATGTTTATGGTAGCTGTTGACAAAAGTCAAGATGTAGGTACTTGTGTTTGGTTACCTGAGTGATTGCACTGGATATTCCTTGGATGGAATGTGGATAGTATAACCCATTGGAAGTAGGTGGCCACAGACCAGCATGCGAAAGACTGTGCGCTTTTTGTGTAAGTTTGGCCATGTTCCGTTATTTTTTGTTTCACATGTTTATTCACTCATTCACTCACTCACTCACTCACTCACTCACTCACTCACTCACTCACTCACTCACTCACTCACTCACCCACGCACTCGGTCACTCACTCACTCACCCACGCGCTCGCTCGCTCGCTCACTCACTCACTCACTCACTCACTCATGCACTCAAAGTGTTCCTTAAGACCCGTTTCACCATCTCTGTCCTTCTCTCGGGCGTTCCGTCGCCGTCTCGTCACGAGGGAATTTACACACATACACACACACACACACGAAATACATTGCAACAGCTTTCTCTCCCTGCTTCTCTTTTACTCACTTCGCTCCCTCCTCCATACCCCCTGCCCTTTCCGCCCAAACCCCCATACACCAAACATCCATCATACAGCCTGACCTTGAGGGAACAAGCACTGGTAAAGCCCCCACAGAGCAAAGCTGTCAGATCTAAACTTCACCTGTACAGAGTTGAGGTAGACAAAGAACAGAGACACATCTTCATTAACCCTTCCATGGTGTACTCCTCTTGTTTACTAATTGTTACCTGGGGCCTGATTCAGGGGTTACCTGCTTTCTCAGCCTGAACCTTATTCTCATACATGTATCTTCAACAATACCTTTCAACGTGAAGACCATTCCCTTACCATCATAGGCCGGAGGAATCCCTAACCACTGCAGAGGCTGCAAAAGCTAAAGTATCTTACATGTACTTGCACGATGAGACATAGAAAGTGTTCAGGCTGTTTGCTTATTAAATCAGTCATGCAAGGAAGGTCAGTTAACGTTTTCCAAAGCCAGTCAACGTGTTGTATTATGTCGTTTTCCAAAGCCAGTCAACCTTATTGTTTATGGCGTTTTCCAAAGTTTCGTCTTCCTGGACGTCGATGAGACCATTTGGACACAAGTTTTGAGAACCCCTGGCACCGACCACGTCATGCAATAAGAGGCATGTTTACGCTGGAAGTACAGTGTTGTAAACTGTTCTGGGATGTAAAATGTGTAAGAACAAAGATATAATAATATACAGTTTACTAGTGTAGAATGTCTTTGTGTTAGGTGACCATTCATGGATACGTGGTTAACCATCTAGAACCGGACGAAAATTGCCAATTCCAGAACTTCTGGAATGATATGCTAAACTGATTTTAAATCGTCAGATATATTGCAAAAATATAAATATGTAATTGGAAAAACTATTTGTTAATGAAATAGGAAGAAGAAGTATATCAAAGATAGAGCATTTTGGCTCCAGATGATGTATTTCAAATATGGTACACTGGACGCTAGAGGATTAATGCATTTAGGTAGGATCTATTGGTGCTGTATAGCCAGATTACTCAAAATTTTGGTTTTTGTTACCAAGCCATGGCCAATTTCCGAAAAATTGTCATTACTGCCATGTCACCAACTTAAATGTTGTTGTTGCGAAAGCGCTAAACCTAGATCTAATTCAAACCCGAACAACTCAGTTTGGTGGCATAGCCTAAATAATCAAATGCAATAAATTTTCGAGAGTTGAACGGATTTTCCAGGTATATTTTGGTGTGTACACTTTCGTTTTTGATGGTGCGGGGACGGGGTGCGCTCTTTTCAGCATGGTGGAGCTAGCGCATTTTCTCCTACATAGTTCTTGCGGTAACATTGCCGGGCACCGCGAGAGGATGAACAGTTCAGCGTTGTTTTCTGCATTATTCCTGAGTTATTTCTGTACGGTGTCCCTTTGCTGTAGATTAGATCACGTCGTTGCTCACCTTTCTGTGGCATTCTCACGGCGGCATGCATGTTTTCTGTGTTAGCTAGAGCTTCCATGCGGCATACCCACATGTAGCTAGACGTCCTGCGTCTTGTGTGTCTGTCAGTCTGTCTGTCTGGCCATCCATCCGTCTGTCAGTCTGCCTGTCCGCTAGTCTCTATCTATCTATCTATCTATCTATCTATCTATCTATCTATCTATCTATCTATCTTGTCTGTCTGTCTGTCTGTTTATCCGTCTGTCTATCTATCTAAATCTATCTATCTATCTGTCTGTTTGCCTGTCTGTCTGTTTGCCTGCCTGCCTGTCTATCTATCTATCTATCTGTTTGTCTGTCTGTCTGTCTGTCTGTCTGTCAAATAGTCTAGGACCATCCATGATGAAGCTCACAGCCAGTTATCAAAACATGTTTTATCTTCACTCAAAATGGTCACTTCACCTTTGCAGACTCGCCGTATGCACAGAATTCTTACTTTTTGTGTAAAAATGATGTATGACAAAAGCAGCTGTTCTGTACAAACTACAGCCCTCCCACCTCCTTTCCTCCCCCTTCTTTGACGTCTTCATCGTTGCTGGAGAAAAGAAAAAAATGTATTGATAGTTCGCATGAGGCTTTTTTTTTTTTTTTGAGAGGGAAAATATAAAGAGAGAGAGGGAGAGAAAGAGACTGCCTGAATGAGAAAAAAAGAAAAAAGATAAGGTAATGTAGGTCGAAAGGCAAGAATTTGGAGGGGGTATAAGAAAAAGAAGCAGTGGTGGAGTGAGAGAGGAAGAGAGAGAAAAAATGGATGCAGAGCCTGAGGGGGCGGGGGGAGGAGGGCTAGTGAGGGAAAGAAGCGCATCAAGAGAGAGAGAGAGAGAGAAAGAAATGGATGAATAGCCAAGAAAGGGGAGGGAAGTGTCAGAGAAAAGAAGAGTAAGTAAAGGTATATAAAGCTAAGGAAGAGGGAAATAGAAAAAGCATCACCGCTGGAGTGCACGAAGGGCTGAGGCCGTGAGACAGCATTTGGCTGGTCTAGACCTTGTACATGGCGTGCACAGTTGTAGGTCTTCTCCCACCGTGCAGGCTTTACCTGTAAAAATCTCAGGTGAGCAAGAGACGTGAGAAAAATTGCTGGTGTATAAAGAAGATTGGAGAAAGAGACGAACTTGTAAATGTTGAGGATACCTAGATTATTTTTGGATACAGAATTGGAAGAGGGGTGGGGGGGGGGGGAGGAGGAGACACAACATTTCAGAACTGCATCTTTGGCATACAGGAAAATTACTAAAAATTCGGTATACTCTGAAGCGCATGGATCTTTGATATAGGCTAATTATTGGCGCAGGTTTGTGTTCTCTCTGTTCTTTTATCTCTTCCCTTTATCCTTTTGTCCTTTCGGATTTATGGAAGATCGTGTGCGTGCATGCCCGCTTGCACGTGAGCGTGCGTGGGTGGGACAAGAACTTCGGTCATTTCTAATGACGGTGATTAAAGAATTATTGGATTGCATTTAACTGTATTTTGACGTCTCGAGGATAGAATGTAACAAATTTGAGGCATGATTATTTATTTATTGATCTCACTGAACTGGAACTTCGTTTCATATTTAATGATCAGTTTCATTTTTCCACTGTATACTATTATTGTGATCATTAACACTTACTAACGGAAAGTTTTGCGATCCAGTGTAAATTGGCAGTGTTACGTAGTTGTGAGGTGGTAATAAAATACGTGTACAACGTTGATGCCCGGATTCGACATTTGCGCTTGGCAGTCTATTAACAGAGGCGGCATGGCAGTCGGGGTAACATGTAATGAGGTTTATTAACACAAGTCGTGGTTTTGAAGCATTTTAATAAGACTTCGTGCATCAGTAATGGACAGAACAGTTTATTTATTTATTTATTTCGTGACGTGACCATGCCCTGATACCACTCTAGTGGCTTGAAAAAAAAAAAGTGTGTTATACGGAATCTGAAGTTCTTTTCTTGTCTCATTGAGAAAGGTTTATGAGAACCCCTCGCTGTGAGCAATAAACGTGTGAATTCCATAGTTATGGTCGTTAAAAAGCAGTAAGAAAAAAAGATGGAAAGACAGAAGGAAAATAAAAGAATGAAAGAAAAAAAAATTACCTAATGCAGCTGGGAAAGAGAGTTAGAAACGAAAATATTATTACGCCTTGAACTCACCGGAGATAAGCTCGAAAGAAGCTTTTTTCTGTTTTCATTTTTTGTCGTTTGTTAATTATTTTTTTACTTTTTCACCTTTCGCACTTATCCTCCCCTCACCTTTATACCTGGAGTATGACGAGTTGTGGGAACCTCGTAGAACCTCGCTGTTGTCGATGCATGATGGAAGAGTGAATGAGGAAAGACAAATGGAGAGTGAGTGAGGAAAGGCAAATGGTGGAAAATCCCAGTTCAAGTGATATTATTGTGTGTGAGGGAGGAAAAAAAAAGGAGAGAAAAGGTGGAGAATGGGTACGCACGGTACAAAATGCCATACGTACACGAGCCTGCATGAATGTCTCTTTCTTAACCCTTTACATGCCGACAAAACAATATTCATCAGTTGTCATTAATTTGTACCGTAGATTGTAAATAATTATAGAAAGGTGAAAGTCCATTTTAGAAAATAAATTTATTTCATAATTAAGATACACACTCACAACTTGAAACGACTGCAGTAATGATATTTAAGAGTAATAAGGAATATGGAAATCTTAACTTTGCGCTGTTGGCAAGTAAAGGGTTAACCCCCATTTTGACATTATTCTCCAGAAATAGCGTTGCATTCAGGAATTCTGGCCTGTTCATGAGGTAATCCAGCAGCTTCCTTAGTTTAATTCAAGACACACTCTCTCTCTCTCCTCTCTCTTCCCCCCCCCCCCCCGCACTCAAAACCCCACCGTACTGACATACGAGGAAACTGCTCCTTTCTTCCTCTTCTCTCTCGCCACTTCAGGTAATACAAAATGATGTGTCCCTGCATTCTTTTCTTTTTCTTTCCGTTTCTTCATCTTGAAGAAGTAGACCCTCGGATCTTCCCTTCTCACTGTCCCATCCCTCAAACATAACCACCTTAGGCAAAATGTTCATTGTCAGTTGGTGAAGAGTACTTTGTAGTAATTATCTCTTAAATCAGTTTCTTGGTGTGGATGAACAGATTTCTCTTCAGTCGATGTTACAGCCATTCGCTTCCAGCTCATTATCCCCGATTGTTCCGCCGCCCCTGCGCTGCGTCATACAGCGGCGTTCAGCTCTTGTGATGGCGTCAGTATGTAACTGCTGTCTGCTGGATTAATTGCTGCTCATCATTTTCTCTCACACACACGCATGATACAGACACACACACACAAGATGTACATCCGCACAGATTTCCTCCCCCGCCTCCTCATTTTGCTGGAAGTGCTTGCTGCAGGACCATTCACCTTTGAATATCCCCGCCTTCTCTCTCTCTCTCCCCTCCCCCTCTCCCTCTTTCTCTCTCTCTCTCTCTCACTCTCCCACCCCCCCCCCTCTCCCCGCCCCCCCCCACCTCCAGTTATCACCTGCTATCAGTATGGTGACTATTGGGGCCATACCTGTGATTAGGTTTTAAACTGAAGACCACAAGGTGAGAGGGATACCGTCTAACAACATTCCTCAACAAAACCAGGGCACCAGCAGTGACAAAAATCTTACAAACGACAGTAAAACATCGTTCAGTGCCTTATAACCTTTCATAAACCTGCAGTAGCTAATTGTGTTCGACTCTGTTTACTTGATTTCTGCATGGCAGTGTAAAATAGCCCGAGTCTGGCGCATGGTGTAGTCGATGTCATAAAGATAAACGGTTAACATGGAATTTGTAAAACAGTTTGAGCCGACAAAGAACGTCAAGAGATTTGCATTTCTTTATCTCTATAAATACACCAAACATAAACAAAGTGTTGTGAACGCACCTCAACCGGCCGGCGGCTTCCTTTGTCTGCTCTGTGTGTGAGTGCAGCGTTTGTGCTCAACCACACCTGGAGAGAATCTCGTTCCCCCCTGAGACAGCTGTGAGAGCCTCCTCTCCCATTCACTTTTTGCTTTCCTCACTCTCTCGTCCGCTTCATGCATTGAGGGCCCCACCAACTCTTAGAAACTCCGTCCGAAGTGTGTGTGCTGTTTCCTGCTGAGTTGCTGTTTGGAACTATTGACACATTTCCTGTGGCACCGAATGTTGGTGTTTTCTTGTGCTGTGTGATCCATGTAATTAGACAGGCGGAGTTCCCAATTACTTAATTGATATACCAATTCTCAGGGTGTGAACTTTCGGCTTGATGTGCTAAATTCTAAACCGTTCTGGCCACGTGGTGCTGGGATTTGGGTGAGTGAGTGGCCGATCCTATGTTGTTTTCTAAGGTAAAGGATTATTTCAGAAATTTCCAGGTCTTGGCAAGATAAATATTTGCGGTGGGCCCGTGTTAGTTTTAAATTGGCCTTTGGGACTGCTTTTGAAGTGGCTTATAATGAAAGATATTTAACGGGGCTAACTCTCAAAATCCTGTGTTTCTTTCTGGTATTGTTTCATCGATTTATTTAGTTTAGGACTGATTAAAATTTGTTGTCGTTGGGCTTTTGTTGTCTAGTGACCAGCAGTAAGGTCCTTTTTGTTCTGTTGTATACCTTTTTGTCTCAGAAATGTCAGAAAATAAAATACATTGTAGGGCAGAGGGGAAAGTGTGAGAGATCCTTGAACTTTTTTTTATCAGTTTTGTTTCTGGAGAGATTCCGCAGATCTCCTTAGTTTGTTCTAGCCCCGTGTTAACAACACTGGCCAGTCTCACGTGTGAGGAAGTACACTTTGATGCCTTGCCCATGTTATAATGAAAAATGCCACCAGGCCATCTTCCAGAGACGTGGTTGCTTCATAGGTGGTCCTAATACATGTCATCACGTACATCGCTTTGTTGCCTTTTTCTTGTTTAAAGCTTTTTGCAAGTTCAGTTAAATTTTATAGCCTATCCAGATGTGTGGCTTGCCTTTTCTAGCAGGGCAGGTGTTTGATTTATCAATAGTTCGCCAACTGATCTGAATTGGGAAGGACATGATATTATTACATTTATGATTTCACCCAAAATAATCCCAGAAACATGTCTAAGTGTAAGTGTACTTATTGTAGAATTCCAAGCCTTTGACTTTCAGAATTTCCATACGGAAAATGACTGCACAATGTTAGATTTTCACACTTAAAGTATACAACAAGTTTATGATACTCTAGAATTTCCAAGTATAATCTTAATGGATGCTTGTTGTTTTACGAAAGACAGTTGGCAGATGTATTGGATGTACACTTTTCCGGTTAAAAAACAACAGCAACAACATTTAAAAAAAAATAGTCTAAAGGTATAAAATGTGAAGTTGTTTGTTTTTTTGTTTTGTTCGTTTTTCTTTTCTTCTCCTCCCTGGGCACACATTGTTCAAGGTCCCAGCCAGGAAGTGAAAACGGTGATAAGGGTTAAGATAACAGGGAAAAGATAATGTAACATTTGGTGTGAGTTTACGTGGGAGGAATATAATGTTGCCCTAGGCGCTGCAGTTCTGGCTCACCAAGTGTTAGTTTGACTGGCACGTTTTCCGCCAGTTCTTCCTGTCTGAGGAATGGATTGTTTATCTGTAGCTCTGTCTGTTTATATACTGTGAATTTTGTCATTTCCTTTGCATTGTTTTATTGGTTTCCGGTTTATGTGTCGTTACCCTCATATCTTGAGTCGTTAGTTCAGCGTTTCCTCAATTATTAGGGTTGCGGAACCCGTTTAATGAGGTCACAATGGTTTCTGGAAGCCCCGGCGACAAAGCACACTCACGAATGTCCAGGGGCCCTACTGGTAACCCCTTGTCTCTCGGCTTCACTGAAATGGCAATAGTGTGAAATCCTGAAACAAGGCCTGGGAACCGGGGATTCGCGGAATCCACTTTGAGAACCGCTGGTTTAGTTTGTATCATTGTATTATATACTCTGCTGTGTACTCAGCAGGTGTATAGAGTGGCGATTGCGTGGCGTGCAGCGCTGTATGGCACATTTAAGGAACTATTGACGTCATTACGGAGTACGTCATAATCGGCGTTAGAAGTTGCTTCGGAGGTAGCAAATTTAACCATCATGCACGCGAATGGCACTAAATTTGAAGAGCAAAGCCGGTGCAACTTGTTGTGAGCTTTACTCTAATAGCTTTTGGTTTTGAGGAAGTGGAAGGGGGGGGGGGCGGTGTGTTAGTTAAAAATGCAAGTCTTGGGAGATGGCCAAAAGGAAATGATGTTGGTTCTGCCGGTGCAAGTTTCTGAAAGTAGTTTCAGAAAAGCGTCTTGAAAAACCAGACAGAACCACACAGGTTTTGCACTCTGTACATATTCCTGCAATTGCCTTCTAATTCTCTATTCTCTACTTGCTAGTGAGAAAACCTGTTTCGTGCCTCAGTTTTCACATCTTACTCTCAGCCAGAATCATAACTGCGAATGGGTGTAATAATAATGATAATAATAATAATCTGGCGTGATAGACACCTTACTTAGATGAAGGAAAAGGAAATAATGTTGTTATTTCTGATAGGAAGGTTAATCTTCTGTTTAGCGATAAGGAGATATCCATTACTAGAGGCGAGAAATAGAATGTTGTCATCTGTTACCACCTTAAAAAACAAGCAAACTGAGCTTTTTAAAAAAATCTCTGTGGTTCGTGCCAAAATGGCGATAAGGAGAAAGAAAACTAGTCTCCTAATCTTTGATACCTGCACTTACAGTAAAGTGCACCGAAAGGGGGGGGGGGATGAAGGAGATACACCTGTGTTTGGCTTTTCAACGGGATATTACATTTTTATTGCAGTTTGTAAATTCAACTACACCTCCCGCTTTGCACATGACATTGTAAACCAACATCCGTGTCATACCTAATACATGGGATATTCTTTAAAAAGCATTTGCCCCGTTTCTCTCTATCCTCAAGTCTCCAAGTCATCTCAGCTGGTACTCCATTCAAGTGTCAGCAGAACGGCTTTGTACCCTGGCCTGCCGAACTTTAACGCAGTGGTTTTCTGGGCATTTTTGCTCTTCCTTCAGTGTACCAGTATCCTATTGGTCTGAGTGAAATCGTCATCGTGCCTTGATAACGTCGACCTGCCTTTGTGTGACATGCAGTTTTCGTGCAGGCACTTAAAAGAAATGACGTCTTTGGAGTGTTAGTTCTGATCCTATTCTTTGGAAAAAGTTGCGATTTCTGTAATGTCTGCCCGGTTTAAGAATCTTATATAGATGTTCAATAACCTGAAACTACACCATTCAGATTTTCAGAGCCTGTGCTGCCTGTACCAGGAGGAAACTGTGGAAGGCATTGCACTGCATCATATCATTTAATCTAATAACGACTGCTATTTTGAGAAATTTCGCAACGCCCATTACGTACTGAAGCGGTGACCCCTGTTTCCATGTGTGAAAATTATTATTATGTTATTGTACATTTAAAGGTGTAAGTACTTTGATACTTTGGTGGAGAAGTAGAGCACATAAAACAACGAAATTTGGTGGAAATCCTAGCTGCTGACTCAGTGGACTATCTTTATTCTTTTATTTGACGGCACCTCCAGAAATAAACCCAGAAATATGAACCAAATTTGTCTTAACATAATGCAGATAAAAGCAATAAGTAAGCCTTCCGTTATCGGGCTCCATAGATATGTTACATCGACCGAACAAGGTTTCTCGTTCTGGTTTCTGTAGAAGAGAAAACCTTCTGTCGTTTCTGAAAGGTGTAAATTGAGGAAGTCGCAAGACCCCCAGATAATCACCAAATATGACACCATCAGGGCGTGAACACCACTTGGGATGTATTGGGTTTTGTCATGAATAGCCACTTTTTCCCACACTTATAGCTTAAAATGAAACCCGGCGGCGAGGAAATCTGAGCACAAAGCCTGCACAGTGTAGAGCCTTGTGTGTTTCAGGGGCGCAGCTTGCACTGCTTTCAGCTCCCCTTATGCTGACACGGCTGTGTTAAGTGCGTCGTTCAGGTCTTCGAGATGTGTGATAAACTGTGTGAAATTTGTGCACTCTGGGCGGATCTGTCCTTGAGATGAATGAACTTATCAGAATCAATTTCTCCTTCTGGACCACAGCTTATTTATTTGTGATTATTAGGAATAAACAAGTGATTTTTTATTTATTTATTTATGTATTTATTTATTTATTTGCATCAGTAATGATGAATTACAACACAAATCTATCATTGTAAAAGGATAGAAATTCAGAAAATACTATTAAATTTTATTATAATTACAAAGAAATGGCTTGAACTGGCGTTTGGACTTTATCTTAGCGACTCTTTTGATATTTACATTATTAATGGTAAGCTACAACGAAAATAATGGTACATCGCGGGAAAGGATTAAAAAATGCAGGAAATCATAACAATTGCATACAATTACGGCTTGAAAGAGGTTTTAGATAGGACAGTTTCTAAGAGACGAGTCTCAAACAGCGCCGGACACATTTATGAAAGTGGTCCACCCAATGGAGAAAACTACGGAAAGAGTTAAAATGACCCCGTGAAATTTTTAATGGATATAATTATGTGAAAAGGGCGTTTTCTGAAATGTTGCTTCCTGGTTGGATAACGCGTTCTTTGTGGGCAGGTGTTATCAGTTTTGCGTGATATCAGTGCGGAGCTGTCATTGGAAGTATTGTGAGATTCATTGGAACATATTTTTGTTCACAAAATTCCAACTATAATCTCACTCTAGGTGCGCCGGAGTTTGAACTAAGCTTGGGGAATTTCCCGCCGGGGGGCCTTTTGAGTGAAGGACCAAGGGGGTTGGAAATATTATTGTAGGAGAGTGTATCAGCATAATTTTGGGCTGTTGTGTTTATAAAGTATTTTGCCAAAGTTTTTGGAAATTTCACTGGAGTTGCTTGAAACTAGCGAGTCTAAAAACTTAACTTGGGAAATTTCCCCTCAAGTTCCTTGTAACCAAAGCGCCAAGGTGGTTTTAAATTATACAAAATACCTTTTCAGCATATATAATGTTAAACAGTCTCACATTTATAATGTATTTTGCCAAAGTTTTTTGGAAATTTCACTCGAGTTCCTTGAAACTACAGAGTCTATTTCTATGCTTTTAAATTATATCAGAACAAATTGCTTGTGAGGTATGACGATGTGTGAGTTCCTAACAAATTTTTCTTCAGATTGTTACCACATCACTTCTTGGAGACAAGAAACAGAAAGTTGATTTTAGATTCTTGTACATTACTCAGAGTCAGTTTTCTCGTGAGGAATCCGTTCTGATTTGTGAATTCTGAACAATATTTTCCATTCTCAAATCATTGTTCGCACATCACGGATTTCAGGATATTAGATTCCTGCCAGTGTTTGTCAGCAGGAGGAGACGTACCGCACGTTTCACCATGGATAACTATGACTATGGATGTGGGACATTCGTGGAGATGTTCCAGCAATGAAATTGCTCGTGTTTCATCTTCAAGAGCCTCGTCACCTCGTGTTTTCTGGGTGTCGTTGTTATTACCATCATCTTGTTCATCATCATCGCCAACATCATCATCATCACTTTGTCATCTGAATCCACCACAACAGCGCAGCCATGGGTTCAATTAAAGAGAAAATCTTCCAGAAATGCCGCTCGCTGTTCCCAAATCGGAGTACCTCCAATGGAAAGCTAGGTCGGCTGTTTTATTGTTTGCCTAGATGCATGGTTTAGAAAGCATGATTGTTATTGTGTGAGACATCCGTGCCTGTTGACAGCTGTGAAGTGTGTAACTGTAGCAGTGTGCATTTGTCACCCATTTCTTTCTTTCTTTCTGCCCCATTTTATTTTTTTTGCCTCTCTCTCTCTCTCACACACACACACACAAACTCACACACACACACTCACCCACTCACTCACTCACTCACCACCGCATCACTGCCGCCAAAACGATTTGACCGGTCTATCCATCAGCCCAGATCACATCAGCTCAGTATCACACCGTCAGCTGTCAATTAGCCAGCATGTCCAGCTGTCCAGATAAGTATCGTCAGTGTGTCTTAGTCCCACCGGCGCGCCAGGTAGTAGGTAGGGCATAATCCGTGCACTAAGGTCAGTGTACCACTCTCTACCTGCTGCATGGGGTTATGTTATGAGTCACAATGGTGCCGTCAGCCCAGGCAGCGAGAAGAAGCAGGAATGGTGGGAGGGGTGGACGAACGATCAAGTGTGTTTAGAGTCAGGCCTGGAAAGAAAGAACGAGAGAGAAGAAGGTTTGGAAGAATTGCAAGAAGTTGTGTGTGTGTGTGTGTGGGGGGGGGGAGGAAAGGTGGCGAAATGAAGCCGTGAGCGCCCAATCGGTGTCGGCACTCATCAGTGGTATGAAGGAAGCCCAGGACCGAAGGTAAACTAAGAGGGATGAGTGACTTTTAAATTGCATCTGCGTTCTCTCTCTCTCTCTCTCTTTCTCTCTCTCTATCTCTCAAAGCTACTTAACTAACTACGTGTCTGCCTGCCTCCTCATCCGCCTATCTGTCTGTCTGTCTGTCTGTCTATCTATCTATCTATCTATCTATCTATCTATCTATCTATCTATCTGTCCCGAAGGCCTTACACATAGCCATGTCTATACCATAATTTGGGTACCCAGGAACGCATTAACCTTTAAGCTTGTTCCCCATGCCTGTACCTGCCGTTCTTTTATGTCCGAAGTGCATGTACTTGCAGAGCAATTTGCTGTGTATCTTGTAAAGAGATAAGGTAGTCTGAAATAGTGCAGGGAAGCCTTCTGTAAAGGCAAACTGCGCCAAGATCTCACTCATGTCGTTATTTTCAGCAGTGTTGAAGGTGACGTGCTTTTTCAGAGATAAATGAGCGAGTTGCACCGTTTGCACCTGATTTTGGATGTAATTTAATGATGTTGATCATAGTTGTCATTACTTGAAGCGTTTTGGAGCCTATGGTTATGCATGAGTTTTATTGGATATGTGATTTCCGTCCATCCATCCGTCCATCTATCTATTTATCCATCCATCCATCTACCCATTTATCCATCCATCCATTTATCCATTCATCCACCCGTCTGTGTTCTGTCTAATTTTGTCACTCTGTAGATCTGTCTCCTGTCAGTACTTTTCTCTTCTCTTTCTCACTCGATCTTTTTTTGTTCTCTGTCCTTCTCTTCCGGATCTTCGTCCTTTGATTTCTTCTCCTCCTGCCACGCACCCGCCACCAGAACTGTTGCTTTGGTAGAGTCGTAAACAAAGAAAAAAGATCAAGGTGATGTGCCAGATCACATCCACAGACCTACCTCTCCTACCTACAGGGAGCTACACCCGGCAGTTTGAGATCTATTCCCGCCTCCCATCTGTCGCCTCCTCTCGTCTTTTGAACCAGCCAACTTTGGCATATCAGTCCAATGTTAAAACCTCTTCTCTGGTGAACTGTGAAACTGCCAGGTATAAATTCTTCTTTTATATGCCTTCTTTCCTTTTTAAAATTACATCTGCTGAGGCACTCTCAGTATGAGTAATCCACTTCCACCACCTCCCCTCCCAGTTGTTTCTTTGTTTGGTCCTTTAAGGTTTTCTTTTCTTTCTTTCTTTCTTTCTTTCTTTCTTTCTTTCTTTCTTTCTTTCTTTCTTTCTTTCCACGTCTCTCTCTCTCTCTCTCTCTTCAAAGAGCCAGAAGCCAGTGTTTTTTTTTTTAAGCGGCGAAAGATCATTTTTAAAATTTTTTTTTTTTTTTTTATTCCTGCTGAAAAACAAGGAGGCGGATTTTAAACGTATGGTGTATTTTAAACGTATGGTGTATTTGAAATAATAATAACATTGTACGCGAAAACCGAAGTTTGAAATTGCAGTATAGTTTTGCGATTATTTTAATATTTTTTTCTCCTGGCTTTTATGTCAGAGTTGAAGGTCTCATTCTCATTCTCATTCAGGCAGCATTGACAAGGGGGGGGGGGTGGAGAGAGAGAGATGAGTACAGTTACGGAAACAAATCGGTGTTAAACAAAAAACCCGCCGACCGGCGCTGCACTGTGGCGACGACGTGCCTGCTCTAGTTATAACTGGGCTGCAGTGGCACAAAGGCAAATTTCCTAAATGGGATTAAAGAGTTAAACAATACAAATACAAATACCAGGTGGAATACTTCATCAAAAACCCGTAAGTCGATCGAGCAGGTGACCCATTTTATGTGTGTGGGCAATAATAATATGCTTAAAGTGATGGGCAGACCTGAGTCAGCGTTTTTTGTTTTTTTTTTGGTCTCGGTTTCGTGAGATTGTGGACTTTGGATGAAACGGGGACCTCGCACACAGAAAGTCTTGAGTCAGCAGCTGCTGAAGGACAGGAGAGAGTTCGAGCACTGAGTCAAAACAAACTAGACTCAGTGCACGACCAGCCTTTAGCGGCTGTCCGACGTCGATGGTGTCAGGCGCAAACCGACCAAGTCCAAAAATTTTATATTATTTTATATAGTACCAATTTATGAAGCCTGGAATCCTGCATCATATGTAAAAGTAGCTGTCACCATTATCCAGTAGACATACTCAAAATAAGCATCTGATCAAACCGGCTAGGTCCAGTTTGCATTAGTTTTAGCGGCAGTTTTTTGTTTCTCCTGTAAAATTTGCTTATTTCGACTTGGCCGGTTTGCTCCTGACACCATCGATATGTTTGCATTTTTTTAAAGAAGGTTTGTGAGCTCAGAAAAGCGTTTTTTCCGGTCTTTATGCTTGGTTTTAGTGGTGTTTTCGTTTTGTTTTATTTTTACCGATGTTGTTTGTTATTGGTGCCTTTGACGAAAGGCAGAACTTGGTAGTTTTTATGGAAGAAGTTGTGGACAAGGATGAACCAGGGGTAATCACCTGGCCCCGGGGCACCAAACTGTATAGCCTGAGTTTACTTTAAAGGAACCGGAAGCCCAGCCAACATGTAATTTGCCAGTGAAATGTTTACACAGTGCCTTGTCCAAGAAGCGAGCCTCTTGTCTTCTTTCAGCTGCTGGTTTTGAGTTCAGCCCATGGAGGTACTATTAAACTGGAGTCCGCACAGCCCTCTTCGCTTGCCCCGCGAGCCGCGAACAATTGAAACCCCAAGATGGCGGAACAAGTAGGGCAAGGCACGGCAGCGCAAGGCCGCCCCGTACAGTATTGTACATGTAATAGATAGGGCCTAGCCAGCGCTGTTCTGTCTATCTTTTCACGGATGTGATAAAAATTAAAAGATAACAAGCAGAAATAATAACATTTATTTTATTTACGGATTATCATATATTATTTAAGTGTTTGATAATAAATAAATCTATGATTTATGCTGTTTTTATATTATGTTATTTTTATTGATTGGTCAATCGTTTGGAAGTAAAATTACAAGTAAAACTAGGGAAGGGAGCTATGTAGTACTCTTTTTACCGCATGTTATTTTAGCTCATGACGAGTCATGTTAAAAAAAAAAATCACTGTGCGGACAGGAAACTTTACAAGTCAGTTTCTCTCAGATAACCAACAGTAAGAATTAGAATTATTAAAAAACACAAAAAAAAAACATGCTAAAGAACTGAGGGAAAGTTGGTTTTGCCATAGACCCATTAAGATCCAGGCAGCTGGTGCATGTGTGTGTGTGAGAGAGAGAGAGGAAAAGTCATAATAATAAATCATAGGCCTAGATGTAGTAAATGATCTGAATAGCCAAGAAGAAAAACATCTTAAACCACAAGCTTGGTTGTACTCACTTGTTAGATTCGATTTATGCTTCCTCCATTGTTGTCAGTCATGCTAACAGGTCTTTCAGGACTGCCATTACTACATAAATATTGTGCACTCCAGAATGTCAAATGGCTGTGAGCTTACTCCAAATTGTCAGTACAATGTTAAGAGTCATGTTAACACTGGTCTTTCACCACCATAAACTGATAAAGGTATGTAGTCCAGGATGTCAAATAGGGCTGTGTTGTTCCTACGAGTGAATAACAGCCATCGCCACTAGAGTCTTTCAGGACTGATTCACACCATAATATTATGTACAAGTCTTATTGTAAAATCCTTTACTTGAGCTGTATTAATGCAGCAGTAAAGGGTCAGAAGAGCCATCAACAGAGATTTACGTTGGAGAACTGTGTATCAGTAATGCATGTATATCATGAAAACTTCTCATTGATGTAAACTTTTTTCATTATTATGTGGTGTCACCAAGTTGTAGAAAAGGAATGAATACAGAATAGACGTACATATACATTTTCAATCCGGGGTCCATGGAAATTTGAGATATACTATATATGGAGGAAAAGGATTGTTTTGCTCAATTTGTGACGTTCTGATCCACGGTTCTTGTGAACAAATCGTTCATTATAGAGCCTTCCATGATGTGTTAAAATTATATTGCAGAATAGTCCGCATATTTCTTTGATGATCTGGGAGACATGGTCGTCTTCTGTCTCAATGCAGTGGCGCTCCATACAGTGCTTGCCAAGCTCAAGAAATACTGAGCTGCCAAGGGACTCCAGGACTTCGATGGTCACCAGCCGTGTAGTCACTGGTGAAACAGAAGCTAACGGGCCTTCCCTAGCAGTGACCAAAAGCCGTCGTAATGATCGATCTGCAGCTTTAACCACACGTAAAGTGTCCCTGCTGGCATACATTAGTCCACCATTGTCAATACTCCGAGTGAAAACTGCTGCTGTGCTAAGTTTATCTTTGTCAGTCAGAAAACTCTGACACTCGGAGCACCGAATTTTCCGTGCCATCTTCCTGCAAATAAATCCGGCAATGTAGTGCAAGACATGATCATGGTACACTCCAGGACTCATCAGCATTTCGCTGAACTCAGGGTCATGACTGGCATTGCTGGCTGAAGCTTGTCCCTCATTTGGCAATGGCAGAGGTGCAGAGTCTTCTGAGGTGGAATCAGCAAACAAAGTGTTGTTCACTTCTGGCAATGTGCTGCAATTAGCTCGCTGAGAGGCTGCTACCCCGTTCCTCAGTAAAAGAGCCCTGAGGGCCCACTGAAACTGCAGAAATCTTGTCGATGAGAAAATAGCCGATGGGTTGCTTAAAGCTCTTTTTGAGACCAACGACCAGCAATACAAGGGCCTCTGTAGCAAGAGTGTCAGCAGCAGCAGTTTGAATATACCCATAGTTAATGAAGCCAGCATATGTCTGCAACTTCTTGTCATACACCATTTCTTTTCTGATGCTCATTGAATCGAACATGATGGCGACATCTTTCATATCCTGCTCCAGCAGACACTTGCTTTTTAGATACTCCACTACACTGGCGAGAAAACCAGGCTGAACACTGTTTGATGAAGCCCATCTTCTGATGGAATCTGGGTGAGGAAGATGTAAATACTTCCTGACATACTCATAGGCAGCAGCACTGTAGAAGTGCAGTGTTACCGCAAAAGCCTTCAGGTCATCTGAATATCGATGTCCTTGCTTGGAGTTGCCCTGAGCCTGCAGCTCATTCTCAATAAGTGTAAATGTTTCCTCACTGAAATTGTCCTTCAGGAGACTGACTTCTTCGTCATGCAACAACCTTTGCTTTGAAATATCCTCCAGTAAGTTGGAGATGCGAGATTCCCTGCGTTTCAGTTTTGCATTGACGTTCTTCAGATCTTGTGTTTTGTCGCGTAGTTTTGACTCAACGTTGGCCAGTTTCTTCTTTGTTCTCTCCAAATCTGCTTCCACGGAAGGGCAACAGTAGTTGTGATCCAAAAAAGAAACCTTTGTAGGGACGCTTTCACAACTCGACATGGTGGAGCTAGAAGGTGGCCCTCTTTTCTTAGGAGATGGCCGCTTTCTGACAGGCTGACACTGCTTTAGGGCAGGGTAGTGGGGAAACACAGAGGGCACAGCTGAGCTTGAGAGTGTCTTATGATCCAAGCCAAAATTAAAGTCGGATGGCAGAAAATGTGCACTGCACACCTTGTCAAATTGGGTGGGTACCCAGGGTTTCCCATCGGGTGTCTGTCTGCTGATGCGACTGACCCACAGTTTCATACGTTCAGGGTCCTTCCGAGGGAATCTGGAGGTTAAAAAAAAAAAGCAACAAAGTTTTAAAAAAAATCAAAATAACTGATTTGAAAACAAATAGTGGCATCTGATAAACAAATATAGCACTTAAATCTGCTTTTCCCCCAAACACATGAGAAATCAAAAATATGTCAGAACAATTAAAACTAAAAATAGAGTTAGCCCTGCAGCTACCTGTGTCTGAAAGGGAAGGTAGAAAGAAAAAGTGTGTGTGTGGTGTGGTGATGAAGAGCAGCCCACAAAAATAAGGCAAAATACCAGCATGAGGATGAGAAAGAGTGGGAAGACATAGAATTAGAAAAAAGGAGAATGGGAAGGTTGTAAGTTGTTTATCAGATATCTATTTTGATATTGGTCGCACAGAGAGCATGCACTGATGGCACTTACATGCAGGTGACTGCACGACCAGCAGCTTGTGACTGCACCACCAACAGGTGACCGCACAGACATGCAGTTGATGCTTAGACATGAAAAGTGTTCTGACTAGCACAGATTAACTGAGAGAGAATTTGGAAGGACTTCCGAATGTGTTCCATAGCCCGAGTGAAAACAATACATAGCTACCCCGGCGGCTTCCCCTGATATGTCAATCTGACTAGACCCTCACGACGTTACATATCAATCTGACAATGCCTATGCACTTGTCGAGCTAAGGAACGCATTCGGAAGTCCTCCCCATTGTTTACTTCTTCTGGACATTTACCATTTCATTTACTGCCTCGTGACCGCACCTAGTGCATTGACCACAGATATGATATTGATAAGATCTAGATCTCTGTTTTTTTTTTTTATAAAGATCCTTCTGCCTCTACAGATCGACTACATGTGTAGTCTAGTTCTGTATCATAGTCAAAGTCAAGCCCAAGGTGTAGGCTATATCATTTCATTATACATGTCACCATTCTTTTATGCTAGTCTCGAGTTCTAAATCGAGCCTACCCTTCCTCGTGGTTACCGAGCGCGTCCCGATTAAAAATTAATCATTAAAAATCAACATTCTTCTTACCTGTGAAATGAAACTGGAGTTTCCTTGGTGCATCTGTTGTTGCAGTTCACAACACAGCAGTTCTGAACCATGATTTGTATACCGGTAGTCTACTAGCAGTTCAAACAAAGTTGAAAATCCCTCTCTCTGCTTTCGTTAGCTGTTGTGCAACGGATGTGTAAACACTGAGGCGCAGTCCGTGCTCGCCCTAAACAAGATGGCGACTATTGTCTTCTAATGCGCACGCATGAAATCAGCTGGTACGGACTCCAGTGTTATTAATAGCTCCATGGTTCAGCCAGATACTTGAGAGCACGGAATGCGAAAATGGTCGTTTCCTGTGTGTACAAAGCCGTTTACATTTCTCTTCTTTTTGTGTGTGTATGTGAAGGGCATCCAACTACTCTGGGATTGTCGCCCATACAGTTCCTGGAAAGCTTTCGTCAAAGGTGTTCCTCACTGTTTTGTAAACCACAAAAATCTGCAGGAAGGTACTTCAGTTACATACATTCCATCAGAAATTGTTTTCTGCTTTGTGGTTTGTGTGTATGAGAGAGAGAGAGAGAGAGAGAAAGAGATCGGCATGAGAGGAGGGGGGTAGGGAAAGAAAGATGTTGTAGCCCATATATACAGCAGCGCAGCATCTGCAAAGCTTTTGTCGTTGGTGCTATTTACTGTTATCTAAACCACGAGAAGTCTTCGGGAAGACACAATAATTAGACATGTTCTTTAAGAAATTTGTTTACATGATTTATATGAATGCCGTGGAACTACGGGGGAGAGGAGGGAGAGGTGTGAAGAAAGCCTATAGATCTGGAGACTACCGGGAAGACTTTTGTAAAAGATGTTGTTTTGTGTTTTTGTAAACCCCCCCCCCCCCTCCAAAAAAAAAAAAACCTAGGGGAATACTTCATCAATAAGTCAAGTGTGCATGGTTTTTGTGAATGGCATCGTTACTCAGAGACTATAATAATAAAACCTGTTCGTACGTTTACAGCTTCCCTAAACCTCAAAAATGTGCCGGTGGATTGAAATTAGGCAGGTTCTTTCTCGGTAGAAATGTTGATCATGTGTGCGAACTCCATGGCGTTCGGTTTTTTTTTTTTTTTTTTTGCAGCTTTGTGGTGTTTGTGGAAAGGGGGGAGTTAAAATCTACATCATTTAACAGTCATCAATATTCTTTCATGAAAAACATTCATATTGTCATCTCTTTGAAAATTAAACCTTTCATTGTCAGCTATAAGATGTGTAGTGGTTCAGGTCTAGACGACCGTAAGGAAAATTTTCCTGCCGATTATTTTACACTACAAAACGGGTAGTGCTATTTCAGTGAATGTTTTCGGTACGAAAGGGTGGCAGCAATAAAATCTACATGTTTCCAGTCATATACAGAATCAGTTTCACGGCGTTGGTAATGAAAGGGCTAATAAGACCCGGTATGCATTGTATACTAATCAAGTTTGATCCACCAAGTAGTTTGATGGTGACGAGACGACCTGTAGTTTCGATGAGGCACACTAGCCAACCAATTTTTTCCCCATTGATATTGAAAGTCGTGACGTCACCAACCAACTAGTTGAACGGGCAAATTTGGCTCTTGCACGCCAGGCCTTAAAGTCGTATTATTGCGCTGCTAAACCAATGACTTCTACTACTTCCAGTGTGTTACCTTCAGTATAGCACAGCCGCGGGTTAGTTACACTCTTCCGTCTCTCCATGAGCTGTTTCCTTTGCGTTGGTGGCTTACAGAATGAAGAACAGATGGTGGGAGTCATGGCCTTACTTACAGTTAACCAAAGCCTGGGAAATACCGCATCTTTCATTCAGAACGGACATTGCAAAATGGATCCATCGCGTGAACGCATTTTCCCCCCCTTCCGCCCATTCGTTCTTTTGTTCCTTCCATCCTTCCCTCTGTCATTCTTTTGTTCATTTTAAGTTTGTCTGCCGTTTTTGTTTCTGTCTTGTGTTCTTTCTCTCTGTCCTTTTTTTCCCCGCCTTTTCATTGCATTCTTGGATTATCGGTTGTTTTTATTTTTCTTTTATTCAATCTCTCATTTTAGGTATAATTTTTATTATATCTTCCGTTGGTTCTTTATTTCCTTTTAAATACACGTGACTTTAGTATGTGAACAACGAAATATCTCACTTAAATATCTCACCTCTTGTCTCCACCCCCTCCCCCCACCTCAACCCAAAAACCACCCGATGTCTCTCTCTCTCTCTCTCTCTCTCTCTCTCTCTCTCTCTCTCTCTCTCTCTCTCTCTCTCTCTCTCTCTCTCTCTCTCTCTCTCTCTCTCTTCTCTCTCCCTCTCTCTCTCTCCCCTCTCTCTCTCTCTCTCTCTCTCTCTCTCTCTCTCTCTCTCTCTCTCTCTCTCTCTCTCTCTCTCTCTCTCTCTCTCTCTCTCTCTCTCTCTCTCTCTCCTCGACTATGACCCAAGGCTACCGAGTACCATTAAAGAAATCTGGGTCTCACTGGCCTTAAAACAATTAAAACTTATGCACCATTCTAATTGTATGCTAACTTTAGTTTTTACAAAACTGTTCATCTTTTGGTCCACAACTGCAGGGCTGTGAAACCAGCACATCATTCAGCTTTTCAGCTTGTCAGATTAGGTAATCAGGGTTTTCTCACCAGCGGCTGGGAAATACATTTAAGAGGATCTAGGGCAAAACCTGGAACTAGGTCATGAGAGACAGAAAGCGTACAAGAAATAATCTGGAATTCCTGTCTTGGGTAGGGGGTTGCATTTGTTGTTGTGTGTTTTTTTGGGGGGAAGGGGGGGGGGTGGCGGGGAGGAAGAAAGAAGTTAAGATTGAAAATGCTGGGTAGAGAGAAAGCTGGATGAATATCACAGAGAAGGTTGCTAGGACTGGAGAAATGGAGAAAAGCAATTGGAACTATCGAAGAAAAGGGGCGTAGGAAGCTGACTAGCTAACAGCAAACAGGAGTCAAGGGAGGAACTCAGACCACAACAGAGAGAGAGGAAAAAAAGAAAGAAAGAGAGAAACATATACAACATGATGATGTTCAGTGTATCAACAGCAGCTGTACCCAGACAATTTTGGCTAACATGCAAATAAGTTGGTGGCCACGGTTCCACACATTAATTATTACTCAATGTAGTACGTTTTCCAGAGGCAAGCGAGATCTCTGTCATGTCAAAATATTATACGCTGGTGAGTTCTGTAGGCATAAAGTGGGTAATCTAGTATATATACAGCATTCGTGTTTTAATTGCTTTAGGAATACCCGCGTTTACATAGAGGATAAATAAGTTTTTGTATGTGGCGAGAACAGAGGAGGAGGGGCGTCCGAAAATAACATGCAGTCCAAACTAGTGCAGAGAAAAACTATGGGCTCATCATTAATTATCATTTAACTGTCTGAAATCATTACCTGTTAACCCGGCCCTGATATCATATCACAATCAGTGTACGCTGAAAACCTGCTAGGGTTTGAATGGCAAGCCCCGGGGAATAAATTTTGCATCCCATCAAGATAGATGTGGTATATAACTGTCTGTATATTGTGGGAATACACGGTTGTCTGTGTTTACATGATCAGCTGGGATTGTTTGTACAAATGGCATGAGCAAGCTGGTCCAGTCTTGAAATTATACGCGGCTGGTGATAGGCGATAAGGTGGTTTCTTACACCAGGTTATAGGAACACGGGGCCTACTGTGGTTTCTTACCAGTGGAGAAATTTGGGGATTTAAGTTTTGAAATACCGGGATCGTTAAGTAATGCACAATCATAATATGGAAGGCAAAAGGAAAAAGTTGTTTGTAGCAAAGCCTCGCGTGCGAAATGATACAGAAACGATTCAATAAAACGCAAAGGAAGAGGAAAGACAAATCAAGCTTTCAGTCTACTGATCTCCTTCAGGGAAAAACAAAATTGAACAAATAACAAAATCGTAGAATGTTTTACAAATACGGGTACTTAGCTACGAGTTTTAGATTTGGATTTTCGGAACGCAGCCCATCCGCCAGTTTTTGGTGGCTCGAAATATATGGAACTGCAGAGTCTCTTTTATATTTCTTTCCACATTGTGCTTAATTTCTATTAATGTTAAAACTCAATCCTCTTTGTTTAATTCCATTTGCCCTATCAGAGTCACCAGGTGTGCTTTATTTGAAAAGCTGGCTGGATCGTTGTGAAGCCAATAAATGCATTAGACTTGAGCTTGGCGAGATACAGATTTTATAATAGATTTAGAACCACTGGGATGGATGGGGGGGAGGGAGATGTGATTGAACAGATGGATGGCTGAGTTTATGGAACTCACATGCACAATATAGGATGAATGTTGCACCCGGCACATTCTAAAACAAAATGCCCCTTTTTTCAGTATTGTATTTGAATGTGTTTTGCTGTGGTTTTACGCCATGATACAGTTTACAGGGACTATTATACAACCAGATCCAAGTCGTGGACTCTCGTCAGGTTGTGGTCAAATGAACGTTTCATAAAAGATCAGGAAAAATTAATTAATTTGCATTCCATCCTGAGATGGATTCGAACCGGGACCTTTTGCTCCCCGGGTTAAAGGCACTAACTGAACCATTGTACCGGCCCTTGTTATGTTTGGAACAGTAAACGCTCAGATAGATAAAGACACCCTAGTAGGTAGGTTACGCCGGGAGGAGGGGTTGAATGCTGAGGAATTTACAAAATGGGAGGAATAGTAAGTGTTGATCAGAAAGGTGGAGAGATGTTATGGCGTAATAATGGAAAAAACTAGACTGTCAGTAAAAGAAGGTTGTTAGGGACACGTTAGACTAATTACAAAAGCAAATAGAGAATATTGAGGTTTGAACACTGTTCAGCAATGGCTTATAATGCAAAATACCACGCCCCCGTAACAACAGCCCGGAGTAAAATCCAAGAAAAGAGATAAAAAGATTGTAAGTGTAGAAGTCGCTGGGACATGCGAACCATCAAAAGATCATCACGCGAGCACTTTCTGTTTGTTGAAGTTCAATCAAAGCTGCGGGTTGGAATCGCTGTCTCGTGACTCACTGGGGGTCTGGTTCCCCTTACCTCCCCACCCCCTCGTTTCCTCTTTCCCACTTTCATTTTTACCTTTCTTTCACTCTCCTGCCCCTTCACCCCCACTTCATCACCTACGAGCTCCGAGTGCTCACGCTGGGGTCTGGCATAAATCAGGAAGGGAGGAGGGGGCGGGGGAAGAGAAGGCAGGTAGAGGAGGAGGAATTGAAAGGATTTTTATGGCTACACCTGCCCCCACTTGAAACAGCTTTGCACTCTCTCTCTCTCTCTCTCTCTCTCTCTCTCTCTCTCTCTCTCTCTCTCTCTCTCTCTCTCTCTCTCTCTCTCTCTCTCTCTCTCTCTCTCTGCTTCCGTCTGTCTCTCTTTCTCTCTCTCTCACTTTCTATATGTATCTGTTTGTATGTATGTGTGTGTGTCTGTCTCTCTTTTCCCCTTTCTCTTTCTCTCTCTCTCTCTCTCTCTCCCGCCCTCTCTCTCTCTCTCTCTCGCCCCCCCTCTCTCTCTCCCTATCCCTCTGCTTCTGTCTGTCTCTCTTTTTCTCTCCCTCCCTTTCTATATTATATATCTGTTTGTGTGTGTGTGTGTATGTATGTGTGTGTGTGTGTGTCTCTCTTTTCCCCTTTCTCTCTCTCTCTCTCTCTCTTTCTCTTTCTCTCTCTCTCTCTCTCTCTCTCTCTCTCTCTCTGCTCCTCTCTCCCCCCCCCCCCCGTCTATCTCTTTCAGTTTCAATCATTCGAATGATGTCGGGTAGGATGAAGTTGACCACGTTCTGAGTTATTCAAGTATTATTATTGTTATTTTAATTACTATATCCAGGTACAAAAATCAAACAGAAGTGCAAGAGTATGTCCGAATGACAAAATTTGTTAGAAAGCCATTTGCAGCCCACACTACAACTTACCTTAGAGAGAATAATTACATTGTGTCCGTTCAAGTAGATTTATCCCCGTCTGCAAAACTTTGTATATGAAACAATAATGGGGGCTTTTTCACCCTATTTCGTCAGAAACAGGAGTTCTTGTGTTCTGTGAGCGCTAAAAGTGCATAGTACCAGGTAACATACCCACCTGGATGATGTACCTGTCGGTATTTCTTTGTCGGCATGGCTGCGTGTTTGTATGTAAGCTGGCGTGTTATCGTAAGTTGTCGGCACCTTTCTTCTGATCAGGTGGTAATCTATGTGGTACATGCCATTTTGTCTTTGGTAATCTATCTATCTATCTATCTATCTATCTATCTATCTATCTATCTATCTATCTATCTATCTATCTATCTGTCTGTCTGTCTGTCTGTCTGTCTGTCTGTCTGTCTGTCTGTCTGTCTGTCTGCCTGCCTGCCTGCCTGCCTGCCTGCCTGATGTGTCTGTCTGCCTCTGTCCGTCATACTCATCCTGACATATCTGGTTTTGCCCCCCGCCCCTGGTCACCGGTTCTCATAATAATCTTTCTCTCCTCTCTGCCTATCTACCCCCCCCCCCGCCCCTTCAATCAGCAAAACATTCCTACTTTTCTGCCCCATTTGTTCTTCTTGTGCTCACTTTGACTGCCCTGAAATGTAGGTCGCGTGCTTTTTACGTGTTTGCCCTGGTTTCCACTTTTTCTTGTCATTTTCTAACAAGCTTTCAATAGGCATCCAAAGCTTTCACTAGGCACCCGAAGACGTTCGGTGCACTACTTGTAAACTGCTATCACTAAGACTTATACTTCCGGAAAAATGTTTGGCTGTCTGCCTGTCTTTCAGTTCCATGTGTACATTGTCTGGTTTGTTATTATGTACCAACCGATATTTGTCCAGAGTAATGGGAATCAAAATGTACACGTGTTGAAATGTGCTTTTTAATGGCGAGAACAGCCGGTGTATTAATTGAGAATGGGAATGAACGATTCAGATGTGGGAAAAGGAGATGGGCAGAGTTTGGAGATTGAGTAACGTCGTGATATGTAATTTACCAGGCCACTGCGTCGAGCTAAACAGGAGAAATTGAAGAGGGCGAGAGATTTCACATCCATCCCACGCCCCTCCAAACCCACCCGTCAGGGGCCATTGTCTCACGTCCTGAGCTGCCTTCTGTTTCAGTGTTGAAGGGAGATAACAATGACAGTGTAGCATTTTGAATTGTCGTGAGTTACGGTTCCTTGCAGTGATTCTACCCGTGGATTTAAATGCCATCTGGTCGAAATACGTTTTTTTTTTTTTTTTTCCTGTTTTGTTTTGTTGTTTTACTAATGATTTTTTAATACGTGATTTGGAAATTTTCGTAAATTTTTTTTTTAACAAGTCATGTGAATGTTGGTGACTTGGGCAGTTTCAATCTTCAATCCTCAGCGGAAGAGAAGTTATTGGGAATTTTAGTTATTTATTTGTTCGATTGACTATCACAAACATTAAACCTAGCATGGAATGCTGATTGCACAACAGCTGCATACTTAACTTCAGCTAACAGATGACTGAAAGAACTAACAATTAATCAGAGAGAATCCATGCGTATTAAGGAAAACAAATATTTTAGGCCGGCGATAGAAACGTTATCCTGCTGGGGCGTAAGCCAGGATTTGCCTGAAGGAAAGAGAGAAGACGGAGGCTAAATTTTCAGCCTGTGTGAATAATTCATTCATTCTTTGCCAGTGCTCAGTGCACGAAGCCCTGACTGCGGAATGCGTGGATTCCTATGTATGAGTTGCATGTAGCGCGTCATCTGGAAGATGCGCTCACCTACAAACTGATGTGTGCGGGATAACTCACTGCACTCACACTTTGTCTTCTCGCGGCCATGTCGAGAGTAGTACATTTGCTACGCTAGCCGCATGTTGGCGTACGGAGAGGTAACACTGGGATTTGGGGAGGTAAGGGGTATCCAAGATGTAACGTTGTGTATTGTGAATGGCTGTTGCTAGGAGACCGTGGCATTTTTACATTAAAAGCAACAGTTGAACAATAAACATAACTTAGTATTTTCTCTACTCGGCTTTGTAATGAGGCGGCGGTCCCTTAACACCAGCACTTGCGATTAATGAGGATATACTGAAAGTGAAGGGGGTGAAAGAGAGAGTTAAAACCCCAACAAAATCGTTACAGACGCCGACTTCGGTTTAGTCTGCTATCAATGCAGATAAAACCTCTGTTAATATTTACTTGTAGAGAGGGACTGTCTATTTAATTTACCAGCTTTATCCATTCTCTTGGGCTCCAACGAAACAGTATCGGTCCTGCTAACCTGGGAAGCCCGAGCTTTAATACAACATAGGTGTCTCCGCAGCACAAAGTCATAAGCTGAGCACCTGTCGCAAGATGGTTGTCATGATTTGCTCGTTGAGGCTGAATTCGATCACCCAAATCGCCACAGTGTTTATATTCAGTTTGGAGGGAGGCATCTGGCTGCAAGTTTATGAGTAATAACGGAATGAAATCTGCCCCGCCTGTTGCTTGTTGTTATAAGACGGGGTAGGGGGGGGGTGGGAGAAGAAAGAGAGAGAACGAATATTAGTGATAATAAACTGGGAGCTCATCTGTTATGCTGCCTGCGCTAGATCAAGCAATATGACACAGGCCCACCTAATAACAAGTGGAACATTCTGAAAGCGTATCTCTCATCTCCACCCTCCCCCCCCTCCCCGAACCAAAGCCCCCATCCCCACCCGCATTTATTTTGACCAGTTTCACCGACTGACCTTTGAACTGTTTACTCCCTGCCACATTATGTGCATCAGTACGACCTTGCCAGCCAACACTGCTATGATGCATTTTTTGTGTGTCTCACTTCCATCCTAGCCCAGTCTCACCCTCATTCTCCCCCAACCCCAAACTATTCCCATCTTTCTCTCCCAGGACCAAATATCGACCCATCCTGCAGCCCGCTGTTCCAAAATAAACTGGCTTTCTGCTCCACTAGTACCGATTTCCCCGTGATAAATGCCCTGCTGATGGCCGGCGTTTGGGCAACGAATGGTCAGCATCTAGAGAGACCTGGAAAATTTGCTACTTTCTCTATGACTATTTTCCTGGCGACACAGCAGCTGACGCTTCTTAAACAAGACGCCCATCCTTTCTGCCTCTCGGCCGGCGCGACGGCCCAGTAGTCTTAGCGCAGGGTCAGGGCGTGGGAAGTCTCATAGCTCAAGCTCCAATCACGCGCGGACGGAACCAACCTAATTAAGGTGTAATTAAGACGGCCTGACATGGATCCAAGCCTGGTCGCTGGCACTGCCTTACTGTGCTGAAAAAGGATGGAATGTAAAAATTCAATAAAATGACTAGTATAGCCAAGTTATAGTCATAAACTAATAAGCCATCTTCTCCATTTCTCATTTGGTATAATACCCGCTCTAATAATACCATCTCCCATGTCACTGTAATCAGCCTCAATATGTCCATGAGTGGTATGATTCCGCTTGGTGTGGGACATGAAGGCATTAGGTAGAAAGGAATACATTGTACCACTGTCGTATCACAAGTGTAGATGGCATTCTGCCTACAGTGGAACCGGAGTTTTGCTCCGGTGAACATTGGTGCAGTTTCATCTGTCATTACAGTTTAGATTCATTGATATGTAGTGGGACATTCGTGATAACCTATCGTAACATTGCCTCACATGGAATCTCAGACTGTCTTGATCGCGGAATGATTGGTTAGGACTACAGAGACATTCTTTGTGTTATGTGCATGGTTCTGTGGGTTGTATGACATTTGGAGCACGACTGCAGTTCAAAGAAAGCCGCCATGTGATATTTGGAGCACTAAGTTAGTTCAAAGAAAGCCGGCATGTGACATTTGGAGCACTAGCATTTTAATCAACCTGTTGACTATCGATTACTGTACGAATATTTTGCAATAACTTGCGGAGGGTACCACAGGGATAGAAAGTTTCTTTATAGGCCAAATACACTCTCCGTCAGTCAATTCCAGATGTGTGGAGACTGGTTAACGTTAGCAAAGTGTTTGTTGAAGCGTTTTAAATCTTACAAAATTCTTTGAAATTATTTGGATGTCAGGATATATATAGAATCCAAATATAGATTATTGTAAGCATAACTGAACAAAGAAACATGTTAAATAGTCCATTATTTATTCAACGATTGGTTTTATATTTCATATTTTTTTCGTTAAAATCTTGGAGCCGTGAGCGGTTTGAATAAATGTTGTTTTTTTCCCTTTAATAAACATTTTCCGTCGGCGTTTATACATACTTGGGACTGTCTCTTGAAGAGGATCGCATTAATAATGTTTATTTTATTGTTGTTTTTTTTTATAATAACTGGTTGAACAAAATAGATAATCTACGCGAGACTTCACACTGTTGTCGAAGGCAGCGAGATGTGGCAAATCGTCTGTATTATACTGAAGTATGGTTATATTTCCATTACTGAAGGATTTCTGTGTTGATTTAATCCAGTCTCTTTTCTTCACATCTGTTGGCCTGGCTCCACAGTTTTGTGGAGTGAATTGGGCACAGAGATCAGGATCGCCACAAATGTCACAAACAGTGGCCATGGACAAGGACAAGAACAACAACAATAACAATAATGATGATAAAATAATAATACCTGTAATAATAATAATAATAATAATAATAACAACAACAACATCATCATCATTATCGTCATCATTTATAGACCAGTTTTTTTTGTTGTTGTTTTTTTTACCTAATTCATGATGATGATGATGATCAGAACAAAATTTGTTGAGTGTAAAGGATAGAAATTTTTTTCAATAGATTTGCGACTTGATGTTGATATGAGTCCGTGAAATTGTAATCGATTACCAGCAACGGTGTAGGTGCTCCAAATGTAATACTGAAATTTTATTAATTATTGGTAGTGCTCCAAATGTCATACTGCAATCTGACCTAGATTTAGACAGTGCTCCAAATGTCATATGTTAAAAATTTTGGTGCTCCAAACGGTCATGCTACCGTTCTGTGAGCTCTTGCCGCATATTAATTGTCGTGGCAATTACTGAAGTTGAATTTGGTCTGACTGAGCGAAATATGACGTGTTTGACCGGGCCCTTTTGCTCTGAAGATTGTTGACTACGAACTGCATCGACAATCACCCATGTCTGATATTTATAATCTACTTTGATTTCCGAGATATCCGAGTACTATGGTAGCAAAATCTTTCGTTTAACCCTTTGTGTACTGGCACAGAATTGTTACGAGCTCTTTACTGCCCTATCAGTTTTAAATTTCGGCTTGTTATTAATAACTGCGAATTATTGGTGATTTAGATTCTGATGATTTGAAGTAACTTAATTCGATCTAAATGCGATAAGGATTCCGGAAAATCCAGCTCTCTCAGCGTCAGCAGTCAATGGGTTATTACAGCTAATACGGTAGTTCCATGTGATTTGATCATGAGGCAGATTCCCTCTTGGAGATTATGCATTGTTATTTATGACACAGGATCAGCTTTATTGAGCTTAATTTTCCATGAGTAATTAGGTCACGCGATGACAGTGACCATCCGATTCAGTGACACTATTATAATTGTTGGACAGTGTGGACTGCTTTATGTGCTTATGTGTGCAGTTGCCACCAAAAGTCGGTCTGGTCATTTCTGCAATATTAAGCGGTGCAGCCGAACGATGCATGTTCCAAGCTCATACAACTACTCATGTCAAGAATTTTGTCAGCATATTATTGTGTGAGGTATTTTTCAAGTGTCAACCGTTTGATTTTAGACAAAATGTGCTTTTCCCGAGCGTTTTGATTTGAAGCTTGATCTTGGATCTCCTCTTTGTCCGTGAAAACGTTTATAAATGACAATTTCTTGGAATGTGCTGGGTTTTGCAAGACTTAGTAAGACATAGGCAAACTTAATTTTGTATCGCTGTCTCTTTGTCCGTGAGTTAAGGATAGGGAGACTGTCATATTCACATCATGTTCCGGGCGTAGATTAACATCCATATTTTAAGTAAATGAGCGTAGATTTAGTGGAGATGCCATTGACTCAGTATTTCAGGGTCAACAACACTGAAAGGGGCGTGTTTATATACCGGTATGTCACCTTATGATGTCATATGGCTGCGAGGATCCGAATGACATGTCAGATAATATCACCATTATCCTGATGTAAATCTCACATACCAATCGGTCTAGTCCCATTACATGAGGTGCATTATATTTACTTGTTGATCTGTAGGCTGAGCTGCTGTTGCAGCATTGACAGAGACGTCAGACATCGATCGAAGGCGAGAAAGAACACAGAGGCACTGGAATAAATTCCCGAAGAGCGGAAACGATCGAGAGAGAAAGAGAGGGGAGAGAGAGAGCGAGACCTCAGCGATCAGTGACAGAACGCACGCGCTTTGATAATATGGTTATGACTCACTGCTTCTCTGATGTGATATCATTACCAGGGCAGGCCCATGCACCATCAGTTGAATATAGCACAGGCCTTGGGTTCACCATTGTCTTGTATTGGCCGTGACATAGAAATGTTTAGGAGCTAGATGCGTCGTCTTGGAACTGCTGTGGCAAAAATTGACTTCCTAGAAAATTTGAGGTTCCTTGCGAACGGAAGTCTTTAAAAAAAAAAGTGCATTGTGGTAACGCTGATCTGTACGAGATTTCCGTGGAAATTAACCTGAAGATAGGACACAAAGGAAAAACGTTTACTTATTATTGGATCGGCAAATAGTTGTTCGTTGGATGAGGATGACTTTTTCGTACCATTGTTTTCATTAATCCGCAGCAGCAGCAGCCGGCGCAGGTAGCGCGCTTGGCATAGGTGGGGAAAGTTCACATGTTCGAATTCCTCTTGAGACGGATGTTCAATCAAACTGTTTCTACCGTGTTTTTAGGTCCTCCGCGGCTTTGCAGGATTTGTAAGCATTGTCAGTTTTGTAGCTTCAGTGTGCTGAAGACGGAAAAAAAGTTTTCAGAAGTAGAGATAAGAAAGTATTCGGTCTTTTTTCTTGAATTTGATGTCCAGGAAAAGCATCACCTGAGCTGAGCAGAAAAGCATGACTGGGCTGACGGAACAGTAGACCTTTCTGATTTTCTATTGTGGAATATTTAACTATTTTTCTGTGTTCTGTGGCATAGAAAATAACCTTATAACCCCTCGCCATTGTTAACACCTGTGACAAATAGGACTAACCAACTCATCAGCCCGTGTGTTCCTGTGTATATTCATACTGTGGAAGTAGAAATAGTGAAGAAAGCAACATTACAATGACTTACATTGAACAGTCATGTGGCAGGTATGGATTAAAAAAAAAAAAAGCCATGAATGGCAATATGAGATTTCATCCATTTTGTAATCTGGAAAAAAAATATTTAGAAACTGTGCCCGTGAGCTCATTAAGTCTGATGTAGCTGATAATGTGCATGAAAACCAATCTGATTCATGTTGTGCCATGTTCTGGTTCTGTGCGGCTGTCAGTTTAAATTTATTGACTTGCAGTGTCGTGGGTGCGAACGAGAAAAGGCATTGTTCTGTTTTTATACCTTCTTTTGTCTTTCCTTCATTTCATTCATTCTGCCCGCTGACCATCTGTAACTCCACAGTTACGATCCCAGGCAGTTTCGCTCTCCCAATTTTCGTTTTTTTTTTTTTTTTTCAATAAATGCACTTATTCAGCTCACTTTGATTGCATTTTTAACTTAACCGTATGTGTTTTTGTTTCTTGTCTTCCTTACAGCCCCATCCCGCAGCAGTACAAGTTCTGCCCACGATGAGCCCGACTTTGAATTTCTCAAGCCAACCTCAGGGAAACCTTTACAGAGAAAACCCAGTTCAGCCTCCAGTAGTGGCGGCGGCGGTCCGCCCAGGAGGACGTCAGCTTCCACCAGTAAGTTACACTTTGGCTTTTTGGAATGATCGATCTGTAACCTTGTGTAATATGGACTCATAGAAGGAGAAATTTGGACTTTGTGGTTTCCATAAGCAAACCTTTTCATATCGATGGCCTCGGGCGCAAACCACACCAATGATTAAAAATACAAATAATATTATTGTACTCCCTTTTTGTCCACCTGTTTTCCCCCGGCAGACTCATTTCTGGTGAATCTCATTGTACATCATACCTCCTGTGCTAACATCCTTCCATAGATTTATTTTAAAAAATATATTATGTGAGCAATCAGTCTGTGACCCTCCCTATTTCCACTTTCAGTTTCAGCCCCCCCCCCTCTCTCTCTCTCCTCTCCCCCCCCCCCCCCCTACTGTGAAGTTGATCTGTCTGTGCTTAGTTCATGCCCTTGACCATTGATAGTATTGTGCTGTTTACAGTAACTGTGTTTATCATCACATTCATGACATTGCTTGTGCCTGTGCGACTTCTGAATTCTGTGTCTGTTGAGTACCAGTAAGCAAGCCGTACAAGTTACTGTTTTTGTAATTTTCTGTGCCTATGCTACACCGTTGTATTGTCTCTGTCGTTGAAGAGATTTGGCCTGGCTGTGCTTGTTTTTGTTTTCCTATTAAAATAAATAGCATTGTCCTTCATTGGGATTGTAATAATAGATCAGTGATTGTTTGCTACATTGACCTGCTGTATTCTAGCGATGAATCTGTCTGATGACTTCTTGTTTGAGCCCAGGCTGTATGCAGTGCTGCGGTCTGGATGTAATCATTATGCTGTATGCACAGTGTCTTCTTTACATACTGTTCCTACACTGACCTGACACTCTAGCGTTTCGATCTCATGATGCACTCACTTGTTTGATCCCCGTCTGTATGCAAGATTGCTGTCCGACTATCGTCGTCATGCTGTACTTACTGTGTACTTGTATTTACACAGTGCTCCTTTACTGACCCTTCGCTCTGTCGCCCCATTCTATATACTAAATTGTTGAGTCATCTCTGTCACCTTCCGGTTTTCTGATGAATGAATACTCTCTTCTTCCCCCTCCCCCACTCTCCATCTCTCTCTCTCCTCCTCCTCCCCCCCCCCCCCCCCCCCCGTCTCGTATTATTCTCAAATGTAGATAGAGGTTTTTTCCCTCATTAATTATTCTGAGAAAGGAGAAAATCCACGGAGTTGGCTAATCATGGTGACGAGCCCGTTGTAAGGTTTGTATTTACCCTGATGTATTAAAAATTGCTGATGCATATCTCGGGAGATTGGAGTATGTTGACAGTTTTTCATTGGCTGTATATGGATAGGGCTGTGAAGAGTCGAAGTTTATAATATCTCCGAAAAATGTTTAACTGCCGTTTCAGTATCACATGGAGCTCTTAATAGACGCCAGAAAATAATGTTGGCATACGTAAAAGTATCCTGTGTGACCCACCATGGACGGTATTGTTCCCTGGTAAAGTACAATTTCTGTGTATCGCGTTGTTTATGGGGAATATTGGGCTCTAGATACTTGTAGGGCGCGCTTTCCGTCTTGTTAGCTCAGTCAGAACATTAAAAACGTTTATATAGCTGATCTCGTCCATGTTAGACACAAATGCTGAACACGTTCTCGAGAGACGTACAATGGATGTAAAGATTTACGGTATACATTATTATGTTAATTTACTGTACAGGTGCCTGTGGAATGACAGATGAGCTTGGTCATGGTCTGAAAAACTAGGTAGTCTCTCACTGTGTTGGTTATCTTTACAAAATTCCCACTGTAGAAAGTTGTAAGTTCAGAGGCGTGACCCTTTTCATAATTTCTTTCCACCTGGAAGTCTGAATAATTATAATGTCCATTCCTGACGGGGGGGGGGGGAGGGGGGTTTACGGACGAAAGAAAAGAGGTTACGGTAATGTCCATGGCCTCTGGCATAGATGCTGGTCATAGCCACAGCCCGCCATACCTCAAAGTTATCACATTGTGTGGTTGGCCAGGCTGCCAAAAACGTTATGTTACGAACCGAAACTCGTCAGTGGACGGAGTAAATAATTAATTTCCTTGCGTCCTCCGCCGCAAAGTCCCCTCCTCCTCCCGTTTTCCTAACATCCTTGTGTCTTCAGCCAGCTTCAGTTTTCTTTCATTCCTTTTCAAAGATCTAACGTCACCAATCGAATGCTCCGTCCAGGCTCTCTGTCTCTCGGTCTCCCTCCCTTCCTCCCTCTCTCTCTCTCTCTCTCTCTCTCTCTCTCTCTCTTTCTCTCTTTCTCTCTTTCTCTCTCTCTCTCTCTCTCTCTCTCTCTCTCTCTCTCTCTCTCTCTCTCTCTCATTGTTGATTGTTGTGACCCACTGATCGAATGCAATTGTCTCTGTCTCTTTCCCCATTGTCCTCTATCCTTCCAACTGCTGCCATGCATTGTTGTGAATCTCCGTCAGTTAATTTTCTGCCAGTCAGATCAACATTTTAAACACTTGCCGTGAACTTTTCCCCACCCACACACCTTCAGAAAAACGGGAATGGGGGCGGGGGTGGAAGGGCCCCAGAGGGGTGATGAGAAATCCTTGAACAGCTCAACATAAAACCATCTGGTCATCAGTATTCGGTGACTTGAACCTGGCCCCTCCTGCTTGTTTCTTCAAACGTTCCCCTTTAGTCAGGTCATGTAGTTAACCCACTCCACGACATTGTTTGGGCCGGCTCCCCCTTGTAACATCGTCCAAGGCTTTGCAAAAACTCTTGATTGTGGGAAGACTTTGCATTCATATTGTAGTTTATTAAAATGTGTGGTGTTTTTACGGGGTTTCACATCAGATCTTCAGATCTTCACCTTATGTCCAGCCTTTTTTTTACCTGGTCAATTTTAATTTGGCCCCAACTGTGGAAAAGGTCCCAAAAATAGTTTCAGTATGTCTGAAATATGTCTGAATTGATTCAATACCACATTGTTCTTTTATATTCTCATATAATTATAAGCACCTGAAACCAACTATAAAAGATATGGGTAAATAACGTGTGTGGTGTTGCTCCCTGTTCAGAAGTCATATTATCAGTACCAGAGTGCGTTTTCATATTGAAAAGAAAATGATGCTAAAGATTTTAGAGGGTTAACAAACAAAGAGAATCATTTTGCTGGACATTTCTTGTACTTCAATGTTCTGCTCGATTCTGTTCAGTTTACCATTGACTTCGGGCGTGGAGAGGAGTAGGTGGGCACGGTTCACGACAGAGCCACATTACCATGTCACCGGTAGCGATATTTTTTTTTTCACCGGTAGTCGTGACCTCTTCATGTCCTAACTGATTCAGCTTCGGGCACTCCAAGCAGTCCAGGTTTCTCATCATTTACAGCGTGCGTTTCTGATGAAGAAGGCCAAATTTTATTGGAGTTTTATTTGGACTCCTTGGTTGCCCGATAGAGGAATAATTGGGGCTGTGGAGGAGGTCGTCATAGTTAGTGTCATGCAGTGGAGATTTAGTGGTAGTGGTGATTTGTGCAATGAAGGCAATTTTGTAGCAGGTTTTAACGTCAAATTTGTCATGAGTTTCGCTTCATTTAGCAGGCCTAGAGAATTGTGTTACCTGGAATTTTGCGCATTATTTGTTTATGGATATGAGTGTGTTTGATGAGTAAGATTGTGTCGTTCCGAGTGACTAATGGTGTCGGGATATTTCCACGGATGGATTGTGAGTGATCATTGCAGAATTCATTTTCTATGTACTCTTATAACAGTTAGTTATCCCTCTCTCTCTCTCTCACTCTCTCTCTCTCTGTCTCTCTTTCTCTCTCTCTGGAAGGAAGGAAAATGAATTCAGCGCCCCAGCCATCATCTTTGCAATAAGCACACAGGTCATACACTTAACATACCTGTTTAATTGCCCCAGAATCCTGGACCAAGGAAAAAAATGCTGCTTTCCTTAAACTTTCTTAAATGTATGATTTTTTTCATCGTCCACATTTCCTCCTGCTCTCTGTTTCTCTCCTCCCTCCCCAGAATTTAAGTATGTCAAGGAAGGCTTAGTTTTTAGCCACAGGGCAGAAGTTTTATATGGCTCGGTCGGAATCTCTTTAAACTTTGCCTGAACTTTGAAGGTAATAATTTTAGGTAGTGTTTTATTTATTTACTCTTCCAACCCTCCTGGAGGCTTTTTGAAGTTTTTTTTTTTTTTTGTCGGTTGAAGCCCTTGACTTTCTGACCTTTGGTTGTTCTTGTTTCGTTTCTTTTCAACGTCAGCAAGGGACCGCCCCCCGCCCCCCTCTCTGTCTCTGTCTCTGTCTCTCTCTCTCTCTCTTTCACTCTCTCTCTCTCTCTCTCTCCTTTTATTTTTTACCGCCCTGTCTTCTCCGTCTATCACTACTATCAGTATAGTTTGAAGGGGTTGTATCGATGAATATTTATCTGTGCATTTTGTTGGCACAACTTTGGATGGAGAAAGGAAATGAGGGGCTGAATATCAGTACGTACGAAGTAGTCATTTGATCAGATTGGCGATTTATTTGCTCTTTAGAACCCATATCGATAACCATCTTCCGCTTTATCATGGTGCTGAATATCCAGGGGCCTCAAGCTGTGTTTTCATGTATACGGAAGCGGATACGGCAATGGAAGCCATTAAAAACCCTCCAAGTAGTGAAATAGAAAGAATGTTTCCGCACGCCGTTTCCGTACACACGAGAACCCAGCTTCAGCGTTAAAAAAGAAACCACATCAGCCTAACTGACGTCAGTTTTTTTTTTTTTTTTCAAACGTATGAAATTTGAACCTTGCACTTACGATTATTTTTTTTTCCCCGTTTGTTTTCCATTCCTCGTATGAGCAGTGAGAGAGGGGGAGAAAGACACAGGGATGAAACGATTCGCGATGGGATCGAGAAAGACTAAAAGTTGAAAAAGATTAGCCATGAGAGAATGAGAGAGCGAGGTGAAAAGATTCTCCGTGAGAGAGAGAGAGAGAGAAAAGACAGATTCGTGTTGGGCATGTTGAAAGATTTGTGCTGAGCAAAGAGAGAGAGAGAGAGAGAGAGACAAAGCCAGAAAGATTAAACTATGCGAGTGTTAAACCGGTGAAAGCCAGACAGACAGGGTGCTATACAGCACACTAAACACAGTCATGTCTGTTGTGTTGTGGGCTGTGACTCACTGCTCGCGTGTATCGAACTTCCCCCAACACCATTGATCTGTCTACGGTTTTTGTCTGACCTTTGAGTAGAACAAACCCCGGTGTGTCGGGAACAAACCTCACTGTGTGTGGCTGTGTCTGGACTGTGCAGTTTTGTGACAGCATTTTTGTGTTGCATTTTCTATCTCCCGTTAGTTGTGCTTACTGAATGGGATGGAAATCATATTAACATAACGTATAAAGTTGGATTTTTGTTTGTTTGTTTGCTACTTGTTATTACTTTAATGTTTATCAAACTTGAGTTAGATCTATGTATTTTATTTTATTTTATTGGATTTTTATGTATTTGACATCAGTGAATCAGAATTGCATCGATGTGACAGTGCCGCCTAAGCAAGAGTTTATGATATCTAGTGTGGACTTGAAGGTAGTGTTTTTTGTTTTGTTCTTAATATCTGTCCAGAATACTCACGGGGAAAAAATGATTGTTTCACACTGATTCATCATGAATTATATTTGTGACGTGGGGGAAGGGTGAGGCGCTAAAATATCTGTCTGTAGCAATATACATGCATTTTCCCAGATAGTGGATCAGATTTGAGACTGCATCAATTATGATTGAAAAGAAGAATTAATTTATAGATGGTCGAAATAACTTGGCACCCAAATTGTCTAATTTGTATTCTTTATGCAGAAGTTGGTGATTTCGAGAACGTTATTGGTGGCCAAAACACGTCTTGCTAAAGCATAATATTCTTGTCTGGTGGTTGGGGGGGGGGGGGAGGGGGGGGGTGGAGAGAGAGAGAGAGAGAGAAGAATCTTGTCCTGAGATATTTGCCTACCAGTAGATCGAGTCGCCGGATGAATCCTTGCGGTGTCATCTCGTAATCCCGGGTAGCTTGCACAAGTTTTGACACACAAGCGGTATTTGAGACAACACTTGGGCCCAGCAAGAGGGTGGACTTGTTGTAGCCGCGGGAAAAGCCTGTTACAGCTGCGCTTATCTGGTACGAATGACTCAAAACTATTGAACGGACCGAGCCGACGGGACATTCTTGACTCCTGGCCAAGGACCAGGTTTTGCTTATGCGAGCGGGACTTTCGGGGGTCCCCCCGCCCGGTGATTCGTATGTGACCTGCGTATATTAATATGGAGTGTGTCACCATTTTTAAAAAAGTTTTTTTCTCTCTCTTTACATAGAGACTTGTGGATCAATTTCTGAATTGCATTCCGACGCAAAGGTATATCACAGGGAGTCCCACAGAGTGACGGTGGCTAATTTGATTATTGTAATTCCTCAGGGTAATTAAATTTTAACATCAGATGGGCCGTGTCATTTATGATAGGTGGGCGTAAAAAATATGGATACGATATTACCTGTAAAACCATCAACTTTCAGTTGAACATCAAAGTTTACATAATTTAGGGCGTCTTCTGTCCTCTCGCTTCTCCTCCACCCTGTTCCCCCTTTCACCGATTTCTTCATTGCGGCCCGCGAAAATCATGCCACTCACAGATGCTGTATGTCCAGACAGTATGGAGGTTATCAAGTCGTAGAAATCAATCATACGGTGTACACTACGGGTATTTGACGGTTGTACTCGACCTTGATTGATACTGAATGCATCTTTACCACTGTTGATGTAGATGTGGTCAACACGATTGTCACTGATCACAACTCAGGTTCGATAAGTACAAACATTCTTCCCACCTTCCTTCGGAATGCAACACGTCACCCAGTTTAGTGTTCTAATTCCGCTTTTTTGCAATCATGGCGTTAGTGTCACCAGCGAACACCAGCTGACACCTGGTTTGTCGCCTGTTAATTCCAAGTCTATAATTATATTGTCCATAGATAGAATGGCAGTACTATTATAAATTTATAAATTTACAAGTTCTTTGTAGAAGCTGAAACCTTCAAGCAAATTTCTCATAAGGGGAGTCAAAGGAGATACAGCTCTTATATGCTGGGATGCCCAAGTGCATGACACGATGTATGCAAATACAGGCTCTCTCTCTCTCTCTCTCTCTCTCTCTCTCTCTCTCTCTCTCTCTCTCTCTCTCTCTCTCTCTCTCTCTCTCTCTCTCTCTCTCTCTCTCTCTTCCTCTCTCTCTCTCTCTCTCTCCTCCCTCTCTCTCTCTCTCTCTCTCCCCCCCCTTTCCAACAATCCTACTGAACTGTACCAGTGACCTGTGTAAATGTTTAGACAGGTCACAGTCCGCGCACAAGACATGGGCCTACTCTTGTCAAATCTTAGGTCATCTGGTCATATCGTTTTGACACCTGGACAATACGTGTCATTGTCAACTCGTACACGGCCCATTGTAACCTGTCCGAATAAAACAGTTGATGTTGTTTAGCCCTGGAGCATTGAGGGATTTCTGTATGTTGTACACAGGCAATGTTAAGTAGGAAATTCTGTTCCTCTTTGGTACATGCGTGCTGAAGCTATCCAATTTCTCTTACGTGCACAGTGTTTGGGGTGTATTGGTTTGGTCTTTCTGGAGACCCTAATGACTCTAGTATTGAGGATAGGTATACCCAACTGTATTAGATATTGTGTTGTGATATTGTCGAAGGTCTTTGGCCATACCCATTGGATGATGTGTCATATTTGGACCCCCCCCCCCCCCACCTAGCAAGTCTTAGTGTGGTTTTATGTAGCTTTTGTATATGTTTCGATCTTAAGATTGTTTTCACGCCAGTGTAAATATGGAAGCTGGTGTTTCTTCTAATATAACACGTGAATAGAATAAATGTATACTTAAGTTGCCGGTCTTTCTCTATGTACCTGCTTGATGAAGCGTGGAGACGTCATATGGTGAGGGCTTTGTATGTGGCGTACAGCAGATTTTATTGATGAAATTATTCATTTCACAGTTTGTTGAGTTTGTTATTTTGACACGAGCAGATTCTGTACAGTTTGGCGTATTAAACATGCAAAAGTGGGAGTTGTGAGGTGAAGTTTACTGTTGGTTAGCGTCATGGCATGGACATAGTTTTTAGTAGGTGTCAGTAGTGGCTTACTCCTAATGTTCATTTTTGTCATGTGTACACGGAGAAGTATTCAGCGCCATAGTGGTGATTGTGACAGTAGATTCTGACATGGAGTTATTTGTAGGTTGCCATTCTTGTGCAAGGTTTTGACATTTCTGCAGTCTGTTCTTGTAAGTCACGAACCAATCAGGCCGCACCGCTGTACCGTGTCAAACGTGTGCAAGGTTTGACGTCTTCTGATCTCTTAAAATATGTCACGAACCGACGTGACCCTGCATCTGTATAACTGTCATTCTTGTATAAGATTTGACAATCTTCGGAAGTCATTTAGTATATCACGGGCGGACCTCAACAGGCGGAACCTGAAACGTTGCGGAGCTCCCACTCTTTTGTATTTCACCAGTTTGCTGACAAATATGCTGTGGCATCGTGTGTATGAAGTACAGCATCGTTTCTTTATGCATACTTTCTTTGCTTAGCCACCGACCGCTGTTGGAGCCAGCTTCCAACGTTTTTGTGTGTGTTTTTGGTGGTGTGTAAGAATTACGTCCAGTGAAAACTGTGTAAATGAAAGGCAGTTCATTATCTAGGTTAATTCGATAGGTATGTTGAGTTACCTTAACACTGACAATTGGAAATGTAAGGTAGAGTCAGTTTGGGTCGTGTAGTCAAAAATTACAGTGAGATTTTTGTTCCAACTTGTGGCCAATTTCTGTTGTGGCCAGTAATTTAGGCGGGGTTGTTGTTTGGGGAACGTAGTCGATCTGATTACAGAACCGAAGAGAGAAAATACTGAATTGTGTTCTCTGCTCATCTATAGCCTACTGAGTAAAATGCTACTGTCCCTTAACAACAACCATTAGGCTAAACCTAACCGTAGTCCTATATGGAGTCGGAAGTGTTTGTTGCAAGTTTTACGTGTGAGTTATGCAAAATGAACAAATTACCAAGAGTTTACAACATTTTTATATTACCCCTTACATCATAATGTCGAGTTACGGGCGAGGAGAATATGCTTCCAGAGTTTTGGAGCCCTCCCAAAAAAGGGTCTTTGAAGGCAGAACTTTCACCCTTAGCTCCATTATAGTATGATGTAGAAATAAAATCCAGATTGGACACACGGCGCAAGTAAAATCCTTCCGTAAGTTTGAAGTGTCGGGAAAACGTGACCCACAATCTGCCTCCCTGGCATGCAGTGATGTTACCTAATTTTTGGGGAGGCTATGAGTTTTGGGTATCTCGGTGTTGAACTGGTGTGTTTTACCACCATTCCTTCTCAGATTTATTATTTGTCTGCTATATTTATTCAGTGAAGAGAATGTGGAAATCTGATTCGATTGTCTTATACCTGTAACACCACGCGTATCTGGCACTCTAGTCGGGAGGGTTTCAATGCTACACACGAAAAGTAGAGGGCGGGTACACAAAGCTAGTGGTGTTAGATTTGTTACACTTTTAGATGTGTGTTTATTTTATCGGTGGTAGTAGGTGCAGTCTGTGTGACTAATGCATTACAGTCTTTGGTAATGCATAACAGGATTGTTAAACCCAGCAAGCGTTATTTTTATTGGATATTTTTAGCTCTGTTTATCGGTGCTAGTACTAGGTACAATCTATGGCAGTTGTAGAATATAAGTGATGGTCGTTTAGAAGAGGAGGGATATACTGAACAAATGTCACATTTACGTTGGATACATTTAGCTGTGATGTCTTTGATAATATTAGGTTCAGTCCATATGACTTGTACATTAAGACTTTTTTTCTTTTTTGGTGATTCTGCATTTGTGTTGGGTATAAATTGTGTTTCTTGGTGATATTAGATTCAGTCCATGCGAAATTTACAATTTTTTGTTATTTAAAAGAGGATAGACATTCTCAGCAAGTGTGACATTTGTATTAATATTGGATACTCCTAGCTGTATGCTTCTTGATGTTGACAGGTTCAGTCCATTTGACTTGTACATAAGGAGTTGTGTTTTTTTTCCTTTTTTCTTTTTTTAAAAAACCATTATTCTTGGTAATTTAGAAGGGGTCGCTATATACTTAACAATTGTTACATTTGTGTTGGATACTTTACCCAGTGTGTTTTTGATAATTTTAAGTTCAGTCTGTGACTTGTGCAGTGTAAACGACAGTATTATCAGAGTTTTGAGTAAATAGTAAGAAAATAGTTGATTTCATTCACCAGCTGGGTGGGCTCCTTCACTTGCAAAAAGTATTTTATTATGGACTACGAACCCCGTCCAGTCATAATACTCTCTCTCTCTCTCTCTCTCTCTCTCTCTCTCTCTCTCTCTCTCTCTCTCTCTCTCTCTCTCTCTCTCTCTCTCTCTCTCTCTCTCTCTCTCTGTGTGTGTCTCTTACTCTCACTGTCTTTCTCTCTCTCTCTCGCTCTCTCGGTCTGTGTGTCTCTTACTCTCACTGTCTTTGTTTGTCTGTCTCTTTCTCTCTCTCTCTCTCTCTCGCTCTCGTGTCTGTGTGTCTCTTACTCTCACTGTCTTTGTTTGTCTCTCTCTCTCTCTCTCTCTCTCTCTCTCTCTCTCTCTCTCTCTCTCTCTCTCTCTCTCTCTCTGTCTCTCTGTCTCTCTCTCTCTCTCTCTCTCTCTCCATTCATAAGTAGCAAAACTTATCAAGTATAATGAAATATCCATATGCTTTCGTTTATTCAACGCTAAAAGGAAGCATCTATGATCTCGCACACGCATGAGCACTCCTCTGCGCGTGAACCATCTGGAGCATGCCTTTCTTAATGTGTTGTAATTTTCTTCTTTTTATGATCCAAGTTTTTTTTTTTTCTCCTCTTTCTCAATAGGCGCCATCCGCTTGGCTGGCAAACTCCCTCATCCGCCCGAGTGACGTGTTCCATTAGTATTGTGGAAAGGCATAATGGGTCGGACGTAGTTTGTATTCATGTGATTGGTTGAGTGTTTACGTTCCTTTACTGTGCACACAGTATGGTTGGCCTTTGTTTTGATTGCATGTAATTTGACTTGGTTAATTAAGTGGAATGTCATTGTATTATTAAGTAGAATGATGATATTGACGCAGTTCGTTATCAGATGCGTGGAGTATATTGGCCTGTTGACCCCGTGGTGCAAGGGGGTTACTTGTGTGTGTTCCAGGAAAGAATATATTTTCTTTGTTTATGTTCGGCAGTGGAGTTATCACGTGAGAAGGTTACGTCGTAGTGTGCGGAAATGGCTGCTTGTTAGTGACATATATGTGGAAATAATCATTAATTTTTTTTATCAGAGAGGGTACAGAATCGCCTTTCAGCACAGTCATGTCAGCAAATGTGATATTTTTCCATTTATTTGCTCTGATCTCTTTTCGGCCGGGACTGTGGCCACACAAAAAAGTCTGGCTTGAGTGTAAGACATTCCAGCTTCAAATCCCTGTAACGTCCAGCTTGATTTCTCTTAGTATTTTTGGGACATTCTCAGATATCTTAAGAGGCCATAATGCCTTGTCCCTGTTAGAATCTCCGTGTACTGTAGTAGTGAAGATGGGTTTTCATGTGTACGGAAACGGCAACGGAAACCGTCAGAAACCCTTCAAGTACTGAAATAGAAAGAATGTTTTCTTGTGTGTGGAAATGCCGTTTCCATACACACAGAAACACCCTTTCTTTCTACTACTTGATGGAGTTTTGCCGTTTCCGTTTCCGTCTCTGTTTCCGTATTCATGAAAACACAGCTTTATGGTGGAAGTCTCTCGAGTTCGAGGTTTCGGCTGTGGAGCTTTCTCTGGGTATGGCAATGGCTCCAGTGTCTCAGTCTTGTGCTGTAAAAAGATTCAAAGCATTAACAAAATAACTAAAGAAACAGTCTGTATTCTCCATCCAGCACTCAGTTTCTTTTTCATTTGCTTTCATCTTTAAACGATTACACGGGTCAGTAGGACTGGAGGTAGCTATGTTGCCTCTTGGTCATGCACCACCCCCAAGTATTGGACTATCATAGTTACCTAAGTATTACATTGTCTAAGTGTTACAGTATCCCTGTGTATGGCATTATTCCATTGTGAAACAGTGCCCGTAAAGTAACATGCCAAAGAGTGCTTTGGTTTTACAAGGGAAACCCTGAAGGCAAAGCTCATCTGATTTCCTGCCGGGGCAAAGTAAAAAATTCAGACGTGCTTTAAATAAGAAAAGAAAAGCATTAGTCATCGCTGTGGCCCCGGGAGGTTGTACATGGCTGGGGAGCAAACAGCTGTTGGCTTCAGAATATTATATGTGGGAGACCACCGTTTCTTCTTCTTTTTCTTTTATTTTTTCATTTGTAGCCTTAGGGTGTACATTTACGTGATATACACAGATTTGTTACCATTTATTCTGAACTTCATTTTCTACAACAACAAAAAAAAATAATTTTTTTTTGAATCTTAACCGGAAAATAAAACTTGAAAACGGAAATAGAACTTGACATACGAAAGAACTTGAAAACGGAAATAGAACTTGACATACGAAATAGAACTTGAAAACGGAAATAGAACTTGACATACGAAATAGAACTTGAAAACGGAAATAGAACTTGACATACGAAATAGAACTTGAAAACGGATATAAAACTGGACATACGAAATAGAACTTGAAAACGGATATAAAACTGGACATACGAAATAGAACTTGACATAGGAAATATACCCTGAAATAGGAAATAGCACTTGAAATGAGAAATAGAACTTGAAATAGGAAATAGAACTTGAAATGGGAAATGAAACTTAGGTCAGGTAAGGATGGTGGCGCACTGGGTCAAGTCTGTTTTGCCTCGGCTTAAGCGCAAGATGTGGACAATCGAGTTAAGCGGGGACCGTGCCCACAGGCGAGCCTGAAACATGTCTATCCCAGTAGTTTAGGTACGAACAAAACTGGGTGAGCTTGTGGAAAGAGAGACTTCTAGCAGAGTCAAAAACAGACGCCAAACAGGCGTGACTCAGTGTGCCACCGCCATCCGGTAAGAAATTCCGCTTTGTACGGAATTATTTTTTTTTTCGATAAAATTAATCAATTTTCCAGGCTGTGCGATGATGCAAGTTAGGAAGCTCAACACTTACTACATTTATATGGTCATTTTGCCAAAGCCGACAAAAAAAAAAAAAATAAATAAATAAAAAATTCATCGATATAATAATTATGAAGAGTGATAAAATATTAAGATGCGGTGGTGGGTAGAATGTTCCTTACTAGCAAAAAATAAATAAAAAAATTCGTTGTTTGTATTAATTATGTAGTGCGATAATACGCAAATGCTCTGTTGGGTAGAGTGTTGATTACTTATCCTTGTGATCTTGTTACACTAAGGCGTACGTTTCCGGTCTGCACCGCTCCCAATGCTGTGACGACAAAATTAATATGCTGGGGCAGAGCTAGGTACCGCAGCTAATCTAATGTTCAAATTAATGTTAATGTTAAGTAATTAGACTTTTTGCATAATTCTTCGCACATTTCCAAGGTGGAACATAGTTAAGGGACCTCCCCGCCCGTCTCTCTCTTTCTCGCTCTCTCCCCCGCTCTGTCTTACTCTCTGTTCCTCTCTCTCTCTCCACCCACCCCCATACAAACACGGGAGTACGCGCTCAGAGAGACATCGTTTTATTCTCACTTCCATTAATGCAGAGCAGTCTGCAGTCCCGAACACCTCAGACAATCCCATGCAGTATCGCAATACAATGTCTCGGTTGCCCTGACCTGCTGTTTGTTATGTGAGCTTAATGGTACCAGAAATACCGATAACTTTTGTGTTTTCATTGTGGGAGACAGCCAAGTGCGAACGTTAATTCAAGCCTGGCTGATTTGTTTTCATTTGAAGGCAGCTCTCAGCCGTGCTCGCATGTCAAAAGGATGGGTTGTGTTGTTTTCTAAAGGCGCAAATAATAACACAGCTTCATTTGCCAACAATCGATATTACAATAACCCATTCTTTTGCTTGATATTGGTTGTCCCTGTGAGCTGGGTCAGTGAGAAAACAGTAGTGAAGCGAGGGACGATGTTATCTATTGGATTGCTCGTCCGGGCGGCGTTTTTGCGGCAGATGAAGTCGGCAAGAGATTAATTTCAGTGTGTTGTACAGACCGCTAAAGGGAGACATAACGACATGCAACAGTCCGTTTAACAGTAGAAATGTGTTGTGCGGCATTGGTAATATGTCCTATTGTATTATAATGCACGGAGCATTTTGATAAAACTTTCGGAGATACGCATGATTGGAATAGTAAAAGGTTTGTGTGCTTGCAGGGCCCCTTGTTTGAAATATGGGTTCGTGAGGAGTCGGTTACGTACTATGGTGTAGTCGGCTTATCCCACAGGATTACTATGGGGAAATATGATGTGCATAGTTTGTGTCATGAAATGGCAAAGGTATATCTAGGGAGGTCGCGGATGTGATTCTGGACGAAGTGTTTCCCACTTTCAAATGTGTGAAATAACGCAGGAAATCAACCTACGTCTGAAGTTCGTCCTGAACTTTCATTTGTCTGGAATTTTCCTAGCGTTTCATTTGTTGTGCCAAATCTGCAGGTAGATCTAATCCGGGTCATATTGATGTACGTGTATTACATCACTTGTATTTTGGCGTGGGATGTACCAAACGGAACGTTATGGTGTATTTGTGCAGAAATGTGCTGGAAGTCATCTTACTTTTCAGCTCTAGTGTGTCATATTTGTGCCGGTCTTTGGGTAGGCCTCACGAGTAGGATCAGTTCATTTCATATTTATTGTGAAGCTAAGGTTCCGTCTGGTTTGCTTTTCAATTAAATTACCTCTGGTCAAACTTATGGTAGATTTAAGAGTGTTTTTGTCAGTAGGTAACAAGTCGAACCAGTTAAATTCATATGGAGCAAAGAATTCTTTTGGTTTGCTTTTCTGATTTCTTCGGACTATACTTGTAGTAGATTTTTAAGACTGTGCTTATTAAAAGATAACACGCTGAAGTTCTTGAGTTAATACGGACCAAAGAATGGTTATATAGTTTGCTTTTCCAGTTTCTTTGGATTAAAGTGCTGTTTATATTTGTCTATCGCGGTGTGATGAATCGGCTCTCAACCATCAGGTGTACGGCACAGCCTATGAGTAATTACTCATGAATGTGGAAGAACTTGACCCGGTTTTCAATGTTTTAGTGTTAACCGTAATGAGTTTGTGTTTCAGGACGGTGTGAAAGAAGCGTACACAGGATTACTACAGAGTTTTAGCTGTTCCGATTTTCTTTATCAAGTAACAGTGATTCAGTTTTCTATTCACGGTGTGCTGATTGTATGGATTTGTGGTGCTGTTGAATCATAGTGACGTGTGCGGCCGGCCGGCATCTTTGGGATATTGCTAGCTGGCAGCGCGTGTATGCACGGAGGGATGACTGTGTAGCTGGAGTTTGCTCGTGCAGGGTTGAAGTAGGTCAGACCAGGTCAGCTTGCCTGCCTTGCTCGACCCGGTTTGGCAGTTCTGTGCCCCAGTTTGATGTTCTGTAGCCGCAGTGATTTCTCCATGATGTGTCCCTGACACGCGCACCTGGGTGTGAGATCATGACTACAGGTACAGTGGACCCCCCCCCCTTCCTCCAACACCCCCACCCCCGTTTGAAGGGTAGCTTTAATGATTGATGACCCGTATGTCTGTCTGCTTCTGTGTGTGTGTGACTCCTATCATGTCGATGCCGCGACGCTGGTGTCAGTAGTTTCAATCGACAACACTGCTGACATAAATAGCATACCTTCAGGCCCCGACACCAACTCAGCGCTTGAAAATAATTTGAGGTTGAAAATTAGAACATACTTAATAGTGAGTTGACATAATAAGCAATCTGTATGTGGCCTTTCAGGAAGCCGCCATCGAATACTACCTTCTGCTTTGCTTCAAGACATTAAAAAAATGCAGGCGCCTAAGCTTAAAAGATACAGAAAAAAATCACATTAGCCTAACATGCGTTACACAACCACAGCAGAAAAAAATCACTTTTTTGTTAAAAGTATGTGCGTGCGTTTGTGTATTTCTTTTTCGAATCTTCCATTATAAAGTATATGTACAAGAACATTAGCTTATTATTAGACAATTATCAGCTCCTAGAGACCATTACATCAAGTCAGTTATGTAATACCGAGACCAACCCCCGGCTTCCGATTTCTACTATTGCTCAACACGATGGATAATATACTGGGTATATTATGTAAATGAACACGGAGATGTCCATGGCATTTGTTGGTTGGTATAGAAATTGTTTTGCCATACGCCAATTTCCCAATACGGTCTTTGCTGACACTGTGTATCCAAATGGAATTGAGATACCCAGTGCGTGGTTTTCCAGTGGGGCATCGATATGATTATGTGTGTCCAGTTCTATTACGTTTTTTATCTGTTGGTATGTTATTCTCTTTCATATTGCACTGAGTGCAGTGGTGCATTATCTATGCTTTGGGACATGCGACACCCTGTCCACCTTATATTTTAAATATGTTGTTAATGTGTTTTGTTGGTCATTGTCTTTGATGTGTTGTCCTCTCTCTTCTCTCACTCTGTTTCTTTCCTTCCACCACTCTGTTCTCCTGTTCTACGTATGTCTTCACTGACTCTCACATGTTAACAACTTAACCCATCTATTGTTACTGCTGCAGTTGAGCCCAAGCGGAAAAGATCGGGTAACTTTCTAAATAAAGTGTTTTAGAATTGATGTACATGTATACATATAGCTTTCTTCTTTCTACATGTTGTTATTATTAATTCATCCTGCGAAGCAGCTTTTTCTTCATTACTTTCTCGTAAATATGTCAGTTCTAATTCAGTGTTAGTTATTAACTTATACTACATTTCATTTGTTTTGTTATTATTTCTTTATTATTTCTTCTTGCAAGTCTTGTGGGCCTTTTACTAACGAGCTGGGGGGGGGGGGGGGTGTCTTTGATGTCAGTCATTAGTTAGATTTCTATTTATATGTTAATCAATGTACAGTTGTGGGTCCTTTCATTTTGAAAATGAAGATAAAGATGGGTGAAACAGATTCTGCTTGCATTATTATTAATTTTGTTTCCAAGGATCTATTTAATCTGGGTGGGGGGGGGGGGGGTGTTAATTGAATGCTTCAGCATTTAGATGGCATGTTTATTTGGCTTGGGGAGGGGGGGGGGGGGAAGAAGAGTCTTTTTCAGTTTAGCTAACTTTATCCTAGTTTTCCAAGACCTCATGAGATAACAGAAGTTAATTTACGGCCAGGTGACACATTGAATTTGCAATTAAATAAACAATAAATGTAGACATGGATAATTGTGTGGCCACATCTGTGTCTGAACATAAAAACAAGCTTAATGAACTCTTTGTTGTCTTAGTTTAGAACTGTTTTATCTGTCACTAGCAATTATTACATTCCTATTAGTTACGCTGCGTTGTTGTTGTTTTTCCTATCATTGTTGTCTTGAATGTCCATTTTAAAAATATTTTATGGGGTTGGAAAACCTACTGTTAAATATACGGTTTATCTGAGATTTAGTTTGGTTTTTTTTTAAACATGCAATTTTGTTCTTCATAGTGTGTGACGTGGCTTTGATATGGGTTTTTAATTTGTTTTGTTTGTTTTGTTTTGATGGTTTGTAGATCTCTAGACTGGTCACATTTGTCACTACATCTGTATGTTTTAATACTTTGAGGAAATAGTTCTTCTGCTATACGTTCATTCATTCACCTGTTATTATTGTGATGGTAAGAATGAAGATGACACTGATGTCACTGGCCATTGTTTTGTTAATAATGTTAATCATGAGCATAATTTTTGTTATATACACGTATTTTTCTCATTTGTGACTCAGTGTGGCTTGTTTTTTCATTCGCCTGTCTGAAATTTGCCAAAAGATTTTTGTTCTTTTTTTTTTTTTTTGTCTTTCTGGCCCACTGTGATGGGGGAAACAGTGCAGTTGTCTCAATGTGCAGCCTTTTGACATTTATTTTTGTTTGTGTTTTTCAATTATTTATATCAAGAGCTTTTGGTCTGTTACTCTCTCTCTCTGGCTGTAGGCCTATCCTGTTCTCTGTGATCATCTAGTTTATTATTGTGTGTCCTTCATGTTTGGTGTTTGAGTAGCTTAGGCCAATCTTGAGATGGACAAGATGATGTCACAACAGATGCTTGTGTTTGAAAAATACGTCATTTGTCACTGTTTTTGCCACTGTTACAGCTACGTCCAGTTTAGACAGCTGTCTCTCTTTCTGCTTTAAGTGTATATTATGTAGTGCTTCTTCTTCTAGTTCTTGTTGTTGTTGTTTTTTGTAACCACAGCTCATAGCTGAGTATATTAAAATTCATTTTGCTCAAGGCCTAAGAGCCCAGATTGTTCTCATTTTAGTATATTACTTTTGTTTTAAATTTTCTCATCCAGTTAATTGAAAAAAATAATGATAGTAATAACATCAATAATATTACTAAAATAATTTTAAAACCCGGACTGAAATTGAGGACCATGTCCTCAGTGTTCCAGCACTAAATTCTAACAATGACTTTGAAGAAAGACCAAAAGAAAAAAAAAATATCTTACTATAAAAGGGGCAAATAAGACTCAAAGCAAGGAAAAGTTTTTCGTGGAAGAGATATTTCATTAGGGTTTTTGGGGAGATTTAACACTCTAGGAAGACAAAACAGATTTGTAAGGAATTCGCACAGAAGTGGTAGTATGTTACAGCCACCCGTAGTGAGAAAATCAAGCAAAGTAATGGTTGGAGAAAAATTTAGCAGGCACAATAATCTATTTAAATTGGCGAAATGGAGAATTCCATATTTTGAGCCGTTTTATTCCGCTTTGTTTATTTTTAATGTGGGCAGCTGCGACACGTGACTAATTTGTGCTGTGGCATCACATTTATCATGTTTGAAGCAGCTAGATTAACTGAGTTCAGAGAAGACGACCCCGCCACCCCCGTTTTTCTTGTCTTGTCTGGCTCTGTCAGATTTTTTGCCATTTAATAATTTTTCACTGCTTTGAAATTAAAGTATTCTTGAACTGTACTTTGTGCAGGTTACCTATTCAAATTCAGATTTAAGCCTAAGTCTTGCCTTTTTAATGCTGGAAAATTCTTCACTATGAACCTGTGCCAGCGCTGTAACTGGCATCCTTGATTTGTATTGAAATTGAAATAATGTGTATTGTTAGTTAATTTTTTGTGTTTATTTCTGTGTCTTCCTCAGCATCAGCAGGGGGTGGGTCCGGTGCTGTGGACGAGGAGTTGTTCATCAAATCCTTTGAGGATGTCCCTAATGCTAAGGTAAATGTCCTGTAGTTTATACAGTCTGAAACTGTCTCTGGTTTATCAGTTCTAGTTTGGAATACTGGCTTGGCTAAAAAATATCCAGAATGTTCCACATTTCTGGTTGTCATTCATTGAAACAAAAGGGGGAAAATGGAAAGAAAAAATGAAATAGGATCCTTCCAGTTTTCAAAACTAAAAAAAATATTGATGAAATGAGGTGGCTTGGTTTGTTTCCCAGTTTATATTTGATTGCCAATTTCAGCAGTTTCAGGGATGCATTTTTGGACATTATGGGTCTCAAATGTCAGAATCCCAAGTTGTTTTAACCCATGATCACAGTCACAAGTCGGTGTTTTTCATCCTCCTCATGTACACTTTTTTTCTCTTGTACTCACAATCCTTTTCACATGGGGGAGCTTGCAGGCTTGTGGCAGCCATTTTGAAGATGCCAGCCAAGTACATGTAGAGACGATTAAAATGTTGTGGAGCAAATCCACGGTTCTCTTTTTCTTGTATCTTTTTTCTGTCCAGTGTGTAGTTGTTTGCACAAGGGCTTGTTCACAAGATGCCAAGAGCATGGGGGGGATAAATGTTGTAGTACTAGTCCAGCATGACCCCTGACAACCTGTCTGAGTAAGGACATATGAGCAGCCTAAACGACCGTATCTGCATAAGGGTACAATTTTAGCAATTATCCGGCTTACATGCAGTGAAAGCAAAATCCTGGATCAAGTTTAGGGGCCCTCCATAGAAAGTATGTAAGCTTGATTTGGGCAAATTTTTTGTTTGTTTGGTTTTTTGCATCCTCCACCCTAACCTCCTTTCATTAGCTGGATGGGGTAAAAAAAAAACACACACAAAAAAAAACAGCCCCTTCTGAGTGCATGTACGTACTTTCTGGATATTGTCATGTTCCATTAGACTGTACATATTTCATTGTAAACCAAAAAGAACATTATAAAGGTTATTGGGAAGTGCGGATGTATAACAAGAGAATGATGTATCAACTTTTAAAAAATGTTTAGTAAAACATTTTTGTGTTGTTTTCACCTAAACCCAGGTTTTACATTTGGTTAGGTTTACATATGTGAATTATATTTCCAGATCTTCTCTTCGCGGGATGTCCAAGAACAGATGATGAAGATTAAGGACATCCTGTCAGACTCCAATGTCACATGGGAGAAGAGGATAGACTATGTAAGAAAGTCTACTTTCTGTTTGTAACCTATTTTGTTCATGATGGTTTTATGAAGCAATGATTATCATGCAGAGCAAATCGATGGTCAGCTGTTGGAACCTGGTTAAAACTAGCCTTTGAAGCTTTTGTTAGGGGACAGTGGTATTTTACATAGAAAACTTGAGCTGAACAGTGAACACAACCCAATACTTTGTCTGTTTGGCTTTGTAACTAGACTAACTGTAACAGGAATGTAAAAGCTTATTTGAGCAAGATTCCAACAGCCAACCGACAGTATTCGTTGATATAGTGAACAGAAAAAAAACCCAGAATATATGCAATACATTTCTTTTTATGATTCTCCCATCTGTGATGCTGATGGTTTTCTTTAACTCTTTCCAAGCCTTGCCGTTACCCCACAGCTTTCTCTGGTTTGTAAATTTGAGGACAGGTCTGTTTCCATCGTAGTTAAGGTGTCATATGCCATGGTCAGTTTGGACAGTTGCTTCATATCCAAAGACTTTCTTTTATGCCTTTGAATTTAAAGTACTTTCTCCTCTAGAAGTGGTTCACAGATGGTTGACATCATCATGTATTTGTAATTGCAGTTGAAATTGGTACGGTCTCTCATCATCTCTGGAGCCGCTGACTACGATGATTTTTTCCAGTCTCTACGCACATTGGAGTCAGCTTTTATTTTGGCGGTCAAAGATCTCAGGTCTCAGGTGGTCAGGGAGGGATGTGTCAGCATTGCGTAAGTGCTGGTCTAGCGGTGGTTCCTAAACTTTTAAAACCAGTTCCTGCCTACATGTATGTCTCATGGCATGTTCCCTTACAGTGATTCAAATTCAGCTCTATGGATCTTAAAATTAAGCCAGATGACTTACAGATTAGCTGAGTGCAGAACTGTAACCGTCAGCCACATTTTAACAGAATGTGCAGATTCTGCACGTTGGAAAAAAGCATTATACCTGCAGATCCATGAAAGAATTATTGTCTGATGTGGGCCTGCAGTGCATCTCGTTATTTCTGAAGGGGGGCTGAAATCTACAGGTTGATCAACAGATTTTTATCATATTTGCAAAATTCATATGACAGACATACGTGACATTTTTGGCCTTTCAGATTTTTAAATTCAATTTTATTTCATCTATTTATAAGGATCTGAAAGCTGAAAACTAACCTGGAACAAGAAACCGAAAAATCTGTGAAAGGCACACAGTGGCCCTTATCATGCCAACCTGCCATTGAATCCACACTCAAAAAAGAACAAAAAACTCTATGACTGATGACATTACTTATTTTCTCTTTGTCTTTTCCAGCTACCTGTCACAACAGCTGGGTCCCAAGTTTGACCATTTTGCTGAGTCTGTCCTGCCTTCTCTCATCAACCTCATTCCTAACAGTGCCAAAGTCATGTCTACATCAGGCATTGTCTGTATCAGATTTATTATGCAGGTAAGATTTGTTCTGTTTCTCTGTGATCCTTATTTGAGTAGATTTATTTAGGTCTGTATTTGGTTGTAATACTTCCATGTCATTTTCTCTGTACCAATACTTCAGACTTTTATATTGAGATTTCTGTTCAGCCCATATAGAATGAATACTGTAGGAACCAAAGCAGAAATATTTTAGTTGTAAGATTTTTCTTGTGTGAACACTTCAGTTCTGAGATATCAAGCCTTTTAGATTGAATATTGAAGGAACAATAGAAAAGATATTGTATTTATATGAGATTTACCCTATGTCAACACTAGAGATATTTGCATTTTGAGATTTCAACCCATATGGAGAAAAAACTAACAACTTGAGCAGATATTTTACTTGTGAGATTACCGTTCGTATTTTGAAATTTACCCCATATAGACTGAATATTGAAGGAACTAAAGCTACGTTTGTTTGTTGTAAGATTTTCTTATACTTTCAATGTCAGTCTTGCAGGTTTTGAGATTTCTACCATTGCAGGCTAATGAATACTGTCGGTCAGCAATAAAGTAGATAGTTTGTCCATTATATTTACACTGTGCAAGCAGGACCATTATGGGTTGACTACTTCAGGCAGTGAAAAAGAGAGAATTATTATATCCTAGGAATTTTCACCGTGTAAACACTTGAGACATTCGTTCTGAGATTTCACATCTGTATGTCTATTTCAGTCAAAAAAATTTATCTAAGGTATACAGAATTCCAGGGAGCCCCAGAAAGCTTTTGGAATCTTAAAAATCTTAAAAGGCCCTGGAAATGGTGGATTTCCCTGGAATGACCCTCGGGTGTAAAAAAAAAAAAAAAAAAAACATATTTAGATAGAAGAAAAGAAACAAAATTTCTCTCATTTTCATGCACTTAGGCAGCACTGGAATTTAACATTTTAGCCTGGGAAACAAACATTTTCAAACCCTGAATATGTCAGTGGCTTATTTTGTGCCTTTCATTCTCTCCAGTTTGTCCATACCAATCGGCTCATTCCAATCATCACTGGCAATCTCACATCCAAGTCAAATGTCATACGAAGGTAGGTTTTGTACACTGGTGGTATTCTTGTTCTTTCACGTTCCCCGTGTCAGGATATTATATAATATAGGTATATCTAAAAATTCAGGGAATTTGCTGTGCTTTATGCCTGTGTTTTTTTTACCCTATGTGTTAGGAAGTTATGGGTGTTTTTATAAATTCAGCTAATATAGCTGTGTTTTCCATCTGCAGTTTTATTTGTATTTGTCAAGAAGTTACGATCACAATTAAAATTCAATGATTATGATTACACATGTAGTTTTTCGGTCCTTTGTATTGGACAGTTTTGGCCATGTTTAGAAATTCCATGAATACCATGTTTTAGTTTTCTCTTATTTAACCCTCTGGGGCTTGTGGTATATTACGCAACAAATTATTCAAGGAAAAAATTAGCAGTTGCTTATCTTGCAAAGCCACACAGTTTTTCTTATAAGTCTCAAGTGCAGGTTGCCTCAGGGGTGCAATGATATAACGAGCTGATATAGCAAAGAAAATCAGTGAACCTCAGATATTATCTAAAAACTCGCAGGGCCATATATTTTTCATTACTATCTTAGTATGATTTGCCTCAGGTTGTGATGGTATGAAAAGCAGGATTCATTTGTTGATATCCAAAGCCTGTTTTTGGGTTTTGGAAAATTGGCAAGTATGCAGTAATATTAACACCTTCAAGGCTTCATGTTTTTTCCAGCTGAATTTTGCAAAAGTGGAGGAATTTACAGGTTACGTGGTTTTTTGGTAGGATCTACGGTGTACTATAACAGCACATTCGCATTATCAATTGTAGGATATACGTGTCCACAGCGCAGTCAAGGGTTTAATAAAAAGCCAAGATGTGCAGAGAACAGTGTGACTGTTCGGTTATTGATACGCATCCACCATTGAACTATATCAGCACCACTGTTTATCTCATTGCCAGGTTTTGTCTGGAGGTGGTCAACCAGATCTTGCACTCCTGGCCCACTCACTGCCTAGAGAAACACATAGCTGTGCTTCAGGATGCAATCAAGAGAGGCATTAGTGATGCAGATTCTGAAGCCAGGGCACATTCTAGAAAGTAAGTGACGACCATCTGTTGTTTTCTGTTTGTTTGGCCACTTTGTTGTTTAAATTGTCATTGTGCAAGTATAATAATGTGAAATATTCAGGCCAAAATTACATTGTCCGTTCATGCTTAGTTTGAGGTCTAACCTTGTATGCCTTGTCTGGATTCTGTATTGCAATCTGCCAAAATTATGGATGTCCAGGAGCATATTCTGAATGTACCGCAAATTGCGATTTTGCCAGTCTTCAAAAACTTTTGTCATATTCTTCTGACATAATAAGTTAGAAATTAAGTATTTCACCTCGATAAGTACTTTCAACAGAACAATACTCAAGAGTTCTGGGAAAGTGAAAATGTTACTTGTGATAAAAACTTGTGTGTTGTTATTGAGAAAGGAAACGAAGAAGCCAAATTATGAAGCAAATGCTCCCTCAGTCAATAATCATGCATTGTGCCATGAGGGTGTTAAAACTTGACTGTGCAGTTACCCTTTGGTTACAGCATTCCAGGCAGGATTGAATCTCATCAAATTCTAGTGATATTTGAAGATGCTTGCACATCGGCAGCCTGACAGGGCCTACCCCCATACCCGCAGAGTTTAGATGGGGGGGGGGAAGGCTGCATGTTGCAGGGTCCTGTGTTAGGGAAAAAAAAAAGTTTTACATTAAACTCCAGAATAATTAAATACAACATTAGTAATGAACCTTCAGATCTCAACTCCTTCAGAATGACAAGAATAAGTTTAGAAGTAAAAGAATTTATGAGAATGAATATAAAAGAATCTCAAAATGGCTACATAACCCTTTCACACTTGGAGCTGAGCGCACTGAACAGCCCTGAAATCTTCATGTAAGGGATGTAACTCCGTCCAGAAAACATACACATAATTTTAAAAAATTCACAAAATTTGCTGAAATTTATATTTTATTATACAGAAATGGATACACTATTATAAAAATTAACAAAAGACTACTTGCACGGCTGGTTTCTTCAGAAAAAAATATATCCAAGAATTTTGAAGAAAAAAAATTCACTTCATAAGTTCTCATGAAACTTTGCATAACACAGTCCCTTGCACAGTCTAATGTTGCACAAATTACACCCAGAGTTTAGTCCTAGATCTAGATCTAGTAACGCTGCCGTTCTGATCGCTAGTTCCAGGCAAATTCTCAAATAAATTGTATGTTTGTCCATCATATACACTGCCAGTTGCTTCACGGTAAAGGCTCAAGAGCTCCTCCATGACGACAGAAAATGCAAGTAACTTCAAAAATCTCTAAAAAATTTATTTCTCAACCAATTTCGTTCATTCAAAGAGTGCTAGAAAGAGCGTCTTTCTTATTATTAATATAAATATCTTGCTTGGTCCAAGATTTCCCGCGATTCACGCGAGAACCGGAGGACAGGAAGGGATGAAAAGGGGACATGGCGGGTGTCGTGCAAGGGTTGGTCGATAGCAGCTGCGCTTGGCGACATCAAGTGCGAAAGGGCTAAGCTGTAGCTGGTGCTTCTTATTCGTACTTCTGCAAATCTGTTATTAACTCACTTGAGCCTGAGCAATTTTTGGCCCAACAATCACTGAAGCCTGGCGTTTTTGGGGTGTAGTAAAAAAAAATCACCAAAATAAACCTAATCAAGCAATCACATTGAAATTAAGTCAAAAAACAAACAAATAAATGTTAGATCAGGTAAAACAAACAAAACTTCAATTGATTTGATAGTTTTCATTTTATGAATATTTGAAAATGAACAACATTCAGGGTCACACAAAAAATTTTTTTTAGCAAATGTGTGTGAAAAAAAACAACCAAAAGAGTTCTTTGTACTTATCTGTGTTGTTTTTGTGTGTATGAATGATTTAGAGCTACTACTACCACGAGTACTACTAGTTTTGGCCCGTTCTTCTAGCTTTTCCTTTGCCACGAGTTTCTGTAGTGACTTCCCTTAGTCAGAAGTATCTCCAAAATTTTCTTCAAAAACTCGACCAAACTTTAAACGAAATGAAAAAAACAGGCCCGGCAAGCGTCACGCCAAGTCCCGCAGCTTGCACGGGTGTTATCGATTGATATTGTTGATCCTGTGATATGTGCAGGATCCGGCTTTAACCGTTGTGGGCTCGTCCCGCAAATACACGGGAACTGGGTCAAGTGAGTCAAAAAAAAAAATTCTGTTTGAAACCTTGTCTTTTTATAATTATTATTTATTTATTTATTTTATATATGTATTTTTTTTTTTTGAAATGTCTATAATCAAATAAGATCCTAACAATTTTCATTTTCTGCAGAGCATTCTGGGGTTTTGCGGACCATTTCAAGTCTCAGGCAGACGCTTTGCTTAACTCCCTTGACCCTTCAAAGCAGAAGATGTTGCAAGGGGAGGTCAGCAACTCTTCATCAAGCTCCAGTTTAAATGGGGACCATGCCAAGCCAAGATCAAGGTCACGGGCTGCCAGTGAAGAGCGGTCAGGATACAGTGGCATCCCGTAAGGAGATTGCACCAAATTGATTGAAGTCCTGCTCTGCTATTTTGTTGAAAACAATGAATTGCGTTATACATCAAATATGATCTATTGGGGCTCTAGAAAGATTAATGTTGTATAGAAAGAAGTCAAGCATTATCCCCTTGTCTTTCGTAGCAATTTAATATTAATAAGGGCCAAGTGTGCAAGATACACGGGCCTAAAGGGGCAACCTTTGTTGTTTCGACAAGCTCTTGCACCTTTGCAGTGATGATGTCGTGCGTTTCCCTTGTCAAACTTAAGTGAACTTCTAGACACCAAGACGAGAATATTCTGGCAAAGTCTTATAAAGTGTTGGGTTCGTCTTTAGATTATAATTACAATAAATATACAGCGCAAGTTTTTTTTTCCTATATTGACAAGCATGTCTGGATGATGGCAAAATAGAATATTTCTCAAGGTTAGCCACTTCGTGCATCATCATTAGTTTTTCTCTTCATTTTGAGTCATTTCATTATTGTCACCAGGCACACCACATCATCGTTGCGGAAAGCCCCACAGAGGATCAGCTCGTCCAAGAGTGATGCAGGAGGTAAACGTCTTTCCCATTCATCCTCAGCCCATCATTAACATAGATGTGTTCATTATTATATTCTGTATTCCTTTCTCTGGGGATTTAGAGCCTCATAACTGTTGGATGTGTTCAGTTCATTATTTCAGCATATTTATGAATATTTACTGTTCTTTCTGTGTTATTTACACTTATTTGAGAATATGGACTGTTGCAATATTTGTTTTTTTCTCTCGGTCAGGGATTTTCAATGTAATGGCTTGTACTGGATTGGGAATGAATTGTTATGGCCAGTCAAGTGATGAGACATTTACGGAAGATAATTTTTGTTTGGAGTGACAATATGTGAGGGATGGGAATTTTCAGGAAATGTCCTGTTTTTCCAGACTTTTAGTTTTTTGTTGTTTTTTTTCCCCCAGAACATGCGTGGGCCTATACAATATATATATGTGTGTGTTGCAGTTGGCCGTAATGCAATAACATAAAAAGTTCAGGAAAATTTTCAATCAGTGGTTCATAACTTCCTATCCCTGATTTTGGCCATGTGGCGAAATTGGATTTTGGGGGTTAGGAACAGGATTACATTTGGTTTGCCAGCCACAGTGACCTTTTCCGTGGCAAAGCAGCTTTATTTAGTGTATTTGGAAACTGGCAACAAATTGCTCACAAAAAAGGCTTTTGTGAATATCTTGGGTCCAAAATGCCTCTACCAAATGTCTGGCATAGACTTATCCTCATTTAGTTTATTGCTCCAATTTTGAAGATATAATGTCTTGTGCTTGGCCACCTGGAAGGGCCATATCTGTCCTATTTTGAAAATCCCTGTGCCAGAGTTATTTTTCCAATATAAATCTTCACAACTGTCACTGTAACTCTTTTAGATTAGTTTCACATTCCTCCCATTTATAACAATGGCAGCGAAATTTCAGGATTCCAGATCCCATGTATACAGCCCTGTCAATACAAATGCTTAACTTTCACAAAATAAGCAGAGTTATCTCTGAAAGTTGTCGGTTAAGGACTGATGACACAACACCCTTTTGACTGTAGCGGACATAATTAGTATCCTACACATAAATTGACTGTTTTAATAATTTTAATGATGTGGAAGGATACACAGTATGCAAAGTTGAAGATTTTAGATGAAGGGGAACTACCTATGTGCAGATGGAGCATAAGATTGCAAGTTACCATTTCTTACTTTAAAATGCTGAAATTACCATTTTCAGGGATGGTTAAAAAATTATAATTTGAATCAGAAATGGTGAGGAAGTAAAATGAATTTTATCCTAGCCATGTTTTGTAGCAGTAAAGTAGGTATCTGTAAAAGTTTTCAATGTGTTCAAGTTGGTCATGCACATTTAGCAAATTTAATAGTAGCTAGTCTCCTTTAGTAGTGATATAAACCAAAAGAGGGAAACAAAGACCTCCATATTATATTCTTTGTTAAGAAATCATGTAACTTGCATCCGTGGTAGCAATTTACTGGGCAGAAGCATGAGAGCTTCGTAATGGGGTTACTTTATTCAATACTGGGGTGAACTTTTCATATAATCCTCCTAGATTAGATTTAACATCCTAGTGTGATGTTCATCTTTTGGTCTATATATTCCTTGGTTATGGGGGTTGTTACAATGTCATTCATTACTCTCTGATGCTATGGTAAACTTATATTGTTGTAATTAATTTTTTTCCATTTTTTTTTTTTTTTAAACATCTTGTTGATGTTTGATTGTGTTTTTTTTTTCTTTGATACATTGTTCAAATTTTGCATGTTTGATTAATTCATGCCATAATCATTACTATTATATATTGTTGTTTTTCTCTCCACAAAGAACAGGGACTCTTAATTGTTATCTTCATCACCACCATCATCATCATGATTTTGCAGGCTACCCACCTGGTATCCTCAGTCCTAAGGATGCAAAATTCATATGTTGTTTCTTTGCAAGTTTTTCTGTTGTTGTTTTTTTTCTGTATTTGTGAAGCTATTTCATTTCTCCAGATTGCCGAGTGAAATTATTTGTTTCTGTAGGCACCCCCTCCCCACACGCACACCCCGCCTTGCCCCCCCCCCCTGCCCTATTCTCTGTTCTTGCTTTGTCTCTCAGGAAGATTATCATTATATGACCACCGATTTTCATTTAGCAGTAAACTTGCATATTTGTCCTGATATCTCATGACAATTTGAAAAGGCAGAAAAAACATGTTCAGGGAGCTTATTTTTTTGCTATGTTTTGGCACAAATCTCTATTTCTGTTTGAATTGCAATATTCATGCTTTGGTGATTCCAGCGGGGTGGGGAACTGGGAGGGTCTTTGGAACATTGACCCTATTCATGCTTGCCACAGGTCCTTAAAAGTCCTGAAAGTCCTTAATTATGCCTTTAAAAGTCTGTAAATTTCAAAATTTTTCCAAAGATCATTAAAAAGTCCTTCAAATACCACACTGTCATAACCCTCTTTGTTTTATTGGGGCGTGCCAAGTTTTGAGCGCTTTTATTGAATTAAAAGGCTTGCTTTAATCAGTTTTTGATCCAACTGATTGACATGGCCTCGGTCTGAGAGGTCCTTAGAAAAGCCCTATTGATTTCCCAAAAAAAAAACGGCTTAAAAGTCCGTTTTTATTTTTAGCGACCTGTGGGAACCCTCTACTTCACTTCATATTGCCTCACCGCCAGTTTATGCTAAATGCAATTTCATTTCTTCTTCATCCAATTTGCTATGTGGGCAGTGCACAAAAAATGCTTTCAGCAACAAATCAAGCTTTTTTGCTGGGGAACTGCAACTCTAATGAAAGAAAGAGAGCATAATATTTTGCAGTGATCATGAGCTGTTGCCATTTTATACCCAGATGCTTCTCTCTTCTTTTCTTCTCATTCTTCTGTTACTTCTTTGTTTTTCTGTTGTTTTTGTTACAAATATCTCACTGTTCCTGTATGTGTCTGCAAATTGGTCTCAAAGGTTACAATGTGGCAGGGAGAGGGGAGGGGATACAAAAAGAGATGGATTTGCAAGGCCCTATGCCAAAGACATAAAATAAAACCAAATGTCAGATCTCAAGAAGCAAGCTTTCATTCACCAGGATCTTCTGTATACTAAAGAAACTGAAAACATAAAAGAACTTGAAAGAACCAGTGAATGTGCACTACTTAGCTTTGCCTGGTAGTCAAAGTCCACCTGGGATCAGCTGTTACGCATTTGTTTGATTTATTGGGTTTTGATGGGGCCTTCTTATTTATTTTTTCCACCTGGTTTCCTTTTTCAACATTTTTATTTCTAATGGTGGGGGGAAAAAGCACATCAGATCATCTTTATTGCTTTATGTGTAATCCCATTGTCATCATTATCATAACATCATCATTTTTGGTTTATGGGATTTTTCTTGTTTTCTTTTCTCTTTCCACTACCTCCTCCTCCTCCTCCTCCCTTCCCATCTTCTTTTTGGCGTCCTTTTCCACCGTGTTCGTAATGAAGATGGGGAGGTGGATAGTGACGTAGATCCTCGTGCCCGTAAAGGTAAGCCAGCGACAACCAATCAGCTTTTTTGTAGAGCTCAGGTGACCGTCACATGACCTGTACTACCAATTTTCTTATTCCCTTTTTTTCCCTTTATTATCTTTTCTGTATAATTTTTGGCTATTCGTACACCTACTGGTTTTTTTTATAGAAGATCTCACATACAGTGATTCATATTCCATGCATTCAATTTGACATTTTTGAGTTTGACACCCGCAGTTTCTCACTGTTGTAGTCTTAGCCAAGGTATTCAGCTTCTGGTGTTTCTTTTTCTTTAAGTTTTCCTTATCCCAAACTATGTTGCTTTGGCGATAACTTGTATTTGGATTATATGCTAAATTCAGATCACAAAGTCCAGCAAGAGGGACGACATCAATAATTCTGATGCAATTGACCATATTTACACTGCTTCTGATCAATATTATGTGTATTAAACATGTAACTGACCATAATATCAGCTCAATAAATGTAATTAACCATTCAGCAGTAGCAGTAGTAACAGGACATAGCTAAGTGTGTTCCAGATTTTATTATTTTGAAACTGTTTTCATTTTGGCTTAAAGATTTATTTAATTTAATTTTTCCTTCGTTACAAATCGAGAAGTAGCTAATTCATTTGCATGTAAACATCCTCCTCACAAAATCCAACCATGTCTTACTTATCATAAACCCAAAGTTTATGTTACTAATAATAAGCAGAAGTTGCCAGTGTTTTTTGTTTCCTATGAAAGACCTGGTATTAATTTTTTATTTGTGACACCCCCTAATCTTTTGAAAAATCTAACCCACATATCACCAGATTTCTAACGTTCACCCATAAACTTTCACAAATAGAAGCAAACAGAGTTATATTATTTTACCCATATTTTAAGCGATATGTTTCAGAAAAGTCGGAAAAATGCCATTTGAAAAGTAAGATAAGGCTTGTGTAAATGTGGAATACAACCTCAGAAGCAGAGGCATTTGGTAGACTTGTTTCCTTTTTCTGTCTCTTTGATTATCATGTTCTGCCATTGCTGTTTTTTTTTTTTTTCATCCACTGCTTACCTTTCTGATGCTGACTCTGTTTTCATTTCAAATTGTTATCTGTGTCTTTGCTTCACCCTATGACTAGATTGTATGAATAATGACAGTTTGGACCTCTTTCATTTCTCAGCTGTGGTCATTGCATGACAGGTTTTCTAATTTTGACTTCAGTAGTCACGGAATTATTTTTTTTTTTTTCATTTATTGCTTTTATTCTTTTTCCCAGCCACTAATTTCTCATACTTCACGAAAATCAATCAGTGGAGTCTTAACAGATTTACAAGCACTTTTTTCTTTCCCACCTTTGTCTTCACCCACCCATTCCCACAACCACATTTATTTGGGTATAAAGATTTCAGAATATTTAGTATTCATATTGAAAGTCGTCAGTGCTCCTGTAATTAGGTCAGTTTGCCGAAAAAAGGATTGATAAAAAGGACAGTAGCTGCAGCTTTATCAAGATGAGCCTCTACAAATAACCATGTCTTGCTATTCTGTGTGCCATGTGTATATTTATGATTTGGTCAGGTTTCATTTACTCAGTGTCATTCCCCAGGCTTGTAGACCTTCATGTGTAGGCCACAGGTCCCTTTAGATGTTTGGCGTCCGCTAGCTGGGCATTGATCATTTCAGTTTTTTTTACAGCAAGCATTCCCCTGCTGTCCTTGTTTCATTACTAGTGAAACCTCAGCCTCCGGCGATGTAGTATTTTTTCATTTATATGTCAAATGCCTCCTCCCTCCTCCCCCCCCCCCCTCCCCCCCCCCCCCCCCACAGCCAGAAATTTAAATTGACCGGTAGAAATTTGGGTGTCTTTTTGTTTAATTTTTATGTTTTTGTTTTTAATTTGTCTGGAATGTGTCCATGTGAGCTGATAGTGTTCATTATTTAGTTGTGTAATATTTTTTTTCTTTCATTTCAATGTTAAGCAGTGTAGTAAATAATCGTTATTGCCTGCATTTGTCTGAGGCATGATATGCTTTGATATTTGCCAGCTTCACTATGTGCAGGCTTTTTAATATTTTACTAAAGATAATGAATATTTTATACATATCAGCAAAGTAGTTGGTGTTATGTGTCCCATTTTGGAGCACCACAGACGGACCTTGGAAGGAAATGTGCAATTTTTATATGTAATTCGACATGTTTCATAATTTTTTCCTTAATAAATAAACAAATAAGTAAATTATAATGATTAATAACTTTTAATTTCAAGCTACATAGCTGAACAAAGACCCATTTAAAATCATTCATCCATCCATTCATTTCTGCATCAGTCACCAGTATGAATAGTGTCATTAATTCTCAGAGCTTTCATCATCAATTCGCTTTATTGGTGTCTTTTTTTCTCCATGATATGGGGTAAGATTTGTAATCAGTGTTTTATTTGTTGGATTTCTGAGTACAGGACCAACATTTTCAGGTTCGTGCTTTTTTTGGTTTTGGGTAATGGGAATAAAGATGTTTAAATCTCCAAACCCGGTGTGTTTGAGAGTTTTTCTTATATATCCACTCAATAAATGTAGAAATATCGTCTCAGTAGTCGCTGTTCAAGAACATGTAGTACGTTAAAGATTTAGATCTCCAAACCTAGTGTGTTTGACAGTTTTTGTTATAATTCTAAACAATAGATATGGAAATATCGTCGCATTACTTGCTATTCGGTAAATAAATTTCGATAACATTCAGTATCTTATAACAGGCTAGTTGATGGAATTGTCCTCACCATCTGTAGAAAATCTGCAGGTTACTCAGAGACACATTATAATCTCTGAACAACTTTGATAGAGCAACACATAGTGATTCTTTTATTAGGCTTTAATTGAAACTGTGGTTACTTTCAGATCGCAGAAACCATCATGAACATTTTAAATACAACAGAAGAGCATTGTTACTGCACCATTTTCATCTGAGAGAAATGTTTTTAGTAAGATTTGGCTGAGACTGGGATAAAGAAAGAGACCAGTAACCTGGAGTCAGTCCAAGAATTTCATAATTGTCTGCAAAAAGGTCAGCTGACTCACAGAGGGTCACTATCGCTGACAAACTCACCTCCCACTATTCATTGATTTACGGATTACAGACCAAACCATGACCTTTTTTTTTTAGCATAATTCTCATTTTGGTGAGCAAGTGATTTCAGAATCATTTTTACAGTTAAGCCAATCCACAGTCAGAGAATGATGTCTGATTGTAATGTACATGGAGTGCAGATTTACAACAAACTGTTTTCTTCTGTTTTTGTGTATTTAAAATGATCAACCAATGGTTATGGACATGAAAGTAATAGCTAAAGGTGATTGAGATGATAGATGATGGAAATCTCTGGTGATGGGCCTTTCTGTTTTTGTACTTGTTGTTTTGTCTTTGTTGTTGTTTTCAAAATTAGTTTTCGTGATTTTGAAGTTACATTTGACCCCAAAAGAGGCGGTTATGGTATAAGTTTGAAGAAAAGCAAGAAAATAGACTTAGTACATTGGACACATGGATCCTTGCTGTCTTAGAATATTCATTCTTACTGAAAAATGGGTGTCCAGGGTTCAGGAAAATTTCAGTGGGCTAAAATATGAGAAAGGAAAAATGAGGTTTCACTGAGTGATGATAACGAGGACGGCAGAGGAAAACACAAGACAGCACAACAAGAGTTTTGGAAAGGTGAATGTCCACCTGAAGCATGGCGCAATCCACAGCTGGATGTGTGAAAATCCATCCCTCTTAAACTCAATAATCTGACATGCCAAGGCATTGACGATCTTCCGCAGATGTCCGCATTATGACTTCCCGTGCCCGAATCCTCTCCAACACTAGCAACGGGAGCACCGCCAGCTACAGCAGCCACAACCACCATTACAACACAATTGGCCACACCCGTCACAGAACTGGGAGTACATCCGGAGCCAAACAAACTCTGTCTGTAAATAATCAGGGGTCGTTACAGAGGTCTTCAAGTGCCACAGATGTTAATTCCAATAGTCGCACCCCAAAACCCCGTGCCACCTTACTGTCTGCAGCTCGGATGGCCAAAGGATCTACAAATTCATTGCGTAAGGAGCAGTCCCTAAAAATACTTGAACCCACCAGGATCCCTGTTGGAATCCTTTCAGTCCCAGCCCCTTGTGAAAAAAACAACCAATCCTGAAACATGTCAATGATTGTCTCCCCCCTGTTGTTGCAATCAGTCAGCCTTTTGGCCTATGCTTATGGCTTATATTCACCCATTCACCAGTTTCATAGTCAGTATACACTAGGGTGAAATGTTCATGCTGTTATTGTATCACGCAAATCATCAACATTTTTTCCTCCTGCAATCAAATAGAAAATGCTGTAAGGTCATTAAGTGGCATTTTTGCACAGAATGATACCAATAAATTAGTGGTTCTGAAATAGGGTATCCTTGTCCTGAAAGGCAGAGCCAGTGTTAATTTGGTAAATAATTTGCTGGGTTTTTTTTTGTTTGTTTGTTTTTTTCATCAAAAAACTATCTTCAGGATGAAAAATTGTCTGATCAAAAATAAATAAATTTTTATGTTTGTTTTTCTAAAGCCATCAAACTAAATATGAAATCTGAGCACATGTCATGTAGAAACATATATAATAATAATTTGATTATGCCTATATCATAAATAATGCTATTGTATAAAACCATAGGAAAACATGTTAAAATAACACCATCCCTGCCTTTTTCAATATCCAGAGCCTTATCTCAGTTCATGTATGCTTGAAAACCTGCTGTAACTCTCATGTTATCATCAAAGTGAAAGCTTTCATAAGGATTTTTATCCCATAACAGATATTGTTTTTGTATTTTCTCAAGCATTTCCATGAAGTGATCATTTTAAAACTCACTGAAAACATAAGTATGCAACATTTCCAACACAAAGTGATAAAAAACAGTTTAATGTGTGCGGTTCAATTTTTGTTTAAAGATATCCCTAATAAATGCTTGAGGTTGCTTTTAAAGAAAAAAAGAAACTATCAAATCGTCACCATTCCCCAAAACTGTAGTAACTGGTTTTGGTTACTTTTCGGGAGGAGTTAAAAAAAAAAAAACAACTGTTTTTATTTTAGCACAACTGGTCTGGTAACAATGGATTTTTGAAAGTTTGCCATCGGATTGTTTTGTGGCTTAGGAGTCTATAAACAAGATCATTGGATCTGGCTTTGAATGTAGCTGAATATACATAGGTATATAAAAATTGATTTTTCAGATTTTTTTAGTTACTTAAATTTTTTAGGAACAGTGACAAAATATGATTATGGTTAACTTGAGATTGTTAGCTAATTTGACACAATGAACGACCTCAGTTTTTTACATCTGAAGCCAAAATACTGAAGCCCTTGTGTATTATGCATGGCATATTCAGTCATCAAAATCATCAAGCCTTGTATTGTGTACATGCATCATTGTCATTCAATCAGACAGCTTTTGCTTCTCCTGTTCTACTTGAATTTGCATACTACAGGCTCTTTATCCTCATAATAATAGGCAGATTCTTATTCAGAAATATTTTAATTAACGAGAGATCATATAACTACAACAGCAATGCATGCATGTAAAAACGTAAACATTCAGGTTGAAATATGGACAAGAAAAAAGCAGAGGAAAAAATTTTATTTCGCAAAATTTTATACCGAGACCAGACAGTTTGTCTGTGGATTTTTTTATTTTTTTCATAAAAGAGACATTCAGGTGTAATATTTGCATTTTTATTGAAGTGGGTTTATCAAACATTTCATTTTCATTCATTAAAATTAATAGAACTGTGCCAATGGCCATAAATAATTGTGTGTGATGCATTGCAAAGCTATTGCTGCATGAGGAATAAAATACTAGTCGATCATAATTAATTCAACAGTTGAAAGCAAACTTTCCCGCTGTATTGACAACTGCAAAATACTGCCACACAGGTAGTGAGATCAGAATGCTTTCATGGCAGCCACGAAAATAAAATGTTAGTTTATTGTAATTAATTTTAGTGTCATTTGATAGCAAAATTTGCAGCTGTTGTGACGATGGCAAAATATTATCACACTGTCTGTGAGATCAGTGAATGCTTTCTTAGTAATCACTAAGTGGATTATGGTAGCTAAAGAAGCAGAGAAATTACACAAAAAGCTAATTGTGAATTAGGACTAGGAGAAAACCATGTCAAATCAGTACTTTTTCCCAACCTCCCAGCATGCCACCTGATGCACTTTTACTTTCCTTCTACCATTCACTCCCAATTTTTCTCCAATGAATGCCAAATGTCCATATGATTATCTCGCTGGACACACCAGTTACTTCCTTCATCAAGTACATTTATTCATGACAATGAGCACCAAATTTAACAACATTCTATACGGTAATAAAATTTTAATCAAGTGGGCAATATAATATTAACTAACATGGTAAATAAAACTCTAGTAATGTAGTTGTCTTTAGATCAGAAGATAAAAAGTTTGATATCAAAAAGTCTTCATTAAAGTACCCACATAGTCTTTTGTACATGAAAAGAGTACCCTTATCCTTGCAGTAATTGTAAGAGGTTTTTGCTATTGGAGACAAGCCATTCTAGTGTTTGGAAGATACAATTTGTCACAGGAGCTATCTGAAGGGTTAGTGATTACTTGATCAGAGTATTAAGGCATTGATGATTGACTAATGACAGATTCATTATCGAGCTCTTATTAAATGACCTACACGGCTGTTGGCGAAGGAATAATACAAGAAAGTGCATGAGACCTAAGACTTTCAGCGAAATACGCAAGCTTTAAAAAAAGTATCTTAGTTAATTCAGAAGATTGACCAAAATGCCTTTGAAGATTTGCTATGTTAAGGAGCATTTGACCACAAAAAAAGACTAATCATTAAAAAGATACATGAAAATTCTGTTTGGATTGATTTACCTGCCCATTTACAGCAGATTGCACATATCTATAATTTGTATTTTGCAAAGTTTGATTTGAATACTCGGCAGTGTCTTATAATACTGGAGCATGGTTGAAGAAGAAGAAGTCAGGATTCAGTTCATGTTGTATTTAGTTCCTTTTGTTCACTTTGGTGACAGGAGGTTTTTCTGATATCTAAAAATAGACTCATTGTCTTTCATGCACTGGATAAAGCATTTATTCAGATTTACTGCTGTTGTCATGGAAGTTGATGTCACTGTGTTGCTGAGTTTCTTTCTGATTCATGCTTTCTTCTAAATGGTACATGGAAAAAAATCAGCTGTGTCATAATGCTGTAACTCAGCTGTATTTGGGGATCTGTCTAGTCTTCTTGTCCCTCTGAAAAGCATTTTCTATTCTGGGGTTATTGAATAGAACTCTAGTGTCAAGAGCTACTGCCTTTACCACTACTACCCTTTTCATGAAGAGACACACACACAAGACTGGGGCTGTTTAGCTAGCGGGGAGGTGCCCTTATTGTCAAGCCTATGATTGGTTCAATGGAGCTGCTCTGAAAGGGTGATAAAGGTTTATTTTATGTTGGGATATGACTCATGGTCGACTTGTTCTCAGCCCTCAAAAGAAAAAAGAGAAATCAAAAGAAAATTTTCAGCCCAGATCTTCCTTTTTCCACATATAGAAGTTTTTTTTTAGCAGTCCATTTTAAGGCCATGAAAGGCCTGCTTTGCATAGAAATTGTTTCGTTTTTATTTCTTAAGCCAGCTAAATGTTTTGCATAGTTGTTATATATATTGCGGTATCAAAAGATCTTCTGCCAACTGTTAAAAGAGTCCACTTTGGTGTGAAACGGCAAGGGTTAGTAGATTTTGAGGTCAGAGCATTGGAATTAGTGATTTCCAGTCATTTGGTTCAGTGGAATTCATGGTGGATATTTTGAGACTTGTTTGTTCTGGTTTGCATAGTTGTAGTTTTATTACTGCCAGTGGTTTGTTCAGATGATTTTGTATATTGTAGTGTTTGCATGCAAACAAAACAAGTGCCAGCAGTAATGAATGCTAATTTGTGACAATATTTTATGATTTCATTTGATCTGGTATAGTTTTAATTGCTTGATGTGCTTAGGGCATCATGAATTTAGTCTTTTAGCCTTGTCTTTGCTTGGAGAAGTGATAAGAGAAACATTCAATGATATATATAGACTTGTTTCTACAACCTTTTTTGTTAGACATGATCTGGTGAACAAATATTGACAGGGTTTGGTGTTTTATTGAATCTTTTAAGGATATTGAGCTTTTGACATCTCAAGAATACTAGGATCAGATCCCTATGCCTACTGGAGAATATACAGACATTTTCATGCGGGAAGTCGACATCAAGTAACCACAAAATTGTTCAGTATAAACTAGGCTCATGATCAAAAGGGTGAAGCGTAACATTTATCAGTCATTTTATTTCTTCATGAGAGATTTGTAGATTTTTGAGGAGGAAGATCAAGGTGTTTTTGGATATTGTGTATCAATAGTGTAGTCATTTGTATGAAACATAGTCCTGAAAATCTCCAGTACTGTACACCATTTGGTTTTGTATTTTGTGTCTCCTGTCAGGTTAGAAACATGAGAAGAGAGGTTTTAAAATTTTAGAACTCATTGATGTCAGAGAAACAAAGTGACTCCTAATGTGGAAAGTTTGTTACGTGAGATTACTCCACAGTTTTATAGGGATTTTATTCATTTGCACAAATATTCTGTATATATGAGGCAGAAATCATAGGGTGAGATGTTACTGAGTGTGGTGGTATTTGCTGGTGTTATCAAATAGGTTCTCCAGAGAGCTGTTTCTACATTGGGGGGGAAGAAATCTTGAGGCTTCTTTGAAGCCTGTATATATATTAACCCAGGCACACACACATATAGTGGCAGTTTGAAAGAAAGTATGGGCTCTTCTGTGAGATCCATCCATTGTTGTGGCTCAGGCCACTATATTAGATATGAAAAGCCCAAACTGTATGGCCTGTGTGAAGGATAAGGTTCTTTAATCAAGATTGGCGTCACTTATTCATGACCCGTGGAGCGTATTCAAGCTGTCTAGATTTGCTGTAATGTGTACCTTGTGTTGACAAACCTTTCTTATCCAAGTTTGTTGGGTATTTTATGCACCACTGGTGTTGGTATTTACAGAATTTAATTGTATTTGAGAAGGACAAACAGATATTTGTGTTTCATTAATGTGGTGTTCAGGTCTTTGTTTTCTGAAGAGAGTCAGTTCATGGCATTGTTTCAGTATTATGGTGATATGCAGATAGAAGCCTCTCCATGATTTGTGTACACAGCTGTTGTGCACTGTTGTGATGAAAACTTATTATTAGTCTGTCCAGATGTCTAATTGAAGCTAAATATTTCTTCCATTTTTTTGTTTCATTAGCTTAGTGCAAAAAGTCTCATGTTCACGCAGTTCCTGCCCATCTGTCAACTCTGGTTAACGCTCAGATATTCCTGATTTTCCGTGCCTGGCTTGAAGTTTTTCAGCCCTCTAGGTTGAAATGCAAAGTTTGCGAATGAGAGCAGGTTCACGGTTGATGAATCCGAACTGTAGTATCAGTTTGTCATATCCCTTGTTAAACAGCCTCCTTTGATATGATAATGAGGGCAACTGTAGAAGCAGTGAATGATAGTAGTATCGTTTTGATATAGTGCCAGGCATAGTGTGTATTCGCAAAGAGGAATAGATATAGGATTTCATTTAGTCATACATGAAGTTGTTTAGACTTGTGGCCACGTTTGTACAAGTTGTAGATTTTGCTGTTCAAATATTTGGTCCAGCCTAAATGGACACAAGATAGGTGGTGTAAGAAAAGAAATTGTATTTACAGAGCTCTGCAGGAATGTGGGTGAACGGGTATTGGAAAACTGAGCATTATGTGGAGAACATGACAAACTCTGTGTCATTTCCGAGTTAATATTGAATATTACATGGAGAACATCGCAAACTCATTATATTTTCTGAGTTAACTGAACATTACTTGGAGAACATGACAAACTGTCGTTTCTTAGTTTGCAAAACTGAAGAGTCTTATCTAAGTTCCACATGATTTTCATGTTGCATCCAGTATTCCCACACCCATTGCCCCCGTGGGATTCAGCAGGTACGCTCTTGTTTTTTCACCTACTATAATCAGATGTTTGTTTGTCTGAAGGATATTGTTTTGGCAACAATGAGATGTTATTATATTTTGTGTCATAAGTGATAGAATACTATTTGAAATTAATCCCTACCTCTGTTCCACCCTAACCTGTTGGTTTATACTCCATATGATCTTCCAGGCAGTCATGTGTGTCCTTGCATTGAGATTTTTTGACCTGCTATAATGAAACTCCATTGAATTGCTGTAATGAAACCCCATTGACTCCTGTCCTACAAAGCGGGGCAAGAAAATTGCAAACTGAATAGGAAGAGCCTCTTTGCTGTCAGTGCGTCCTGCTCATCCTGTTTGTGTACTACAGAAAAAAATCTTTAATTAGTTTGAGCCTTTTTGAAATTCTTTCCTTTTTAATCTTTTTTCTTAAATTACGTGTGTCATGTTTTTAGCTGCACATTAATGCAGTGTTCTTTGTATGTGGAAGACTAAGTGTTTTCTTACTATGGGATGAAGATGTTTTGCCCATTTTTCTGAAGATATTAGCGCTACAGGGCCTGGGCACTACATGATAATGATAAGTTTTGTATATGGTTCTATTTAAATTGCAGTTTACACTTGCTTCTCATTGGCAAGGTCATCTCATATATCTACTCAAGGGGACGGCGTCACACCTCTCCAATTTTGCATGACCCTGTTTACATTTGACCATACAGTTTGGAGAGGCATATCCAGCAAGTTTGTTTATCTAACAGGAGGGTCAGCCTATTTGCTATCACATTAGACTGGCCGGTGGGTGTGATGAATCAAGGCAAAAGTTGTCAAGTTTGAGTTCTGGTCTTTGAGTGTTTTCTGTGTCATTTTCTAACATTGTGATCTGTGAGAAGAGAGAAGGCTATTGCTGTCAAATTCAAGTGAATTCAATAGTATGGGTTTTTACATAAGGTCAGCTTTGTAGGAATTTTTGTTGCAAATAACCAGGAGGCTCTTTCTCATAGATATATTAAAGGTGGAAATTGTTCTCCCTCATGACTTTCCCGAGCCCTATTGAGATTTTTGTCCACCCTTAGTCTGTGGATATTTGGGTATCGATGCGTGTTCATAAAATATAAGTTTACAGCTCTAGCTTCAGGTATCAGTCTGCTTTTTCGGCCCAGGGGCAATTTCCCAGTTCCCGTCTATGCATCTACCTGTAGAGGCGTTTCATTTTCATACTGCCTGCATTTGAAAATCAGGTTATATTAGAACCAGGGCCTGTAGTAAATAGCTGGGACTATGATTTGTGTCATTGTTAAAAGTTGTTATATTAGATCACATTTTCTACAAAGATCAGGTTAAATGATAACTCCAGGATTATTGAATTGTGATGTGGTCCTCACCATAATGGAACTAAAAGTATGAGATTCAACGATTGTAAACATCTATTTTTTTTATGTTCAATTAAATATTTTCGTTCTTAAAGTATGAGATTCAACGATTGTAAACATCTATTTTTTAATGTTCAATTAAATATTTTCATTGAGTTTTGTACTATAGGACAGACAGTGGCTGACCGTTTTATCAAGAGATTTTAATTTGCAGTACATAAGTCTTAAAGTGGCTAGGCAATCTTTGTTGTGATTTTATTGTATCTTAACATTTTGCATACGCCATCAACTGATCTGTTTGAACATTCAGCCCTGTTCTGGTTGTTGTGATTGGCAGTATTTAATTATACGGTGTATGCCTTTTGGCAGTGGTTATCCTTCTTTAGTAAGTGGTGTCAAGTGTGGAAATGGAGATTAAGTACATGCATGGCTGCCTCAGATCTAACAGTGGATATTGTCACAAGGCATAACGTATGTTGTGTTTGGTCTATGCCAAAGTTGGTCATTCATTTTATGGACTGCTTTTGTTGGCATTGGGAAGTTACTTAATAAATCTTGGAAAACATTTGTTTTATGAAATCTTAATATGAGGTGCCAGTTTGTGCCTGAGAAGAGGGCTACAGGTTTTGTTTTCAAACTTTAAGTTTGATCGTGGCTGTTTCTTTGTGATGTGAAATTTCTAGGGAGTTGGGTTCACAGAGGCTTTTATGTATTCACATTTAGGCTGAAGTATGGACGTGGTGGTTTTTTTTTGGATATATAAGAAGACAGTCTCACTTGTGTCTTTGCATTTGAAGTCTGAAACTTGTTGACACAGGCAGTGAAACATTGGTGATGAGGTCAACAGAAGATGAAAACCAATGGGACACAGCCCAGAAATGGTAGTGTTGTGAGGTTAAGAAAATACAACAGTGGCAAAGGCTTTTCTGGTCTCTTCATTCTCATTGACATTTATTTATTGCCTTATGGATTAATCAACAAGCTGTGTTGAAAAAGACCGTGCTGGAATCCTAACTGACACTTGGAATATGTGTCTTCAGTATGGCAAAGTCAGATTGGATTTGTATAGATAGCCCTCCTCCCTATGGGGACAGTCCACGCAAAACGGTGCATTTCTCCATATTTCCATACATTAAACAAATCCCAGGTAATGGAGCTTTCAGAAAATATATATCTATGAACTGTAGCTGGAATCAACCATGAGTCAGTTTAATGATACTTAGGCTGTAATAATTTGAAAACCTTTTTAGATTTTGCAATCTTTCATTGAAAAAAAGCCATTTGTGTTTATGAATTATGACATAAAAAGAGAAGAAGCTTTGTAATTGGACCCACTAATAACCCAGTTTTGGAAATACATTCCATAGATCTGGAGTTTTCAACAACTTGTCCACAGTGGTTTTGAAAACTGTGTTCACTCACCCTTTGTCAGACACTATTGTTGCATTTTGGCTTTGAAAAATAACAGAATATATGAGATGGAAGTCCAAAGGCAAATCATCTTGTAAAGGCATTTTGGTTACAATTATTGATGTGATATAAGTGACAATGGGATTGTCTCTTTCCTCATGAATTGGTTATGTCGGTTACAAGCAAATGTGAACTAAAATGTTTTATTTTCATTTTGTCTCATCAAACAGTAGTTAAATGTTGTCTATAATAAGTTACCCAATAGCCAAAATAGTGGTGTATCTTCCCAGCAATCAAGAAACTGACAACTTGAAAGAAATGCATGGTCTTATTTGATAAAGAAAGAAAATTTTGTCTTACCATATAAACTAGCATTCCAAACACATAACCAGCAGAAACTCTGATCCTGTCTTATCATTTGAAACAAATCTTTCCGAAGATGTAACTATTTTGAATGCATGTACTTGAATGTAAACACTGAGGGGAAAGCATGGCGTAATTAGGTTACTTTTAGTTATGCAGTCATAAGCATTTTAGTTTCCATTAATCAAATGAAGCTTATTGACAAATGACTGGATTTAGTTTTTCATTTTAAGTTGACAATATGCTAAAGCTGTTCTTGAGTTCATATCTGTAATTATGGAATGAGCCTGATTTTGAGTATTTTAGATAATAGATCGCTTCACCATTTGGCTTCTTGAATGGCAACTCCCTATATTTTATAAAAAGATACAATTATCAGAGAACCAGGAAATGATAAGACAAAGACATTGAAACATTTGTGATACATTTCATATCAGAGTTTCTTGTTATTGGCAATATGTATGTTTTAATTGTTACATCCATTATGAGCACTGCTGTGTCACATTTGTGCAATGAAACTACTTTGCCTGGGTGTGCTTAATCATGTGTACTTTTTTTTTTCATTTGCCACTGTATGTTGTTGACATGGCTAGTTTTGGTTTTGCAGCGCGCCACAAATCTAGCACATCATCAGTTAGCTCGGCTTATGACCTCCTGACCCCAGACCGCAGTCGTACCACCCGACCTCGGATAGGCACATCTCAGTCCCAGCGTGAGTAATAACTACAAAACCACCCATCTACATTCCCCTCCCAAATCAAACTAGCCTTTTGCTACTGCCAGTGGCTGTCAGTCACGGCCAGGGTGCTCTCTGATTGGTGAATGAGTTTGACCTAGATTTTGCTTGTTTTATAGCTTGGAATGACCGTTTTCAACTGATTGGTCAGTCTGGCCATGAGGGCTGGAAAGGAGGAATGGAATTTTTTTTTAAATTATTTCTTGACAATCATTAATCCAGATGATTTGTTACTTTGTGCTCTTGCTTGGTGTTTTTCCTTTTCTATTTTGTGTATATGGAAATTGGTTGCTTATGGTGTAGTCAGTACCTTTTCTTTTTTTTTTAATTGTTGTATTGTGAAGGACCCTTTTCTTTTTATTGTCTTGCACCGCAAATTTATTCCTATTAATGAAGCCAAAAATGCTTTACTTGTGACTTATTGTTCTTTATTAAAATATAATTTGATATAATTTTATGTAATTTTTAATGTTGATTTATTTATTTCCTTTGATGAAAACTGTGTGGTTGAGGATCTGAGATTTATCTCACTATCTGATTTATTTATAATCTCAAATGCCCTTTCAATATGGTGGAATGATATATTTGCATAATATCTTTGATTTGACAAGGACCTTTTGCATTTTGTGTCTTGACACGTGATATCGTTTTTATTATGTTCACTCATTGATTTCGTTCCACTTTTTGCACCATGGAGTAAATTGTGTCTGACACCGTAGAATTGAATGCGTAGCGTGGTTATCAGTAGAAATACTTAACAACTACCATGCCTTGATGTGATGAATTAAACAAGAAAATCTTTATTTTAAGCTCGAGGAGTTTCATTGTGAACCAGTGCTGCGTCACAGTTCTCTCACTGAAATTTGTTGTTCAGCAGATTTTTTTTTCTTTTTTGGAATGACCATTTGCTCCATGGGATCGGACCAAATAGAATTTTTGTCTGTACATACAGTGAATTAGTATTAGTTTGGCTAATTAAATCACAACAACCTTTTTGCTAATAGCATGGCCACGATAGTGTATTCAGAAATTTATCGCAAATTAGTCACAAACTTTTGTGATCCAGGTTTTTTCATTTATACCTTAGAGAAATGGTCACGAAAAAAAAAAAAAACATGAGTATTTTGGCCACATGGCCCAATTAGTACTCCCTTTTTTTGTACAACTTTGGCAATAAATAGTGCATTTTTATGTCAGTTTTCTTTCAACACTTCATATCATTTCTGTCAAAGAATTTTGATGAACTCTTGTAACTGTCAGAGAAGAATAGGGAATGTTTATATAGATCATCTAGACTCTGGCCCATCCTAATTGCTAATAGGAGAGAAAGTTGTCGTTGCAATGGTTCACAGTGAAAACTTCTCAAACCGTAATACTGTACTATTTTCTATTGTATTTTATTGTTTCGTCTTTCTTATTTTCTGCCCCACTGTGGGAAATATTTACAGGGCGATTGTCATCAGCCGAGACTTTTCTAAGAGTCCAGTTCAATAATCATGGTTCTGTCATCTTTTCATTATTTTTTAATTAATTATGTCTAGTTGTATTGTATTTCATGTGAATGTCGTAAGTCTCTCTCTCTCTCATTTTCATTTTTTTTTTTCTGCTACATTGTCATTCTCCTATGAAAGTGAACTGTTTCAAGATTTTATCGACGGTGTTAATGAAGAATAGTGACCTTCCATACTTGAGGCTCTTCATTTCTTATTCACATTTATTTTATGGTCATGTCCAGAGAATCACTGCCATCATTACTTTATAAGTAACAACTGCAGAAATTTGAACAAAATCTAATGCATGGATGATATGTTAGTTTCCAAAACAACACTTAGCATAGAAAATAGAATAGAGTTCTTTTTACATCAGTTTGAATTGGAATGTGACTAACCAAACACTGATTCTTGACTTTTCTTCTTTGCTTTTTTTTTAGGAAGTGCTTAGAGAGGGACACATGTCCCCCTCTAAGCAAGTGCTTACAGAGGGACATACACACCTGTCCCCCTCTAAGCAAGTGCTTACAGAGGGACACATGTCCCCATCTAAGCAAGTGCTTGCGGAGGGACACGAGCCCCTCTAAGCAAGTGCCTACAGAGAGACACGTATCCCGCTCTAAATGTATGCTTACAGAGGGACACATGCGCCCCCCCCCCCCCTCTAAATGTGTGCTTACATTTACTACAGAGGGACACATCACATTATTTTAATGTCTCTAAGCACAGGATTTAAGATATCTTTCAGTACAGGATTTAAGAGGGACAGTTGCATAGATCAGTTCCTTTAGCATGGAGGGGCATAGTTAGAACGTATTATGCAGTCACTGTGTGGGCTCTGAAACAAAATCAATATTTTTGAAGATCAAGATCTAGTTCTGGATCTCACAGATGCCGGAGCAATAATATGCGCTCCAAATTTAATCTGTTTGTGTGGCCAGTATGTTTAAGTTTAAGTTTGAAGACAAGCACAGTGACACGATAACAGCCACGTTGTGCTGAGAAAAGTCAGATGATAGACAGAAGTAAAAGAATGACATGATAGAAAATGAGCCTACCACTACCAGGGACATGCACCAACCGCTGTGCTAGCCTATACGTATGAGAAGAATCACAAGGTGACAGAACATCGGAGCGTCTATTTTACGTATGGCGGCAAATAGGATATTTTACTTATTTCGAGAGTGCGGAATGTCTATTTTACGTATGACAGCAAATAGCCTGTAGGCTGTTTTACGTATTTCTGCAAAATATTCCTTTCGCTATTTTACGCACGATGGCGTATGACCATGCGCTGTCAAAGTCGGCATGGCAGTTAGTGTTAGGGGTAGGGTGAGATTTAGGGTTGGGAAGATCTTTCGATCTAGTCATACATAAAATAGCCTACAGGCTATTTGAGGGCGCCGCCATGTCGGACGATCGAAATCAAAAACAGGCAAACTTCCCAAAATAGAATATCCGTCGGTTGGCCGAGTAAAAATAGCAAGTCACCATATTTCGATGACGTTTTTCACATATATGTCCCTCTGTAAGCACTTGCTTAGAGGGGGACATGTGTCCCTCTCTAAGCACTTCCTTTTTTTTAATGTTTGAGTAATAACATCTGTTCTGTCAATTTCTTAATGTGAAATGAAATCTAAGATGTATGAACTCTAACAATTATGTGACTAATATTTTATTGTGTCCTGGGAAAAGTTTATTGAATACATGACTGTGAACAGCTGAAACTCATCCCTACAAACCAATCCCAATATCTGTTCAAACAGTAACTGATGTGATATTTAAACTCAAAATTTCTGTTGAAAGTGACGCCCCAGATACCTGCTAAATGTGGAGCTTAATTGGAATTTTGTAGAACATAACGATTTTTTCAGGTGGTTTTGATTTCCTGACAATCACACTGCAAGTGTATGGGCTTCAAAGCAAGGAGCTGATGCTGTTCATTCATTTGATTCAAATGCTTGCTAGATTTGTGTGTATTTGTCTGTGAAACTTGTTGCCCCTTAATTATTTCCTACTGTTTTTTTTTTTTTACTGTAATGCAACTTTTAGCTTGAGACTTGGGAGTTTTTTTTTGTTGTTTTTTTTTAAATCTTTCTTTTGCAAGATATAATCTTAGCTGATAAAAACATTTCATCACCATTTTTTTGATGCGAGCTTTGCTTTCAAAATTCTGCTCTGTAAGACAATTGACATTATTGAGGAACAATTGAATAGTTTCATAACTGTTTGAAATTATAGCTGATCAGCAAATATTTTCAGACTATCTACTTTGCAAACACAAGCAGAAATTGTTAATTTTCTTTTGTAAAGTCTGAAGAAACTTCTGTGCAAGTTTGCAGAACCAGCAAGAGGCTTTAGTGATTTTGTAGTACCACATGGAAGTCTGTACTTTAATGATTTATGAAGTAACTAAGAATAAAGAAATGTCTTTTTATATTAAACACTTCAGAAATATTAAACTAAATAGTGCAGTAGGATTTCTTTTTTGTGGTAAATGATAAAACTAACGTGTTAGAATTCAGTATTCTTGTCTCTAAAATACCATTGAGACATATTTTCCTCTATCAGTCTATGCCAGTGTGGTTGATTATTCACTGAGTAAAACTTGGAAAAATAGTTCAGCCTAAAAGTATTATTAAATCTATGTAATTAGAGAATGAAGTGCGAACTGAAACAAATATTTAAAAAAGAAAAAAATAAGTCAAACTTTTAAGATTGCTTTCAACCAATTGTTGAAAGGTGGCTTAAACTTTCATATTTTATCATTGATTGTACATTTAATCATTTACAAATATTCACCATGCAAAGTAAAGTAAATTCTGTTTGCAAGCAAATAGTTAAGTTTCTCCCATGTTAATCATGTTAATTAATGTGATTCCATATTTGATATTCCTCTTGATATTGAAATTAAAATGAAAAGTGTCCAACTTATTTAATATTTTCTGTTTTATCTTACAGCTGGCAGCCGATCAAATTCTCCCTCTGCCAGACGGCAACTTGTCTACGCCAAACAAACACCAGCAAGAATCGACACTGGACTCGGCCCGAGACGAACACGAGTTTCTGGGTCACACAGTCAGGGTGCTAGTCGAGAGGCTAGTCCTGCTAGAAGTTTTAAAGGTAAGGCTTAGTTCATGCTACTGGAGGATGTCCTGTTTAGCTGTATGCTGCTGTTTTTAAGTTCATCAGAACTTCAGCCAAAATTATTAAGGTTTAGTGAAAGTACAGGGTCACATGTGTAGTATTAAGTCACCATCTCACCTTTAGCAGACGGTGAGAAGAATTAGGTTGAACGTGTACTACTTGGTGCTAGAGGGCAAGGAATAGAAAGATTAAGAATTGTGGGGAGGGAGGGTATTGGCAGCTGTGTATATGTGATAGTGGCATGATGGCATGCCTTGAGTTATTTCTGTTGAATTAAGGGGCTCAGATGAGGGCCACTTGCAGCTATATATGATTATGTCAGAGTGGCTTAAAGGAATTTATCTCGAGTTGTGCCTTCATTGATATTACTAGGGAACAAGTATGTGCCATATTGTAACCGCAACTAATGTTATTGATGTTGTAACAGGGCAAGGAGAAAGGAGGCTGAGTGGTGGAGGCAGCAGGATACCCAGCAGCAGTGGTCGCAAAAGTAAGTTTTGTCTACGTCATTGGGGCTGGTGAAAATAATAAAAGGAACTGATCAGAATGATTAGGGATCACAGTGCACACTTTGCTAAACATTGATCAGTCCTGTGTTCAAAGTAATTTTTTTTTAAGTTAACATTAATATTATTGCATTTATTATTAAATTCTCTGTAGAATTAAATGTAAAAAATTAACTTAAAATCATTTTCTCTTCAGATTGCAAGATGTAACATGCAAGGAAATTGTTTCATAACCTTGTATATTCAAATCTGTAATGAGTAATAGTTACCAGTTGTTTTAGGTTAGTTACATTACTTATGAGATCAGTAAGACTGTCTGTAATTTTTGGTGAGATTTTTGTTTCTCAAAATCCTCAACATAAGGCTGTTTGTAGTGTGGCAGCTTATTGATTATTAAGTAGAGATGAAATGCTGTCTTTCAGGAATTGTCGAGGAAATACTTGCTGAAGTCCTGGACAATAAATTCAGTTTTACCACTACTGTTTTACTCTCAACCATTATTCCAAATTCAAGGAATTCGAGATTTTTTGTGACCTTACACGGGCCAGCCTGTTTAAAAGTATTTGCATTTTCTCTCATGAAAGCTATGCGACAACCGTTGAGGAAAGCTAATTGTTGAGGAAATTTGACCATTGTCATGTAAATTGTCTCTACAGCACCTGTTTTATCACAAAGAGTCTTAAGGCAGGGCCCTGACGTGGAAGATGCGCTACAGGATGCATTGGTGTGTATTGTGATATTTTTTTTAGTCTTTTTATGTTGAATATTCTGACTTGTGCTGCATGTTTGTTTTTTTGTTTTTTTCAACACCTGAAATTGTGTATCTCTCTCTCTCTCTCTCTCTCTCTCTCTCTCTCTCTCTCTCTCTCTCTCTCTCTCTCTCTCTCTCTCTCTCTCTCTCTCTTCTCTCTCTCTCTCTCTCTCTCTCTCTCTCTCTCTCTCTCTCTCACACACACACACAAACAGACACGCACACACATTTCTTTTTAACTCTCATACCTGAAATCCATTACATCCATTTGTTTTATTGGGTATCATTTATATGTCATTGGTAATTCCTAAGATTTGGCAGATTTTTCAAGCTATACTAGCTGTAATGTTTAACTGATTTAATGCTTGGCAAAATAAGATCATGTTTTATTTTGTCTAATAGTCCCAAGGTCCCCAACGCCGACGTTATGAGCAATACGATTCCGATGACGCAGCCAGTGAGACATCCAGTGTGTGTTCAGAGCGATCCCATAGTTCCTATGGCGGCCGCACCTCTGAGGTAAGCAGTGGATGGTGACCCTGGTCACACCCCTTTCTTTCATGCGAATTTGCTTCCATCACCATTCATCATTTTTTGTTTTGTTTTGTGTTAATTGTACTCATTTTTATTCTCAGAACTATTTTTCCACAACATAAACCTCAAGTTTGGTGGAATTCGGTCTGCTTGGCTTCACGTTTACTTTTAAATGCCATTTGATGGGGTTTAGATGAATCTGCTTTGGCTTGCAAATTTTTTTTTGTTTTTACACATTTTCCTTCAGACTTTGGTTCATCATTCCAAGACACCGTAGAAGGAAGATATCAAAATCAAAATTAAGTGTCCAGTTGTGGGAGACTGAGAAACAATGTCATAGCACTGAGATATTTTAAGACATCTTCTTTTTCTAGTGTCTTTTTCTCGAGTCATTTGTAGAGAATTTTTTTTATAGAAAGCTTGTTGATACAAAGTCAAAGTGTTCAACACTGCTCTGATCAGTACATTTGGAAATCCAGTTCAGATTTATAACGGCTAGTAAAGTTATCAGTTTTGGAAATGTATTCACTTATAATATAAACTCTGAATGGCATAAGGGTGACGTCACAAAATTTGTATCAAAATCCAAAAAAAATCTGAGCAAAAGGAACTGACAGTGGTGATGCTTTCCTTCAAGATGCCCATGTGGGAATCCAAGATATTTATCATCAGAACCTTGGTGTCATTTTCAGCAGTAATGAAAGTTTGTTGCTGATCAAATGAATATGAAAACTATTGTTGGTGTGGACTTTGTCTTGAAAGTGTATCCCTGATTCGTTATTCATAACTGTGATGTTCATCTGTCACCGAGTTCCATCTTTTCATCATGAGCCGATGATAAGTGGTTGGTAATTTGATACTGTCCAAGAAAATAAAGTGAACCACTTGCCATAAATACTAAATAGCCCAGTGTTCATCAGATATCACTCAACTTTTACAAAGCAGTCTTACAAAAGATGTGTGATCTTGTGCATACTCATATGTTGTCATTCCCATTGCATGGACAAAGCTCATCTGTTCAGTGTTACACCCTTTCATGGTCAAGATGTGGAACAAATTGCTCAGGATTAATTTTCATGTCATTTGTGAGCTTTAAATCATTTAGTTGCCAGCCATTACTTTGAATAATGCTGTGTGTCATTCATTGGCAGATCGTCGTAAGTAGAAATTTTGAATGCCAGATCATAATCGGAAAGAGCGAGTGAGAGAGCTTCAGTAAAGCCCATAGAGCATTTCTAATGGCAATGGATGTGCGCTATATAAATGCCATCCATTATTATTATTATTATTATTATTATTATTATAATTGTTGCCAGTCTTTAAACAAAGGCCATTTCTGTTCACTGAAGACATATTCCTGACTAATTAATGATACAGTGCATTTCCAGAACTGTTATCTTTTCTGAGTGGTCTGATGTAATTAAGGCATTAACTAAAGTAATATGTACATCAGTTACTCATTTTGCACGATTCATCTTTTATCCTCATTGAACACTCATAATTTCAATGTAAAATCACCTGACCTGATATTTAGATCATGAGTGTGAACTTTATTTTAGTCTTCCGATTTGGAAAAGAAGTATCAGACACGGAGAAAGGTACCCTCCTCCCCAGTATGATATTGTTTCTGTTCTCTTAAATGTCTAATTGATGTATAGTGTAGGTTTGCAGTCTTGTGCAGTTATTGTTAGAAGTGATGGTATTGTACAGCAGTTTCTTTTTTTGTTGTTGTTTTTTCTAATAATTTGTTTTTATATGTCTCTTTTGTTGTTGACTTCAAGAACCAGGAGAGAAATATTGTAAATATGATTTTTTTTTTTTTGTTTATTTTTATTGGGAACGTAAATAGATGAGATATTGTAAGATCACACTAAGGAGACGTGCATTCAGTTGATGTATGTCTTGGGACTAAGTTGGAGAAAATAACACATGATTTTTGTGTAATAACTTTTTGTGGGTAACTTTGCAAGCAGTTGAGAAGTTGCAAGATGGGACTCAAATGACATGCAGTCATTTATTGTAGACCTTTTCTAGTTACCAAAAATAGATCATTCCTGATATGAACCAATGTTTTTTTTACTTATTTCAACTTCTGCTTATTACTGAATTACAGTTACTCTTTTCATGACTGTGTAAGATTTTTTTTTTGTCTGGGCATATTTATAAGGTCTGTCTAATTGCAGTCAGTACGAGAATAATTATTAGTTTTATATTAACAGTTGAGAAAGGCCCCTGAGGAAATACATGTAAAGTGATGTCACTATTGAATTTTGAGAAGTAGATTTTGATTCTGCTTTTTCCTACAAATGTTTCTTGCATGGTCTTGTTATTACTGCAGTGTTTTCATCATCACTGTGTGGATTTCGTCCCAACTGTATGTCTTGAGACTTTGGTAGAGAAAGCGTATTTTGTTTGGTTCTATTTCCAAATGTACATCAGAATTGTCTTTTTTATTGTGTTGTTGTGTTGGGGGAAGCTTTTTTGATGTTAATGAATATCAGTAGATATACAAATAATTGGGGTGTTCTTTTACCTGAGAAACTGCCTCGTTTACCGGTTCCATAACAATAAGGAAAATTAATATTCACTATCCTGTGATGGCATTATTTGGCAGATCAAAAGTATAATTTCAAGAGCTGAACAAACTACCCACACAAATAAATGTTCATTGTATTAGTAACTGATCCACGAAAGGAGCAATCTATTTTTAATCTCTCCAATTTTTTGTCGAGCACTGACAAGATTTTTTCCGTTACAGCCAAGTCGATCTGTTATATTGCCATGGTAATTAGACATCATGCATATTCTTTATGAGAAGCTCTGTGATGGAATTGGTGTGATCGCTTTGTCTTGAAATCCATCATGTCAAAGAATATGTGACATAAAGGAAACAAAACATTTGCATTTTTGTAATGAAACTAAAGTTTTCCAATGTCATTTCAAACAAATGTTGCTCTCAAGTACAGCCCATGGGTGTCCCTCCCCCCCCCCCAGCCAGTCTATGTGAGATGGAGACAATCAGAAAACTAACTGATAAAAAGCTCGAGTCTTTGAGTTTCTACAGATGATGACCCAACTGTTCTAATTTTTTTCTTTTGTCTTTTTATTTTCCTGTCTTTCTTTTGTTTAGTGGCCCTGGCTTTTTTGTAAATGTTATTGTTTGCATCTGATATGATCAGCAACTTCTTGCATTGTCACAGCTGTATTTTTTTCTCAAATTATCAGGTTTCCTATGATAATGAAGAGGGCCATTGTGTTGTATCAAGTTCTTTGTTATGTCAGTTTGCTTTTCCTGTAATTCTTTTTTTTTCTTTTTCTGTGTGGGTAGTGGGTTCACAATTTCCTGTGGTGAAATCTTTGTGAATATGACTTTTATCCTTGGTGTTTTGTTTAGCATTTTTTTTTGTTGTTGTTGACAACCTTAATAGACTTCAAATTTAACCAGAAATGGAGGGGGGTGTCTCAGCAAGACTTGACATAAAGGTGAAATATTGGTTAAAAAAAAAAAAAATATATATATATATATATATAAAGTTGTATTTCACAAAAGCTTGTTCTATATTACACAAAAGCCTGTTCTAGAAACAAAAACTGAAAAAGATGACAGATTTCTTGTATTTTCAGTCAGTTAGAATTTATTATTTAGTTTTCTTCTTGCTTCTTTATGTGGGCTTAGCAAAGCCCTTTATTTTGGTGCTACATTTTAAAAATGTGAGATCAGTGTGGAGCTGGATCAAAAATGCTTTGGGCTTGTAAACATTCCCTTCTTTCTCAGTTTTGATGTCAAGACAATGGAAATATCTGTTATTTTTATGTTTCAAAATGAAAACTAGTCCTGTGGTCTCATGTGTCTTAAAATTCTCTTTTCTGTAGCAAAATTACTAGAATGTCTAGGTGAGGAGGAAGAAAAGAAAAAAAATAACGTCTGTTGTTCAGTTTTCGAGGAAAAAACTTGTTCATGGAAGTAGCCACAGATTTTGATTTTTTTTTAAAAAAAAGAGAAAAAAACAAAAAGTTGGATTTGTGCAAGGAATATTTTGAAAATATTTGGCAGAAACCTGCAGTTTTATACACAAGGGTAATAGAACCAGCCCAGATTAACCTTATTACTGCTATTAACTGATTTTATTTGTCAGTTGCGGTGGTTCATATTTTTTTCACAATCCTCATCCAATTTCCTCTCCAAAAATGTATAGTTATTAAGAGCTAAAACTTTAATCCAAAGAATTGCAGCGATTTTACTATACCATCCTATTCTTTAAAAAGCTCTTTAGCACTGGGGAAATGTGTTTGTAACAGTAACAGGGTTAAACAGGATTTCTTGTCATCATTATTATTATTTTGGCTGTGGTTGGAAAAGTTACATCAATGAGTTAACTCGATGAAAGGCTAGTTATGAAAAGTCTGGTGAGTTTTCAGGGTTTTTTAATGAGCTGATTACATCACTTTAATTACAGGCCACAATGTGATATATGTACTGTAGTATTTGCTGTCACAAAAATCTCCTTCAGTATGATTTTGATTTGATGACTTTGATGAATTGACAGACGTAATTAAGAGTCATGATTCAGATTATGTGGTGTTTAATATTTGCAATGCCATTCCATGTGCCATTTGCTTTCTCACTTCACGGTGTATTTAGGAGATTACGCTGCTTTGTTAGTCAGTCAGTATTGTCATTTTGTAACGAGCATCAACACCTAAAAGATTAGGTTACGTAATAGGAAGCAAAGGCTTAGACTAATGAAAGATTATCTTATGGATAAAAATGATCTTAAACTTTTATATAAATCTAGTGGACATTTGTTTAGCTCGATGGACCCATTCACAAATCACTCAACTCGTACAAATTTTTTGTAACTTCATTTCTTTATTCATTGGAAGAGGACCTCATTCTACACCATATGTAGAAATACCCTGTCATAGAATACAAAAAAAAAAAAAAATGTATAAAAATACCTTAAAAAATGATCGAATAATTTATCTCAGTTACTCATTCTGCATTTAATCAGGTCTTTGCTTTCTCTTGTGTAGAAGAGCCATTTGTGCTTTCGACAGAGGAACTGTACTGGACTGAAAAGAATTTCCTCAGTTTTGTTCCACGTATTTAGAAAAAAAAGTTTCATGGGTCATGATTCGGTCTGTGGGGTGGTAAATGTAAAATTAATGAAAAGTTGAAATTTCTCAAGAAGTGAAAGAAACTACAGATTTAGGCACAAATGAATATTTTTAACAATGAATGTTGAAGTTTTTTATTTTCACAACCAAAGATGCAAACTTCATATCTGTTATTGTTTTATGTTGTTTTTTTTTAGTATGTAGATCTCATGCAAAAATTCTTTGCTTTTTTTCTTGTCACTGCTGCCATTGCCATTAGTCAAGGGGAAGAACCAGATCATATACATCTGGGTATGGAGTAACAGAGGTGATTATCTGCCCATGATTATTTACTTCATTATTATGGTGATATGTTGCATAATAATGAAAAAAAATCTTATTTATTTGTCTCATGGTCGATGCATCCCATTTTATACCAATTTTCTGGTTCGTGCTGTTAAGAGCTTTTCTTCATGGTGACACACAGCTACCCATTCAAAGCACTCCACCTTTTGCTCTGTATGTGGCCTGGTTGGGGAGGGGGGTTCTTTATTTATGTCTTTCATGGACATTTTTTTCATTCATTTGCTGCCATCATTATTCAGCTTGTTGCAAGACTAAATAATGTCTTCACGTTTCATCATCCAAATGGTCAGATCATAAGTCAGATGATAACGAAATTTGTTCCTCAGTGTTTCACAGGGCATGTAGTCTCACTGTCTGTTGGCAAGGGGATCTCTCACAATGGCTTTGCAGTCCCTGCACTTGCATTGATAGTCATTTTTATTCTAGTATGACATGAAACACTTTAGAACACGACTTTTTTAAAATAATGCTCTGTCTTTGTAGGTGGGGGTTGACCTCGTCTCTGTCAAGTTTTTCATGCACCCTCAGCATATCGTTGATTGGCTGTTGGAACCTCATTTTACCTAGGATAAAGTTTGCAGGTGTTGCTTGGGGACTGTAGCATTTTACATAGAAATCTGTGGTTAAACAGTGAGCACAACTCAGCATTTTCTCCACCTGGTGTTGTAATTAGACTTCTGTTCCCTTTCAACAGCTTTGACCTAGATTTAACAAGGTTCCAACAGCCGACCGACAAAAATATGTATGTTCACATATCATCAGTTATGGAATATGCAAGCTTACAGTTAGGTATAGGCTGTCGAGTGGTTTCTGTACCTGTGAAGATTTTTCAATTCCCACCTATGACCTTATTAGTAGGAGGTATTTATGTGGGTCTGTATTGGCTCTGAATGCATGTGATGATGACTCTACACAAGTTTTTCTCAAGTTCAAATATTTTGTTTAGATAAAGGGGGGGGGGGGGCGCAGCAGTAGCGCAGCTTTGAGACGCACAGAAATATCATATAGCACAAACGCTGTCAGCTGCAGTGTCTGTCAAATGGATTTTTGTTCTTGTTTTTATGTATTGTGGATTTTTCAAGGGCGTCGTCTGTAAGTGTGAGGAAAACCAATTTAACATCTTCTCACTGGCTGAAAAGCACAAGGCCTTTAGATTTTATTTCTGACAGTGTTTGTCTTATCAATTCAAGTGTGACTGTCAAACAGTGCAGTTTTGTTAGTTGTGCTGTCCAATTGCATTCTCAGAGCTGATTCTGACTTTCTTTTGTTGTTGTTGTTGTTTTTCTCCTGAAAGAACACCAGAAATGTACTTTGCCTGTATTTATTTATTTGTTTTTGTTCTCATTTTGATCACAGCTGAATTCTTGCACACAGACTCTCACGTATTTCACATTATACTTGTATTATTTTAGTTCCTGTATATTTTGCCAACAATTTGCATTTGGTATGACTTTTTGCATGGACTGTGAGAGTGGGTTTGATAGATGTAAATGATGGCCTCATGCACCTAGAGATGACAGGCCGTTCCCTAGATTTTAATTGATCAAGCTCTGAGAATCCAGCCACAGTAACATATTTTTAAAAAAGACATGAAAGACATATCAGTGGGCTGGTAAACTTAAACAAACAAAACAGCCCTTTTCCCTGGAAACATAGCAGATTACATAACTTTTTAATGACTTTGCATTCAAATTCAGCAAATTTGTTTCTATGTTCTTTTAAGAAGCAACCACAAGGAAAAAAACTAGTCTCCATCACCCAGAGGGATAATCTGTGTCGATTGTTGTGACTGATTACTAACATTCACAGCATTTATTGCTGTTGCCATTGCAAGTTACTAAACTTGGATGCAGAACAGGTTTTCTGTAAACAAAATATATATACATGTATATTGCCTTATTTAGGAGCTGTGTTTTGGATATGATACATAGTGGTTATGTTGTCTTTGAAAAGTGTGATCAAAGGAGCCATTGATTATTATATACGTATCGAAACTGTTTGTAAAATTAATTTCATTCATACTGTAGATAATTGCTGACTCTTTGTCTTATTTGTATTTCTTTCAGGATATGCACTCAATCATTGCACAGTTGGGCAGCTCCTCACATTTAGACAGGAAAGATGGACTTTTGTCTTTACAGCATTTATTACGTAATAATAGATCTCTAAGGTGAGATACTTTGTGCTTTTTTTTTCCCATAATAATACCAACAAAAAAAAATGTAAAAGAATGTATTTGAGGAGCCTTAGGGAAGTTGCAGCTGACGTGGGAAAAAAACTGTCCGATTTAAGTATAACTTTTTGCAGGATGAGGGAAAGGGGCATGTTTAGGGTATCTTGACTGGGTGGTCTGGACATATGGAACACTTGCTGATATTGCTTTAATTGTAATTATCATTTGCGTTATGAGATCCTTAACGGATGGTTATTGGAGTAAATAGTTAACAGCCGTTTTGATTTTATCTGTTTTCTGTTTTTCCTATTCACAGTCGGGTAGAACTGAAGAAAGTCTCAGAGATGTTTACAAGAATGTTTCATGATCCTCATAGTAAAGTGAGTATTGTGGTATTTTTGCATTGTAGTTGAATGTTTGTATTTGTAATTATTTTTGTCTCCTGAACACAGTTTTTGTACAGGTTATTGAGTAATAGTATTGGCTAGTGAAATGATAAGGATACAAACCAGGCTGCATAATAAGTTGCCTTTGTTTAAATTTTGTTTGTTGTTGTTTTTTTATGAAATATACAGAAAATATGAAGAGATTACATTATTTGCAGTAGCAGTTCACCTGTAAATATGACTCATGTGTGATAATGATATCTGCCAGAATATAGAACATTTTATGCTTCTGAATACAGAAAATTTGAAGTGATTGCATGATTATGCTGTTGTCTTGTTCATGTAGGTATGACACAAGCTGTGCATGGTATTTTTGTGGGCCAAATTATTTGCCAAGTACAATATAAGAATGCTTGTTTATGATGCACCAGTAGTGAAGAAAATTTGAAGAATACTTAACCACATTGCGACTGTACTCATAAAATTCTTATAGAAGCTGTGATATAATCAGGTATAGGAAGTGCACACTGACTCTTTATAAGCAAAGCAAAGCAGAGATGTGATCCGAAAATGGCTTTTTTAATATGATGGGCACATGTCAGAGTGCTTTCTAGTGTCTAGCATTTGGAGATAGTGGTCATTTGTTGACAAAGAAAGTGTCCCTGTGACCCAGATAAATGCCCCATTACTTGAGTACCAGGGGTTGTCAAGCCTCCAGTTTTTCTTCACTGATGAGATTCTTATTACACTACAAGGGTTTGTAGACTACAAGTTGTAATTCATAGCAATTCATTGTCGGTGATCCACAGGTGTTCTCAGTGTTTCTGGACACGCTCATTGAGCTGGTCTATCTCCAAAGTGCTGACCTTGGTGATTGGCTGCATATCTTGTTGCCACGGTTGCTGACCAAAGCTGGTGGGGAGATGCTGGGCTCTGTGGCCAGCAAGGTGCAGAAAGCCCTGGATGTCATCAGGTTTGTCGGTGCTGAAGTTGTAGAGTGATAGCAGACTTGCCAACTGTCAGTGATTTTACAAAATTGTCTTGTATTTGGGGCATTGGGAAGGATATGAGGAACTATAGTATGTTGTTGTTTTTTTTTTAAACAGAAGAAGAAAATTTCTGCCAGGTTTGAGGATACAGGCCAGTCCAGTATAGGGCAAGGCAATAATGACAGTATGCAAAAGTACATTATGTGATTTGTGGAGTGTGGCCAGTGTTTTGTCTACTTTTGTGTTCTTTCTATGGAAAATCCTGACTGTTTCAGATTGTCTTTATCGGGCTAATGTACTCTTTGAAGTGTCGCTTATTAACTCTCACCCCGCGCGCTACCCGTAAAGCCCGCTGTGCGGTCAGTAACCTTACTCACGGAGAATCTTATCTGGGGTCACTGACCCTTGCCGCTAAGCGATGACCACACACGCTGTCCACGTGGTTCGGTTTTTATTGATCAGTATAAAAACATTCGCTGCTGTGCCTTATCACGCTTGATAATGAATTAACCAGCAAAACCTTAGTCTGTCAGTCTCTAACCAATGATCTGACTTATGATTCCAAACTGACAGCTGTAGTTTTCGTGAGAACGAAGCATGATAACTAGCCACGCCCTCCCAAGCCCTACACAAATGGTTGCATCCTGATTGACACATACTAATAAACCAATGTGGGCATTTGGGGCAAAGATTATTTCAGAGCTTGTTTCTTATTGGTTCTTAGATACAGACAACTCCAGATAGTGGTCAGCTTGTGAGAAAATGAGATAATATTGCAAATTTATTGAGCAACAGTTCGCATGTCGATGTTACATCTTTTGATAGTGTGGGGAGAGCCTTTGAAAGCTTAGTCTTTGTGATTCTGACCAGTGGTTCATTGGTTAACATGTCCATGTCACAATGCCTTTGATTTAGAAGAGATACAGTGAACAATAACACGGCGGTTACGTCTCAAAAAGGTCAGTGACCCGACGCGTGAAAATACGGCTTGCGCATGGCGCGGCCAGCTTGACCTTGCCAACTTTTGCCGCCTGTGCGGCGTGAGCGCTTGGGAAACATGGGCGGCAAATGCGCAGGGTGAGGGTTAAAATGGTCATTTAGTTGGCAGTTCTGTGATAGATGATACACTGTGGTGTCATTGCTGAAACATAATTAAACTGACACTTGGCAAGTTATGGATAATACTTCAGAAAAGTTGTAGGGTGAGGAGCTTAGTACAAAATTGAAAAGAGGTGAGAAATAGAGAGAAAATTTGTATATTTTGCAAAATTCTACATTGGCATCAAATAACCAAAAAAAAAATGCAGTAACTTGTAGTAAAAATGTAGTAAAAAAATGAATGAAAATTGCTGTGTACTCTATTGTTATATTTATGCTGGTCTTGTTTATATGAACAAAAAGTTTTTAAAATGGGTTTAAGCTGTTTTCAGCATTTCGTTGAGAGATAAATTGGAAGTATTTTGTGTGATTTAATCCTTCTTTACATTGTCCTTACTTGAAAAAAAGAAAAAACATGACATATCTTTCATATTTTTTCCTTCTCCTTGCAGGGATTGTTTTCCATTTGACCATCAATTCAACACATTATCCAAGTTTATAGTAGATCAGGCCCAAGGACCCAACTTGAGGGTGAGTAGTTTTGTACTCAGTCAAAGTTTCCTGTCCCAGTCTAAACCTGTTCCCCCATGTAAATATCCTTAACTAAATAATCTGATTACTTTATTTTGGGATGGCAAAAAAACTAGCAAGAAGCAGAGACGAAATTGATGCATTTCAGTTCTGAGAACAAGACCCAATAAAACCAAATTCAGATCATGCTGAAAATAAACAAAAAGGTGAATTATGGATTATATGCACGAACTATCATAAAAACCACAGAAAAACTGTGGGGTTTTGCAACATACAACCTTTTCTTTTTGCCAATTTTGACTATGGATTATATGCAGTATTTGACACTATTAGAATAATCTTTGTTTTTTGGTTGTTGTTGTTGTTGTTGTTGTTGTTTTTCATATTTTTTTTCTGTGTTTGTCCAACATTCTGGAGTCACATGCCTCATTGCTAGTTTCCATAGCTTTGGTCTTCAGATTTTCACATATGCTGAGTTCTCTGAAAATATTTGCATGTCCCTCTGTTTTCTTTGCTTGGCAAAAGGCAGGGGACTGCTCTCTGCAAGAAAAAGAGTATTAAAAAAAACATTTCCCTTCCGTGTCTTCCACCCGGCAGGTGCGTGTGGCAATGTTAACCTACTTACACAGCCTCATCATCAGCATGGACCCATCAGACTTTGTCAACACCATGGACGCACGGTTGGCAGTATCGAAGATCATCAGCTGGACAATCGAGCCGAGGAATGCTGATGTCAGAAAGGTACAGTCAAGTACCACAGTTAACAACAATCAGCAAAACACGCAAATTTGTAAACATGGTGTGTCTTGTCTGTAAACAGATTAAGTAAAAAACACATTGTGACTTGGCACAAAATCATCATCCCTTAACCCTAATAGTGGCAGGTAATTTTCTCTCTGCCATGGAAGACTTTTTGGATGTTTGTTGGGGGAGCGTAGTCTTATTACAAAGGCAAATACAAAAAGTATTGAGTTGTGTTCACTGCTCAGCTCTAGTTTTCTATGTAAAATACTATGCTGTCCTAACAAGAAAAAAAACTTCCAACTTGGCTGTTGTTTAGGAGACCGGGGCATGTTACAGGTTAAACTGTAGATGAGCAGTGAACGCAACTCAGTATTATCTCTATAACAGCTTTGTAATTACACTAAGGTCTCCCAACAACAGGCACTCCGATATTACTTGGTCAGTTAGCGGATTTAATCGATTATGGCCATGCTTAGGGTTAACAACAGACTTTGTGTTAAGTTTTAACTTGGCAATGATATGATGATATGTTTAGTTTTTTTGTTGTTGTTTTTTTATTAAGGAAGTATATTTCTTTCAAAGTAACACAAAGTTGCAAAACATTTACTTTTAGGCACTGGATTCTGCACGCTACATATTATTTTCCACCTAAATTATATTTTCCAATTTTCATCTGAGTCTGGGATTTGATTCCACAAGTGTATTAGGCACTGGATTCTGTGGGCCACATATTATTTTGCTCCTAACTCATATTTTCCAATTTTCATCTGAGTCTGGGATTTGATTCCACAAGTGTTTTAGGCACTGGATTCTGTGTGCCACATATTATTGTGCTCCTAAATCATGTTTTCCAATTTTCGTTTGTGTTTTTTGGAGTCTGGGATTTGATTCCATAGGTATTTTGATATGTAAAGCTGACTGTTTACCTTGTTAAATTTGCAGACGACTCTGCTATTTTAGGCCTTTTACCTAACTCTGGCCACGAATATTCTAACATTGTACAATCCTTTCATTGTTGGTGTAATAACAACTATCTTCTACTGAATGTTAAGAAAACAAAAGAGCTTGTTTTTGACTTTAGGAAAAATAACAACGATCCTGTTTGCCCTCTTACTATCAACAATGAAGAGGTTGAAATTGTCACAGAGGCCAAATATCTTGGCATTACTATTGATTCATTGCTTAACTGGCATGCGCATGTAACATATGTATACAAGAAAGCCAACCAGCGCATGTATTTCCTCAGAAAGCTCCGCTTTTTAAAAGTTAGCAAAAGCATTCTGAAAATATTTTACACCATGGCTATTCAGAGCGTTTTGATGTATGGAGTTGTCTGTTGGGGAGGAAACATCTTACAAAAAGATAAAAATAAGATCAATAATTTAATTAAAAAAGCATCCAAAATTTGTATCTGTGATCTGCCATATTTTGATGAGCTGTACACTGGTGCTTGTATTAAAAAAGCTAATATTATTATAAATGACCCCCAACATCCCCTGAACAAGGAATATATAAGATCTGTAAGAAGTTTAAGGCTGTTGTCAAAGAAAACTAAAACTGAGCGCTACTTTAAATCGTTTATTCCATCATCAACTAGGATGTTACAATAATATCGTCATCTTGATCGTAATCTGTGCACAGTTGAATTATGTCCTGCGTGTCAGGTCAATGTGTTTTAGTTAGGGAAGCATATTGTGTGCACTGTTAATTTTGTTAATTTAGTTAATTTATCAGTGTGTGTGTATATATGTGTGTGTGCGCGCTATGTATCATACTTTCTGCTTCTGTAACTGTATTGTTATGTATTCAATGATCAAAACAAATTTCCTTGTACAAGGACGAATAAAATTTATCTTATCTTATGATGTATTTATGTTCCAGGCAGCACAGTCTGTGTTGATAGCTTTGTTCAACCTGAACCCAGCAGAGTTCTCTCTCTTGTTGTCAGAGCTGCCCAAAACATTCCAGGTGAGTCTAGCCTAAGGAAGTTACTGTCACCATTCTATAAGACTGTAGTAACTCCAAAATTTGAAGAATCTATTTTTTATATGTTCAATTACATTCAAAGCCGCATCAAGTGATCTTGGTTGTAGACTTCTGAGCTGGAAAATAATCGAATAGCAAACTCTCTTTATGGCTGTATCAGTTGTGCTAAAATAAACAGTTTTTGGCTTTTCCTGAAAAGTAGTTAAAACCAGTTACTACAGTTAGGAAATGGTGACAATACTGTGTCACAACATTAGTTTTCTATGTCCTGATCAGGGCCCGCCTTGTCATTTTCTGGATTCACATATTTACATATTTATTTCATATGAAATGCCATGTGCAGTACATTTTCAGTACTATTCAACAGCACTGTTGACAGTTGTGAATAAGTTTCGTCCGGTCAAGGGAATGTTGTTTAATGAGTGTATCATTTGTGAATTGCAGGATGGTGCCACACGAATTTTACATAGCCACATCCGAGCAGCAAACGAGGGGACGACTGACGTTCTTTCACCACGCAATGTTGCCAGCCCGCCTGGTCTGAACAGGTCAAGGCCACCATCAAGGTCAGTTAACTTGCATTGATGAAATCATAACAAATCAAGGAGGATAAAGTGGAAACCTTGCCATCACATAAATGAACATTTTCACAGACAGCTGGTAATAAGAGTACATTGCTTAAGCCTGTAGTGTAATAAAAATAGTTTTCGTATCTATTAATCAAGTGGTTCATGAGAAGAGCAGGATCCCCAGAAAGTCCTGAATTTAAGAATTTGGGATAAACCTGGAAATCATGCTTGGTTTTGAAAAAACTTTGGGGGGGGGGGGGGTTGGATCTGAAGGAAACAATGAATAAATAGATAAGTAAATAAACAGTATTTCTGCTGTCATTTTCTCTCATTTTCTTGCATTTAAGTAGCCTTGAAATTTAACATTTTGGCCCTGGGAAAGCCCTGGAAAACATTCTCAAAGTGGTGGACTGTAGACGGTATTTTCTTCATGCCAATTATATTGTAGGGATGACAGGGAACATTAATCAAAGACAACGCTTTGTACTAAATTGAAGTGTTCAGGCAAGAAGAGTAGTGACCTGTGATTGCACACACAGAACTAGTAGCAATGTTTGGAAAGCAAACGCAGCCCAGCCTTTTTTTTTTTTTTCGAAACTTAGTAATTTGGCATACCAGAACAAAAGAACTTACTTTCAGTGAGCAGTTTTATGGGAAAGATGTGATTTGGCATGGTAAAAGGTGTGCTTCTCAGATAGTTTGCCAAATGTTGATTCTCTGTAATATTGGACACAGTGTTGCCTTGGACATTAAGTATTCTACACAAAATACTTTTACAGATGTTGGCTTGTTGTGGTTCTCATTCTGTCCAACTTGGTTTGACATTCATTATTAGATACAATTTTACATTAGTAAATGTATTGGTATGTTCATTAAATTTCTAAAAGGTTGCTATTTAATCATGGCTGTTTGATTTTCCAACATCAGATCGAGTCAAGGACACCCTGATGACCTAGAAACAGAAAACCTGAATCCAGAAGATATTTTTAACTCCATCAAGAAGACGTCAGCAGATATCCAAAGTCTGAGCATTAGCAGCAAGTTAGATCCTTATGAAGATGTCAAGAAGAAGCACGACTTCACATCGCAGGATTCGGGCATCCAAGATGTAAGGATGGATAGTCCAGATGGGATGGATCACAAGAGGGGCTTCTTTAATTATTCTGTGAGTCTTGAGCATGCTTTTTGGTTGAGGTTGTCATTAACTTCACATCAACTCACCGCTTTAATTAGAGAGGCCCAAGACTTGGTCAAAGTTGGATGTAGTTTTAACATTGCACACACTAACATTTGAATGCACATTCATTTTGGATAGATTAGTTAAGATTATGTTAGTGGGTTTGAATTTTGCTCAGAGATGGGTAGTTTTTAACAGGGGATGGAACCTGTTTCAATGATGTTAGCATTCCAACATTTTTTGGTCTGGAGAAATTGAATAAGATTGCTCGAAATGGCTCATTTAGTTGTTTGAAAGGCTTTTGGCAGGGGACCATGATGTTTTATATAATTAGCTATAGCTGAACCATGAACACAATTTTCTCTGTTCGGCTTTGTGATTAGACTAGTCCCCTAACAGCCTTTTTGAAATGGGTAAAATCCATTTTCTGCCACTGGTCCCCCATCGGGACATTGTCCCTGGGCCCCTGCTTCTATTCTAACCTAAGCAAGTTTTAACACATTTTTTCTTCTCCTGATGCCATTCCTGGTGGTAGCTTGATGACATTCTAATTTTGGCAAAGCAAGTCATTAAACCCCAGCAGCAAAACAAATCAGTTGCCATCTGATATGGTAATGCAGTATACTGTGGTTTGAAACAGCAGAAATTGCCAAAGCTAATGCTTCAGTCTTAACTTCCTGCTAAAGTTTGAGTCGCCCCAGTCTACTAAAAATTCATCTGACAGAATAGATTATTTCTTCCTGCTGAGAACAATGCTGGTGTACACGAAAAATTAAAATACTGATCAGTAACCATGTAAATGTACACGTTGTTTTCTTAGGTTGTCTGTGGTTGTGGGCTTTTTTTTTTTTTAACACTTCCTTGGCATTGAGATATGGTCACCGTTCCTAAGACTGTAGTGTCTGAAACATTCAGGAAATTGAGTTTTATTTACTTTCAGCTGCAATCAAAGCCACATTGAATGATCTTAGTTCTGGATTCTTAAGCCGAAAGATTAACAGACAGCAAACTTTCAAACTTCATGTCACTAGACCAGTTGTGCTAAAATAAAACGGTTTATTGCTTCTCCTGAAAAGTAGTTAAAACCAATTTGCTAGTTTTAGAGAATGGTGATGATATTAGAGTACATCTTGTTACCTTTGCAAAACATTGGTTTTGGATGTGTTTTCCCCAGCAAAAGTCAGGAAGTGGACATGGCACAGCAGTGGGCAACATGTCCGGTGGTTTCTTCACCAAGACTGAGTCAGATGTGCCTGCGGAGGAGGTGGGCAAGATCATCTGTGATGTACTGGAGGAGTTATCCAATCACAATGAGAGGTAGGTGCAACTGATTTGTTCATGTTTTCATATCTGCGTTGTCTAAAGCAAGGACTAGACAGGAGGTTTGATTAATTTTTATGTAGAAGAACTGAAGTATATGCTTGCTGTCACCCAAAAAGAATAAACTTAGGTTACTTTCTGATTTTGTACAGGACTTTTTGAGTGTCACCTATAAACTAAACAGCAATATTCCTAAAAATTGAAACTGAATTACATTGATAAACCTATTTCTTGAAAACTCATAAACATAGCATTTGTGTAGTGTTTTCAATTTAGTTTTTTTATTTGTGCAGTTTTGTTCATGTACAAAAAGTGCATATGAAAGAGGATGAACTGAAACTAACTCAGAGTCTGTCGGCTTCATGTCTCCTAACACTTTCACTGACTCATCTTACACTATCTTGTGTTGGTCTGCAGAGTGGAACAAAGGAAAAATGCCATGCAATGTCTTCAAGGCTTGATAGAAAAAGGTGCTGTTACTCAGGCGTTGCTGGAGGAACATTTCAAGTCTTTGTTACTCATCCTTCTGGAGACACTGGGTGACAATAATGTAAGTTTCTGGGACTTTGGTCAGGTGAAAATTGTCTTTGTCAGTGTAAGATGAAAGATGTAGTAAATAGCTTTGGATACTACTAGTAACTGCCCTATTCTTTGAATGGTTAAAAAAAAACAAGTTTATCTGCTTGTTTGTTTGTTTGGTGGAGTTCCCAACTGCAAAGTCCAGAATGATTACATAGATTTATTTTGCAGTTTTTGTATGTGAATTGACTAGTCTGTGGAGACCCATTAATTTAGTTCCCTGTACGATTTAGTCTTTCAATATATGGTACTGATATGAAAGCAATATTTAGCCTCAGAGGAGCGACGTTGAGTCGCATATAGTAGTGCAGTTGGGGGAATCGTCTTCTAGACGTGCCAACTATGAAAGAAGAAGAAGAAGAAGTTTGATATAAAATGTGCATTTTTGTTTGTGTCTTTTGTTTTCCCCAGGGAGATGTGAAAGTTCTGGCCCTGAAATGTCTGCAGAAAATGTTGCAGCAATTTCCCAAGCAGTTTGAAAGCTTTGCTGAGTTGACCATACTCAAAGTATTGGAGTTACACAAAGATGATACCTATAGAGATGTAAGTATCTCAGAACTGTCCAAATCCTAGATTCAGTATACTATCTCTAATCTGATCAAAAATGGACATTTAACATGCTTGGTATAGAGTCAATCTAAATAATGTCAGAAAGCTTGCACATCATCACATAGTCTCAAAACAAGTCTACTGAAGGTTGCATTAAGAGTATAAAAAGACTTGATTTAGTTTTGATTTTTGAAAAAAAAAACTGTATTCAGTTTGACTAGTAAATTGTATTGATTTCTGTTTTTATTTCTGGTTTTCGCTTTTGCATTCCGTTATGTTCCATTCTTCAATTGAACAACTACTGCGTGCGCTGCTTAATTTATTTTTTTGTTTCAATTCCTATCCCCATTTAGTTTATCCTAACAAGTTATTGCAGCTGGTAACCCATGGCTTTGCAGTGGTCTTAAGTGATTACTCTGATAACTAGACTTGAATAGATCTCTGCAGGGAGAGAAAAAAAAAATGCCCTTTGAAAATCCTGCCCAAATAACTTGGATCATCTTAAAATGTTCAGTTATGATTCAGAGCATTGCAGACATGTTTTATATCTCAAGAAAACAGCTTTTAGAAAACTTCTTAAAAGTTTTGTTTTGACTATATTTTGTTACGGTGACTTGCTGTTACACATCAGATCAGAAAAATCTCTAGGCTTTGAAAAATAAAAACAGTGGGGCAGAGGATTACTTTTGGCTTGAGTCAAAGAATGCGGAATCAAGTCCCAATTGAAGTGTAGATTTGATGGCTATTAGTGTGAAAGGGTGATGTCAGAAGGTTAAATGGTACATTAAATTTAAAGCCGATATTGAATTTTGTTTTAGCTTTCCATTTATCCATACCAGAGCCCAGATTTTCTAAATGGATGTCAAATAAGATTTGAAAGAGCAGAATTTATTAAACCTTTCATGGGGAATAGAAAAAGCTTAGGAACTACACACTGATGTACCTCTCTTTAGTAGGAACATTAGAAAAAAGTTCTAGCTGTGGCTTGTGTTATTGCATTTGCTTCTCTTCTTTTCAGTTTTTGTTTATTTTATCATTTCCATGCAAGTAATTATTTTATATATCTGATGGAGGGCGTTTAGATATTCAAAGAAACTGATACAGTCGTAGCCCTTTATTTTGTTGTTTAATTTATTTCTGGTTTTTATTGATTTATCTGTTTTAACAAAGTTGTTTGGCTTTTGTTTTCTGTTAATTTATTCCCCTTGTTTATGAGTCTTGTCCCCTACTTTGGTTTTGTCTCAAGTCCACCTCTGTAAAATTTATTTGTTATTTCTGTTCACTCTCTATCAGATGCAACGGTTTCAACTTGGTGTAAGCAAACACTTCCTTGCAATTTGTTGGAAACAGTTGTTGTGTTTGGTTTACACGTCTAAAGTTTACTAATAATTGACTTGACATGATTAGTATTGACCAACACAAAGCTAGAGGAAATGGATCTGAGTTTGCCCTGAATGCCTGTGGTTTTGGTTCACTATGGCTTCTTGGCAAAAGCACAGCTAATACCTTAATGAATGTGTGCATTATTAAAACTTCCATCATTTCCTTATGAAAGGCATTTGGATGAAACCTTCTTTGTACGATATTTCATCTTATACGCTGAGCTCCTCAACTTAGATCATTTTATTACATGCATAACACTTCACTTGGCGTCAAATGTCTTTGCAAATCTCAACATTATTATTGACTTATGTCATCGTCTCTCATTCCTTATTCTTGTCTATGGCAAATTGTATATTACATTATAATGCTGATGTTCAGAGGAGCACATTTCGTGGTTTTTGTTTTCTTTTTTAGCAGTCAAATCATGTAGTTCTGTTGTTTGGGTGAATAAGGGTGGATCTTTCTTGAACACTTTCCGGGAAGTGGAGAGAAAAAAACATTTTCTAATTTAATATCACTGTCACCAATTCACCATTTTGTTTGTAATATTATTATGATTTATGTAATTACAGCCATAAAAATTAACATGAGCACCCATTGTCTCAATGATCAATACTACAAGCAATAAAGACATGTAAGATGCTCCTTTGGCTGGTTCTATGAATGCACCAAAATGAGATGAAAAGCATGTTATTGTTTTCGTCTTGGGTCAAATTTATCTTTATTTAGCTGATATTAGTGGAATCTAGGAGTATCATCCAAAGAAAATCTGAAATCTGGACTTATGACATTCATTTTCATTGGAATGCTAAATTTGTCAAGAGTGGATTGAGCTCAGCCTTTAAAGGGTATTAAAGGTCCACTCCAAGATCTCAAATACCTAAAATATAGTGTGTCATTTTCTCTCTCATATCCTCTTGGTTAGCTTAATTCTGCGTTTTCTTCAAATCAATGAAGGGTTTTTGTTTTCTGATTTTAATTCTTATCATTTTATTCAAAGCCATTTTCTCATGCAAAACATGCCAAAAAGCAATTTTATTATGAAGGCTTAACTGTGCTTACTGTGAACGCCAGCATAAATGTTGAATCAGTACAATATTTTGCCTTCAATGCTTCTATATACATACGTCTGTCTTTCATCTTCATGTCCTACACATTCGTCCTATTCTATTTTGGGCAGACCAGTAGTTAATTCTCAAGATTTGTGCTATTCTGCATTAATTCTGATGATTTTATGGGGCAGCTCTATAACTATCAGTTCGTCTTTTCTTTCCTATTGCTTTGCTAAATACCCTTTTAAGTTGAAAATTGCAGAGATTTCTTTGGGCGCTTATTTAAGTTTGGAATGCTCAGTATTTACATACAGGTTGGGATCATTAATCTTTTCATGAAAACAAATATATCATTTACAAAAAAATAATAAAAATAATGGAGGAAATGTAAGTTTCTTTTATTTTCTGCAGCTGCTGACATTTCACGTCATAGACACTATAAAATAACTCTGGTCTTCGATATTGCAAATCCGACTTCTATAACTATCAGCTGCCTTAAAATCTGATAGCATCAAATTCCCCCCTGCATTTCGATCTTTACATTCCTTAAATTCTGTCACTCATGGATCAACCATGCACTTCCAACTCAGCCTATTTGTATCCCCTCTTTATCCCCTCGCAGCCTTGGCTAAGTATTGCCGTAAGCAAAAATAATACAAATACAAACTGGCCTGTCATCTTTTGTACTACACACGTGGAGTTCTTTATATCATATTTATTTTTTATTTTCCAATATTAAATATCAGTTTTTGTTTTGTTTTTTTCATTACCATTTGTCGGATAATTTAGATTTTGTTTTTTTAATTTCATTTTATTTATTGTTTTTGTTTTTCAATCCAAATTTTGTTTAGTTCAGTACCAAATGGAGTCACAATTTTGAGGCAGTTTTTTTTTTTTTTTTTTTTGTAACTTCGAGATTTACTTCCGCACCATGTTTGGAAAACAAAACCATTTCCCCTTTTTCAGTGGAATTGGCTTATTTCTGCCTGCCTCAAACGCGACTCAGACGGCTATGCAACAATTTTGCTTCTTTTTATATTTTTAAGCTTTCTCAAGATTTCCAACCACAACTGCATTAGTTTGGAATAGAAATGGAAATATAAAATTTGAATTCTGTTGCCTGGTCGTCTTTGTAAGTTCTGTTTTGTCGAACCTCTTTCCTTCTCTCGGTTTGTTTGTTTTTTATCCAAATCTAAACTCTGCCATCTTTCTTTTTTTTTTTTTTCCGTCTTGTCGTTGTTTGCCTCAGAAGCGCAAGAAGAAGGTAAACAATCGAATTCTCCTATCAAGTCTTTCTATCCGGCAGCCAAAATTAATATCATTATATTATTATCATAGTCCTGAATTCTTTTTTTTCCAAATTTTTTCATTTGGTTTTTTTTTTGTCAGTCCTTTTTTTTTTTTCCATTTATTTAAAACAACCTTTATAAATATGTTTTGGTCTTGATTTTTCAAAGTACCTTTAACTGTTGATTGTTTTGAGAAAAGCTGTCCTTTCTGAAATGAGATATCTATTTATTATATTTTAAGAAAATTCACGCTGTTGTCAACTGTCAGTTGTGAAAATCTTCAGAGCAGAGATAAGAGGTTTTTGCAATCATTTTTTATCAACTAGATCTTTTGGTCTTAACTTGCACATTTTTCTGGAGCGAAATATTCGGTTGTAACCCTTAGTTCAAATAATTCTGGGAAAATACCATCTTGAGAAGACTAGTGTATTCCTTTTTCATTCATGGTAATTTTGACGGTCGTTCGGGGTTGTTGCATGAAGCACCCAAAATGTTGCATCACAAGAAACGTGCTCTGTGCTCTTTGGAAAATTTAAAGTGCCAAGACTCGACAACATTCATCGCCATTTGACACGCTGGATGGATGTAGATATTTTAAACCATGTATCATTCGAGCCTAAGACACAGTTTTGTAGTTGAAACAAGCATTATAAACTAAGTAACCGCGAAATAAGCATCATGACATTGTACAGGAATTACCCAGTCTCTTAAGGGATGTTTTGGTGAATTACATCTCCCCACCACATTATAGAATTTATTGTATTACCCCTTATAATAACCTACCTCAGATCTCTGATGAGTATTGGAATTTTTTTTCTCAAATATTATGACCTATACTAAAATTGCAATGGTAAATCCAAACTATTTTCTTATCCTTTTATCTGTGCTTCTGAGAATTGATGTGGTAGCCTAGCGGACAAATTTGTGTTCGTTTCAAGTTTGTTTTTTTTAAAACATATTTACTCGTTCTCATATATTTTTTTTTTTTTGATGTTTATGAAATATGATTTATGTGTATTGTTTATGTGGAAAGTTGACACTGAGTAGCCTTCCCTCCACCACTTCATTTTCATTTTTATTCAAGTTGTCTCTTAAAACTTGGAGCCAGATTGAAATACCGTGTTGCTTTGAGCAAGCAGAAAATGAGGCATTTCCATTTACTGTAGGTTTCCACACAAGTTGGACTAGCTATCTAGTTTCGACCAGGCCCTTCACATGCTGTCCGTTGTTGTTTCCACTAGGCCCAGCATCACTGCTTATAACAAGAGCAGTGTGTCAGTATGTAGCCAATGTTTCTGAGATGAACAGTAGCTACCATTATAGCTCTCATGGAAGAAAAGCCAAGCTTATCTGGGCTGAGCTGGGCCAATTTTGGTAGAAGCAAACAGTGGCTCCATCAACAAAACTTTGTACAAGCTGTGAACTTTTCACAATAAAAGAGGAAGTACAACCAATTTGGCCTAACTTGGATTGTCCGAGAGTCTAGCTGGCAAAGCAACACTACCCTCTGGCTGCATGTTAAATTTGATATAGCAGAACAGTTTTTTGGGTTATAACTACAGCAGCTGTATGCCTGGTGGTCATTACTGTTGCCTAATCACCCGTGTTTGGCTTAATTGTACTTGTAGGAACTGGCTTTCTATGTAATGCAAACTAGACTTGTGTTGTTTTTTTAAAAGCTCATCATGGCACTGTGGATTTGTGTGATTTCCATTTTCATCAACATTAACTGGATGCTTGAAGAGCACTTTTTCCATTGAGTTTTTTTTAAAACTAGAACAAACATCAAAGTCAACTGCACTGATGATGGTATGAGAAACTTTACCAGGGGAGCACAGGTCTCATCTCAAATAATAAATCCCTGTCCTTTGAAGTTTTATTTACTTTCTGTTACAAGACTCTGTGGTTTCATCTCGTCCTACATTCATTCCTGTCTCAAATCTTCCATATTTCAGAGAAGTGCAACGGTAAGGGCATAAAATGGGACACACCATTTGGGTGACATATTTCTTGGCTGGCTCTAGTAGAAACAGCATATCTCATATTTCTGTATATTTGTGGTCGTGTTTGATGGTTAACATTTTCATGCCAGCTCTGTATTTTAAAGACCAAAACAGCACTGAACATATTGTTTGTTACAACTGCCAGCCCCGGGCAGGTTCTCCCACCCATCAGCACATTGTGCATTGTCAAGCGTGCCTGACACTCCTGTCTTCTTCCATCTCCAAGACGTGTTCACCAAACATTATTACACTTTCATCGTTCTAAATTGGTCCCTTCGATAGGCCTAAATTTACATTCTTTTCCATGAAATCTGTTTTCTACGGCATGTTGACATGGTAATGGTCACATTGTGCACGTTATCGGTCACATTGTGTTAGGAAAAGGCAAGACAATAGACAGAATATAACAGACCGCTAGGGACAGGCATTCAGTATGGGGGTTTGACATTCTGATCATGGTTTATTTCATTTTATCAATACTGCATTACAAATTGGTACAAAACAGACTTAGTTGTAACTAAATGAACCAGTTATCTGCAGTTTCATTAGTCCAGATGTTGTTTTATAATGAAAACTTCAGCTGGCCGACCAGTATTAGTCACACCCTGACAGCATTGGTAGATATTGTGAACTGTCTTACTTTTGTATTCCTATTTCCTCTATGGTTTCAGTATTCAATAAGGATGGATATAAAAGTAACAAAAAGTTAAAGTTACATTTGAAACCTGCTTGAGGATCCCCCTGTCGGATGGAATTGTAACGGGATCCATGAGTCCATCATGAATGTGAAATAAATATTTTCATATTGTAGTTTTACAGAGATTGTCATGAAATATTTAAGTACATGTTACTCCTCAAATGTGGGTTAATTGTCATAAATGTTGTACATGTTTTTAGTTCGTAAGGGATTGTATAACATCATGACAAAAAGCGAAGCATAATGATTTGGCACAGAGATGAATTTTACCTGAAAGCAGATAATGATGAGAGTACTTTTATACCTTGACAAGCTGTAAATTTGGCCCAGCAAGCCAAAGTTTCAAGCAAAGCACTGTAAAGAACGAAATCCTCATGGATCCCCATTCAGTGTGCAGCATTTCTTTCTCTGGTGGTGGCTCTTGTGGTTAGGCTGGGAACTCTCAGGGCTAGAGGTTCTGGTTCTGGATGTGTTGATTAGTAATGGAGACATGTAGGGTACCAAAATTGTTTTGTTTTATGCTCATTACGGACGTGCATAGGGCCTAATAAAATTTTTTAATAGATGGAAAGGAATTGTTAAAAAGGTGGGTTTTTTTTTTTTTATTATGTTTTCTTCAGATATTGCAAGTATTGATTTATCATTTGGCAAAATGTGATTTATTCATTTCTAATTGGGCTTGTAATTTGACTCAGCGTCAGTGGTAATAGTGGTGAAGACTTATGTCACGATGCAGAAGTATCCCAGTCACCTTAATTTGTCAACAGTTTATCTGCCATGCGTTTAGGGGTATAAGTTGCTTTGACGATGCTTAATCTTTATCCCATTAAATCAGCAAGCAGATGTTTCTGAATACAATTTTTTCAGAGATATCATAGAATTGCCACATCCTGTGTTGGCCCTACATCCACACAGACTCCACAGCCCACCCCAAATCCTCCCTCCATGCAATCATTAACCACCCCTACCTGAAGACCTACTCTTGTTCCCATCTCTTGCATCCTTTACCTAATCTATTTTGTACATTTTATGTCAGGTTTTGATTCTTGGAATTTTAAATTTATTTTTTTTAAATGTGTCTTAATTGGGCGGATAAATTGAAATTTAAGGGGGAGAGGGGAAGGGGGCCTTAATGGAAGAGAGAAAAGAAAAAGAAGAAAGTGTAGTGAGCAAGAATTGGACATGGTAGCCTGACTTGATCCGAATGTTTGCCCATAATATGCCCATTGAGATGGAGCAAAATTCAGTTGCTGTAGCAAAGCAAACTTATGTCTGTTTTTGTTTTTTTTTTTGTTTGACACTAAAATAATGATCCTTTATCACTGGAGTCAGAAATAGGAGAACTGCCAGGCATGTTTGTCCAGTTTTCACCATCAATTTTCTGCCCCCCCCCCCCCCCCGACAAAAGAGATAATATTTCACAAGTAAACAGTGCACTGCCCGCATAGTTGCGTAAACATGGCATGGACCAGAACCATAGGGCACTGAGCTAAATCTCTGGTTCTTAACCTTCTAACAGCTATTTCCCCCTACATTCATATACATATGCTGCCTTATGGCTTGATTTACCCTGCAATAACTCAGGTTTAATGTCTATAAATGTAGCAGTAATGATGGAACAACTCGGGTTAGTAGAGTCAAGCAACAAAGATCGAGTTGAATGTCTGTAGAAGTTATAATGCACAATCTGGATTATGTACATTATTTAACAGCTTCTGGGAATCCCAAATTGTTGCCTGGATTAAGAATCACAATCCGTAATAAGAAAAAGATTAGCCACTCTGTATTTTCACAGGACAAATTTACAAAATTTCTCCCAGACTAAGAATCAGTGTGTAAAATTAACATTTGTACAAGTCAGAACAGACTGACTATCTGACTGATTATAAGATGCTGCATTTTGAGAGAATTGACATTTGTTAAAATCTTCAAAAACTGTGATGTGATTGTTAAACTTTGCCACTTGACTTTATAGGTGTGGTCATTTTTGTAAATTAGCAGGCAAAATATCCTTGTGTACATATATACCTGATTTTGAGGCAACAGGCGGATGGAACCACTCTTTCACCAGAAAAAGAATCCGTATAGATCAATGATTTTTATTTGCTGTTTTTTTTTTATTATCATTTTCTCAACACTACAAGTTGCATTCATGCGTATTCAATTTTTTTTCCCCGTATTTATGATACTGGTTCAAGTAATTCAATATTCATCTCCAAAGAGACACTGGATTTGTGAGTTCTCAGGTAGATTCCGTCCTGGTCCAGGCCATCTTTTGAAATCATTGATAACCAGATTTACAGAATTACTACCACAAGAGATGCGTAAATTTATAACCAAAGAGAAGCAGTCTGGGATTCAAAACCAACAGGATTACAGGGGTATTTGTCCAGCTTTTAGCCTACACAGCACCAGGTGTTAGATTTCTCTGCTTGGTCATTCTTGTGGACATTTTGTCCCATTGTTAAGGTGCAGTATCAAATATCCCAACAAGGGCAAGGGGGGTGTGACATTGGCAACCCTCAAACTGGCCCCCTTTCTGTAATGTCTTCTAAGCTGAAAATTACAGTGGTCTTAGCTAGAGATTTGAGACCAGTGAATGGCCAGTGCTTTCCCTGTGGTGTCAGATGTTCTTATTTGCAAAGTTTTTAATATCACAAGCATTTGCTGGGGGTCTGGAGTTAGTTCAGGCCCCCTTTTGTCAGTGCTTGGCCTTGGCAAACTAACTTGGTGTGGTTCACAGCATCACCATTTAGTGGTTTCCATTTTTATTCCCAATATTTTTTTTTTAATTCTGTTTCTCAGAATCTTTCCCATCATTATTAAGGCTGTTCACAACTTCATTGATGATTCAGTAAGTTTATATTTTGATCATAAATGGCCATGTGAATTGAAGAAAAGAGGGAAAATGTTCATCACAGTTTCATAAACAGTTAAATAGAACTGTTGGGTTTTTTTTTTATATTGTGTATGAGAACAAGGAATTTTGTTTTCAAGACTGCATGAACAACCCAGGCTCATTACAGGAGCAAGTATTTAGCATACCTGATATATGATTTTATTTGAATGAGTAAAGATAGGTAAGGAAGCGGGAAAATGCACAGAACTTGAGCAATATGGTATTGATCATGTCTCACAAATTCACATCAGTGATATTTTTAAAGGAAGTTAATGGAACCGAGGAAATTAAACGTTAATGTGACTCAGATATCACTGCAAAAAAAAGAAGATCGGTTCATTTGCATCACAAGATCTGCTGTGCAGAAGGTTCAGTCTCTAAGTACTGTAAAAATTATTGCCTTTGAGTTATATTATCCCACTCTCAGCACCAATTTCATAGATTATGATGTGAGTTTATTTAATCGGACAACAGCCTAAATCTATTTTTTTTTTGTTGCTAAAGTGGCTGAATTGTTGTCATGTTTTCACAGTCCTGAAGCTTGATGTCTTCAGAAAGAAAAACTTTACAGTTTCTTCTGTTATTTATGAAAGGTTTTGCTGATTATGATACTGTTAATCACCAACATCACTTTCATCCCTTTTCGTCCTTTTTGCAGCTTTTTGGTGTGTTTTTCATTCCTCTCCGCTGTTTTTTATACCCGTCTTATTTACCTTCGTTTTAATGTCTTGACTTTCTTCAGTGTGTTGGTTCTCTTATCCTTTATCCCCAGAACTATATGATGTTCTCTGTAGATGAGTTCATTGTGTTATCCAGTTATTGTTTTAATCCAGTTTGTATCAGTGTCATTTAAGTGGTTTCACTCAGTGGCTGTGTGAGAAAAGGAATGGTCATTTTCATAAAGAGCATAATGCTGGTTAGAAAGAGCTTATTCAAAATTCTTGCATTAAAAGATCTGGCATCACTTATTAACCAGTCTTAATTTGCAGCAAGCATTGTTTTGTCATTGTCTAACAAGCAAAAAAAAAAAAAAAGGAAATTGAAATAGGTTCAGTATTGTAAGGGGGAAGTTCCTCCATGCTTCAGTTTTGTGTCTAATGAATGCTTGTATTATTATTACTTTTTTTTTTTTCAAAGACATTAAAAGCCTGGCAGAATTCTGAATTTTACTTTCATTACCAAAAAAGCATTCATCTGCATTTTGTATCTGTTGTAATGTTGTATTTTCATCAATTTCAATTGTTAAACTTCATGATATATTAACAGGATAAAGGAATCTCGAGAGTTAACATTTGAATTTCAAGCTGATATTTAATATATGGGAAGATATTCTTTTAATTGTGTGAAATCTTCCGAGTTTGAACTTTAAATAGTGATGCTAAATCTCTGGATCAGAGAACTGTGTGGGTTCAGTAAATTTGAAATCAGAGAATAGTAAACAAAATCTACTGCAAAATTTTGAAGCCTGGCCAAACACCTTACTGGCTTAGTATTGTTAATGGTGTTTGGCACTTGAACTAATAGGAGTAATTTCAAATCATATAGAGATAGAATGCAGTAAAGATAAGATTAGCTGTTTTGTAGGTAAATGAATTAATGATATTCCCTGTCATAAGGATCACTGCCTTGATATAAAGATTTTTTAACAGTATTAAGTCTTCTGTTAACCAAGTTAGTTTTCAGGCTAACATATTGTCCTCAGCTACTTCAAAGTGTATCATGAGTGTTACTATATATGTCTGTTCATAGGAGACTTACTAGAATTTGTATTCTAAAATATTATTTGTACTACTTAGAGAGATGGTGAAATATGTCTGCATGTCATGAAATCCCCATACAAATGACTATATACAAAGAATTGTCCCTTACTGAGTCCTGGACACTGTTCAATTCCCTCTCTGTCTTGTTGCTCCACAGGTTCCGTATGCAGCTTCAGAGGTGGAGGATACAATAGTACAAGCCCTTCCACCAGTCCAGAACTTCAGAATCCTAACTCCCATCATACAAACTATGGAATACCATATGGCATGTGGAGCAATCCAAATGATGACCAAGGTCTGCCCTACATCTTAATGATTTTTCACAATACTTTATTCTGACATACATGCAAGTTGCTGCAAACATATTTAAACTTCTTATTTCAATAATTTTAATTTTTTTTAATGTATTTTCTTTCATTTTTATGCCAACAGGGATCTTAACTGATTACCATGTGTGTTTTATGGCATAACTGGTTGTGAAATGCTTTGTGTGCTGTGTATATAAGTATGTATGTGTGACGTGTAATAATGTGTATGTTTAAATTCCTTTTTTTTCTGTCTAGGTTGTGGAAAAGATGCCAAAAGAAATTTTAGAAGCCTCTCTCTCTAATCTTATACCGGGTCTGTTCAAGGTAAGCTTTGCAGATATACATGGCTCAATTTTTTTTTTGTTTTTTTTTTGAAAAGACGCTTTCATATTTAATGTTTAAGTTATTAGTTATTTGTGTGTTGTTGGGGCATCCCCCGAGGTCAAAATTTGATGAGACACTGATGATCAGTTGTCCTTTTCTGAACAGCAAGGGCAGGCTGTAACATACAATGATAGCTCCCTTGTATAATTCATTGTGATATGGCAGCCAGTAAAATAAATGTTATTTTTAGTACAGTCATAAAATATTGAAATGAGAAGACAAAATGCACGTGTTGAAGTTGTAATGATAAGAAAATTTGAGCAATATGGAAGAAACAAGTATTTTTTGAACATTTGATACCTGTTCACATAAGGACACAGAGAATGGTGACAGACACTTATCATAGCTGGGTATCTCAGTTCGCTCTTTTTAATCAGATTGTCTTCCTCCCGGAAAGTTCTGTTTGGAATATTCTAGACTTGGGTTATAATGACAATTGCTTTTGATTTATTTTCCTCAGAACTTTGAACACAAAGAGTCTCCAGTCAGGAAAGCCAGCTGTTTCTGTCTTGTGGCAATTTATCTACGGGTTGAAGAGGCAATGAGACCTTACATGGAGACATTAAACAGTCACAGGGTAAGTTGTTTGCGTGGGCAGATCTGTGGAAACATGTCTTGTTACTGTGGTATAGACCAAGCTAGGGACAGTCTACAAATCTGTGGAAACTTGTGTATTATTACTGTCGTACAATCCTGAGAATTGTGTACAGATCTATGGAAACTTGTCTTTTGTTACTGTTGTATAGACCAAGCAATTAGTTTACACACCTGTAGAGTTTAGTATGTTGTTGCTGTTGTATGGACCAAGAGATAGTCTACAGATCTGTGGAGTTCAGTGTGTTGTTACTGTTGTGTAGACCAAAGGAGAGTCTACAGATCTGTGGAGTTCTGTGTGTTGTTACTGTTGTATAGACCAAGGAATGGTCTACAGATCTGTGGAGTTTTGTGTGTTGTTACTGTTGTACAGGTGTGAGAATAATATGCAGTTGTGTAGAATTTTGTGAGTTGTTGGTAAATTAAATGTGGGACAAAAAGCAGACAGACTGTACTTTGCAAAACCTGGAAAAAACCACAGCAGTATTTAAATAAACACGCTACTTTCATATCACACCAAGTGATGTACAGGGATAAACATTTTTCACAGTTCGGGAGATTTTTTCTTTTTCGTCTTGGCTAAAAGTGTAGAGGGGGGAGGATATAGAGTCATATTTTATTTATATTGTAGTTTGTCAGTACTCCACATTATTTTGATATTATGATTCTAGTATGGAACCAGTATGTAATTAATTTCGTGTTGTTTTTCTTCCCCAGATGAAACTTCTAAATTTGTACATAAAAAAACGCAAGCAGGAGGACGGCAAATAGTAAACACTGCATTTTAGGGTTTTTACTGTAGTGGACTGTACATTGTAGCATTTTTTTAATTGTGCAAAGAGCAATTTTACTGTCACTAAATTATACAAATGGACTGTACAGCAAAGTTTCTAAGATATTTGAGGGAAAGTCTTCATGAACTGTTTCTGACACCTTCAGTTGATCTTGCCAAACCAGAGATGGTGATTTTACATGCAAAAACATGTTTTTAAATTGATAAAAGTGTGTATCGCCTTCAAGCGGGTTCATTGCCCAATAAAGGACACAGTATATCACTGTGTTTCTACATTTGGTACTTTTTTTTTTTTTTAAACTAGTAATAAATTTACTCCACCATGGTGGGGACATGGCAGATTTATGAAACTGTATAGTTTTCATTTATGACACACCAACTTCCTGCAGCCAAATGTAAAAGCAATATATCCCATTGTTCAAACAGCTGGAGAATTGCCAGCCTTGATAACTGTGTAGAAATAGGATAAAAAGTACAGGATATTTTTTTTAGTCTATGCTGTATTGCTGAAGCTCATGGTGTCTCTTAATGGTTGTTTTTATTTTTGTATTGCCCTCGGTCGGTCATCACAAAGGACACTTGGCTTCAGCTTTACAGCACTGGCAACTTACTAACTTATTTTGTATCCAGTCCATGTATTTGGAAAGTAACACACTTATGCAGTGATAAATTTTGTTTGTTTGTATGTGTTTTTTTTAATTTCATGCACATCCAGAATGTATGAATGTTGTCCGTTGCAGCATGATTGAAAAAGACAAAAAACCCACAATTTGCTGTTTGATTGCCTTACTACAGTTGAGTTATCCAAAGACTTTTTCGCCAATCCAACTTCCAAGTCAGCAATCGGGAGTGTAAATCAAACCAACTGACTTATTCATGGACTGATTCTGCAGTAAAATAATCACTGTCAAATGATTCTTCCAAAATAATCATTATCAGATGATTCTACAGTGAAATGATCCCTGTCAGCTTACTCTGCAGTAAAACAGTCACTATCAAATGATTCTGCAGTAGACTAATCACTATCAGATTATTCCTGTGGTAAAATAATCACAATCAAGGTGATTAGCATAAAGTAAGATAATCACTGTTAGACGAAACTGAAGTAAAGTAATCGTCTTGTTCAGGCATTGAATTGTTGGTCAGCCATCGTTTGCATCTCTCCAGTGAGGAGGTATTTCTGAAGTATTCTATTTCTCTGTACACTTTCTGATCACTGTTCAGTAATGAACAAATCATCCACTCATCCCCAGGATATTTGATCCATGGGCAATTGAAAGATGTTGAAATCCTCAATCTGAAAAGAATTGAGAGATGAAAAATAGATGTCAAGAGTTAGAAGGAAATCTTGAAGGTCGAATTTTGGGATTTTTAATATTCATGTGAATTCCAGCTACAGTACATCTGATTTTGTTCCATTAGAAGAATCCCATTTTTCCTCCTCTTGACTCTTGTTATTGGGTCGTTCTGTCATCATCAGGAAAGTAGTAAAAAATTGTAACAAAGAATTTTAATACTGAACTAGATCTGTTTGTTCATTTTTCTATGTGATCACATTGTAATCTTATACCTGGATTTTGGATCAGTCTTCATTTTGCATGGTCTGGATGATTTAACATTTTTATGACCTATAGTTTATATTGCTAGTTTTGTTTTTGATGGTAACTGCTAATAAAGTGATATCTGTGTGGATTTATTTTAAGTGAGGTTCTGTTGGTCATTATTTGTTGTTCAGCTGCCCCCCAGTGCCTAACTTATAAACATTTCTGTACCTTTGACATGTGTTTGTGTGGGAATTTAAGACATCAACAGTTACGTTACAGTCAAATTCTGTACACTAAGCTGATAGACTGATGGTTTTAGAGAGTTGGATGCAGACCATTAGGTTTGGGAAGCCATCATAACAGGAGAAAAGCCTGGGTGATCTGTCATGGAAGATGCCCTTGTAACAACTTTTGCTATTGGTCGCTGGACGGAAGGAAGACCCTGAACATAAGGCTAGGTGGGCACACTTTCGGCCCCGCCATGTGCCAGTGACTCACATAATTTTATGTGCACATCTCCATTCATTCAACACCCAGATTTTAAAAAATACAAAGCAAAATGCAACAGTAGCCTGTGCATGCCTAGCTAAATGTGGGGGTAGCCCCTGAATATTTGTCAGTCAGATAGCCGCTTCTGGTCCCAAAAGAACACTTTTTGGGTTTGTTTTTGTATGATTCAAATAAGCAGTAACATTTCCTTTTCAATCCTGATTTTGTCAGATGGCTTCATTTCAACTATCTATGCATGCTTAAATGTACTGCTCAGATGTTGTATGAGTTCAGTTGCAGTGACAGTTACGAAAAGTAAATATAGACTGATTGTGCATCCAACTAATGGAAGCAGTCTTTCACATAATGAAAGTAAATAGATGTCAAGAAACCGTTGGAATGTTGAAAACAAGATGAGAATATACAACACTGATGATAACTTAGCAAATGCCAAATAGAACTGTACTTTATCTTACCAGGAGAAGCATGAAGCCTCAGGATGGATAAATGGTCATGGAATTTTGTAGAAGTTAAACATTTTGACTGTATTCTGAGAGGTGCAAGAAAGAATGCTTTTGCTTTCATTTTTTGGAAATGCAACATTCTGTCTCCTGTGGATTATGATGTGACACATTTGCCTAATTGTACTTCAGACTGTATGAATGATATTTTTGTATCATAGGTTGATCATTTTGATAAATGAGTGTTGTAAATTTGTAACTACTCAGTCACGGAGAAGAAGTCATTTTTATATATAATTATGTCATGTACCACAGACTAAACTCCTGGTGATCAGTATTCTTATAATTTGGGAGGTAAGAGGTTTTTAGTCTGTGATACATGAGGATTGCATTATGTATGTTGAATTTTTAAGTCATAATCTGCCATATAGGAAGTGCGAGGCTTTGGCTGTGTGTCACTCATGTGGAACAAAAGGAACAGCCTTTGCAAGGGCATTGTGATGTAAATATGTTTACCAGTTATTTCTCAGAGTTTTGACCACAAGGTCAGGTATGCACGGATCATTTCAGTGAATAAACACAGGGTTCCCGCGCACCCCTGGAATTTTTAATTTTTATTTTAAAAAACCCTGGAAAACCCCTGGAAAAAGTGAATTACCCCTGGAATAGTCCTTAAATCTATATTTTTAACAAGTGGATAAGGTATTTATGTACTGTATTTTCTGCAAAAGGGCAAGATGTTTTACAAGAGAATTGTATAGTATTACAAGAGAACAGGAGAGAGCTCCTGTGAGTCGGTGAGTAACCTTTTTTTTTTTTCTTCTTGCCCTGGAATTTAACATTTTACCCCGGGAAAACATTTCTTCAAGAGGTGCAGGAACTCTGTAAATAAATCCTTTTTATTTCAAAGCTGTTGTTAGGGGACCGCAAAGCCAAGTAGAGAAAAGACAGAATTGTGTTCACTTTTCAGCTATAGTTTACAACCTAAATACTATGCCGCCCCCCCCCCCCCCCCCCCCCACCCGACAACAGCCATATTTCAATAACTGGGCATGCTGTGAAATGTTTTGCTAGGACATATATTTATAATGTACAGATCCCCTCTCTTTCCAGTCAGTTGTGAAGAACAATTTTGATATGTCTCCATTGATCTCCCGTCATTGTTTTTCATTGCACATGTTGTGTTCTTCACAGAAAAGAAAAGTAAAGCTTACCCACAGTGCTGGAAATAACAGCCAGTCTCACAATATTATACAAACACATGTATTTCTTAAAGAATCGCAGGCAGATTAAAAGTAAACATGGAAGAAACCTTTTTCTGTGCTTAAGACACATGGGGTTAATTTTTCCATGGAGGATTTTTCTTTGATGTTATTGCTGTTTTCAGATAATATCGTGAGGTGAGAGGATTTATATAAAGGATCACTCGATGAAATGGTATTTCAGTTGTTGACATTGCTGTCGTGTTACAGAAAAAGATGGTATGTACCAAAAGCAAAAACAAAATATAAATAAATAAAAAAATCAGTTTCACTCTGCTTTATTTTTTGCTCATTTGCCATTTTGTGATGACCAAAGGAAACTTAGTATCAGCCACCTCACCTGTCACCTGTCGGCTTCATCGTCATCGATGTTAGCTGCTACAGTGGATGTCACGACAAAATCTCCTCCACCCAATCCTGTCCTTAGCTTTCCTAGTTAGTTCACTTATTTCCAGCTGGCTGACTTTCTTGATGTTATCGTGATATGTAATGCAAAATTATAACCTAGACAGATAGGCATAGTGCATTTGATTTCTAGATATTGATGTTATAACATGGATTTCACATGGAGTGGCATACATATATGGTCATTTTCTGTAACATGGCAGATTGGTGTTTAACTAATAATTTCACAATGGGCCAAAGACAGGCGCACAAGGGTAGCTTTATGCAGCAGTGAAATTTGATTGAGAAGTGAACAGAAAGAGAGATATGGCAGAAGGAAGGTTCATGACTGATCAGACTGAGAGGTTTAAAGGCAGGTTGCTATGTTATGTACAAAAATGGTTAATTGATGATAATTACTAATGATAAATTTGATGCCCCTGCATTTCTTCCAGAAAAAGTGATATTGAGATGGTTAACCAAGTGCTTTGTGTGAAAATTGGAAATATAGCATGATATTTAAGTATTTTTAGTGTCTTATTTCACCAGCTTCATATTTGGTGCAAAATGGTCTGCTCAGTACATTTTTTTTTGTCTGAATAGAAGATTACTGTTTTGAAATGTATGAAGGGATGAGGGTGTTGAATGTGATCATTCTGTAACTTTTTGAGGGTACCAAGCAGGGTTTGTCATGCATGTTTGATATCCATGTATTTTTGAGACATGTGGAAAACAGCAAGCCAACAGCAATTGTAAAATACTAAGTATTTTAAGTCTTATCATGCCTCACCCATTTTGTCCATCACCTTGTATTACCTATTACTTGACATCTGTAATCTCAGACAAGCCTGGGACTTGTCTTTGTATAAATTGTATGAACTTACCACAATGGCATCCCATACATTTGCAAGTCTTTTATATGGCATCTCATAAGTGTCACATTTAACCTAAACTTTTTGTATCAGATACACATTTATCACTTGACTTTCATCTGCATATTGATAGTCCAAATTTTTATGGGTGAAAGATTTTTGTGTCAGTAGGCTAGTTGTTTTGAATTTTTTTTTTTTTTTTTAAATCTATTGCGGCGGCAAAATCTATAACAAAATTTTTTTTTTTTTGGTTCCATTTTTCTGCCGTGGCATAATTTGGAATTAGATAGACTAGACTGCAGTACCTGACATATATTTTTTATTTGTGAAATACCGCTTGATCCAGTACCCTTCAGAATTGATTTTACACTTGTGGGTAAAAGTGTGAATAAATGCAGTTTGGTACAGTTTGCAACATTTGTACAGCTCCCACATCAGGATAATTTTAATGCATAACTCAACTCTGCGGTGTCAGCACATGGTTTTTCTGCTGTGTTTGCAGCGTTGCTATGTTTTGGCACCAAGTAGTTCTGATGTTTGATGACACCTTTTAGACATTTTATGTCAGTGCTTGTTTTAATGTACGTATGTTTGTTTCTTTGTAAATTGGGACATGTCTGTGGCAAAGAAACTTACCACGCATTCTCAATGCACAGTTGGCATGACGATTGTACATAGTTGTATGCATCTGGTTTTTATAGTTGGTTTGACTTGAATTTTGAAGACTATCTTTTGTGGACAGAAATTTTGTGAGGTTTGATTGTTTGTTGTTGTTTGTTTTTTGTTTTTTGTTTTTTTCAGTATATATATTAAACAGTTACATATTCAGGGTGAGCTAAAAGTTATTTACCATAATATTATTTTATTAACACAGTTATAAATGTACGTCAACTAAATAAAATGCACACCAACTATATTTCAACTGAAGTGTACATCAAGTAAATGAAATGTTAAAAAGTAATAAAGCTTAATAGCACATGCAATCTTATATTACTTTTTACTTGACATCTGTAATCTCAGACAAGCCTGGGACTTGTCTTTGTATACATTGTTTGAACTTACCACAATGACATCCCATACATTTGCATGTCTTTTATATGGTATCTCATTACTGTCACATTTTGTGAAATAGAATTGTTTTAGTTGTAATATACCTGTGTTAATAAAATAGTATTATGGTAAAGTAACATTTGATCCACCCTGTAGTTTGTTTTTCCTTAATTTCTGATCTTGAATTAATGGATTGAAAGTTTAGCTATAGAATGTGGTGCTTAAGGAAACAAATTTATTGAAGGCAATGAGATGTTTACATTGTTGTCAAGTTTACAGAGGAAATAAATTACATTTTATCTGAATGGCTTGATTACTTGTGTCAGATAATCTCTTGCAAGTTATTTGGATCAGGATACTGGCACTGCATGCCGGTTGTTTTCAAGTCAAAATAATTATTTGGATTAATTCTACAGGAAGGTCCAATTCAGAGCTGTTACTCATTCGTCAATTAATTATGATTCATTAAGAAATTGTTTCAGTAGTCAAAAGAAATTGAAATTGTTAAGACTTTTGTGAGTACTGAAGAACAAGGTTTTTATGGAAATTTTTTTTTTTTAATTTTCAAAACAGAGCCTGAGGTGTGATATTTTTTTTTTCCTGGATAATGCAGTGTTCACAGTAGTGATATCTTCTAAGAAGGAGTTCAATTTTTCTTCAAAGAGGGTCATTACAGATAGAATTTTTAAATCTGTGTTGCTTAGAGCTAAGGTTCCCTCTTTCATTTGCATGCTTTTTCCTTCTCCCCCTTGGCACCGGTTCTGTCCTCTTGATTTGAAAATCTTTGATTAAAACTTCAGGTTAGCCCTTCAGTCAATATGCTTTGAAACTCCTTTGATGAAAACCAGCATTTTGCAAGGTTGGTGAGTTCATACATCTAATTATTATTGTGTGTTTGACATGCTGGTTTGGTTTCCAACTGTCATTTTATGTGAGAAAAAGTGAGTATGGCAGGTGGTGACCGCCATATGTGGTGAATTTCATCATATCAGAGTGAAGACTGGTTGAAAACAGGAGTGGCTGGATGAGTAGTACTTTAGTAACAGTACATAAAACTTCATGAAAGAAAACTATATAGTGCTTTTTTTTTCTTTTAATATCCACTTTTACACTTATTTAAAGGGTTTATTATTTTTAAAAAAAAAAAAAAGCACATCACATTACCAGTAAATGTTTAGTTTGGGGGAAAAATGCTGAAGTATGGGACATCATTCATGACCCAAAAATTTTGTTCAGACAGCGGCCATCCTTCAGTGAGTAAACATAGGTCACTTTCCGTATGATATCTTTGCAGACCCAAAATGGAATGCTCTCTCATGTCAAACTAGTAAATGACCAAAAATTAATTTCTTGGCCAGTAATGGACTTGAGTAATACTCAAATAATCTGTAGGGTCTTTGAAGACAAAAGCCTTTTTTCAGCCAGCCTTGTGACATTATGGGATTCATCTGACGGGGTAGACAGGTACGGTGTTATACTAGGACAAGATGTAAATATCTTTGTACCACTGCCATACTGTATAGATTACCAGACATTCTGAAAAGCTAAGCTGGGGAATTGGCACATTGTACTGATATTTTTTTGTTTTGTGTAGGAACATTGGATTTGCTTCCTGGGCATCTCAGAATATTTGGTGACTTGTGACAAGAAGTGGTGGTTGCTATAAAGAATTCCTCCTCCCAACTCCCCCGTTTGTTTCAGTGCATGCCTTGAATGCTATAGTTTTTCCCTGGGTTTTGCCCTTGGAGAAACATTAAAAATATTGACCCACTGCCCACAAAGAGCATCAACCCATTGATACTGTATATTTTTATCATGTATTGATCATAATTATTACACACTTGATGTCTCAAGTCTTGTAACAGTTGGCGCACTGTCTAGTAGGTCAAGCAAGGATAGTTATGGACAGGCCAAGTGTCTCTCAGAATTTAAATTGCTTTTTTATTATTGCTATTTCATTACTGAAAAAAATTTAACAAAAAACAGTGCTTTGTGCACTAACATTTTGTAGTATAGCTCAATAACAGAACGTTTCACAAGAGCATTCACTCACAAGTGTGACCGACAGGAGTTATCTGGAAATGGATATGATATTTGCATGTGTGTGTTTGTTTTGTTTGTGTGTGTGTTTGATTGTGTTGAAGTCGTTGTTTGTGGCTGATATTAGGAAGCTTTTTTTTTCTTCGGTTTTGCTGTCGTTGTTGTGGTTGGTGGTGACGATGATGATGCTGTTTGTTATTTTATCCTTTATGATATAATAAATTACTCTTACTTAATGCCTGTCCACAACAATTTGAAGTAATAATAATAATATGTCGTTATCAACAAATAAACCTTATGTTAAATGAACAGTTGTGAGTTTGGTTTTATTGTTTGTATGGTTTGGTGAGTGAGGGAGCGCATGAGTGGGTGAAAAAGTGAGTGAGTGGCTGCTTTGGAGAAGGACTGAATGGGTGAAAGTGGATATGGAGTGAGTGGTTGGATGAGTGAGTAGGTGGGTGAAGATGGGGTAGAGAGTAAGTTCTCGGACCTGCCAACTGCCCCTTATTTTACATACAGGACTGTCCAGTATGTTTGGAGGGAGGTGAGAAATAAATCTGCAAGTATTTTACCGGGAAGCAAATCCCTGTTTGCAAAAAGATTGCAATTTGGGACAACTTGTGCTTGTTTTTCTTCGTTATCTCATTCTCTCTCTCTCTCTCTCTCTCTCTGGCTTTCTCTCTCTCTCTCTCTCTCTCTGTCTCTCTCTCTCCTCTCTCTCGCTTTACAAAAAGCGAAGTGGGGTGAGGTGGGAGTGGAGACATCATAATGAGACCATCAGAGGTGGAACAAAAATACTCTGTTCTGGTAGGTATTGATGATGTGCATGCCTGCTACTCAAAGTTACGAATAATATTTTGAGCGTCAGAGGTATATTAATGTGGGCAAAATGAAGACGAAAACAAGAAAAAAATCAACACAATATTTGAACTGTTAACTTTTGACAAGTGCAATGAACCCTATTGTGTCAGCTTCATTGTATTTCATTTTGTTCATAATAAGTTCGTTTTATCCCTTTTGTTCATAATAAGTTCGTTTTATCCCTTTTGTTCATAATAAGTTCGTTTTATCCCTTTTGTTCATAATAAGTTCGTTTTATCCCTTTTGTTCATAATAAGTTCGTTTTATCCCGGAAACCAGCTACCAACCTGAAACATTTGAGATTATGGAGCTATCATTAGATCTTGGCACCAAAGTCTTTCATTTTGTCTGCATTTATCGAGCGTCAGGCAGTAAAACCAATTTTCTGAGTGAACTTGAAGTTCTCCTACCACGCTTAACCTGCGAGAAAGGATACCCTGTTCTTTTGGGTGATCTTAATTTTCATTTTGATTCTGAAACATCATCTGAAGTAAAACGACTTAAAGAACTTATCGACCAATGCAACATGTCTCAGATAATCAAATGTCCAACTCATCGAGCTGGTCACATCTTAGATTTAGTGATCATCAAACAAACCTTGAGCACCTTCACCAACACCGCCGTCCTAGAAAAACTCATTTCGGATCATAAAACCATCGTACTCGATATTGATTTCGCAAAGCCAAATATCATCAAAAAAGTTGTGTCGTCCAGAGACATAAAAGGTATCGACATCAATGCCTTCAAGACGGAAATGGCCAATGCTCTCGAGAACTTTGAAGGCGACATCACATCTTATAATAACATCCAGCAAGATCTACTACAGCGACATGCACCTATCAAGACCAGGTCCATCTCCAACAGACCGTTCGCTCCATGGTACACCCTAGATGTCAAAGCAGCCAAAGCAGAATGTCGCAAAGCAGAAAGGAAATGGTTAAAGACAGGTCTTACAGTCCACAAGGACATTTTCAAACACCAGAAGAACAAATGGAAATGTGTTATTAAACTGGCAAAAAAAGACTTCTATGTCACTAAACTTCAAAATTCTACATCTTGTAAGGAACTTTTTAGTATTTGTGATGAACTCACAGGGAAAAGAAAGGAAACACCTCTACCCACAATTTACGAGAACAATTTGTTGCCCAATGTTTTTGCTGATTATTTTGTTAAAAAAGTTACAACTATCCGAGAAAATCTTGACAGTTTTGATGCCATTGATCATTTTGATGAGTTTCAGGGAAATCCTATAGACACTTTTGGTGTTGTGTCGAATGAATCTGTAAAATCTATCATCATGGCATCGCCATCAAAATGTTGTGACCTCGATCCTATTCCTACATTTTTGGTTAGATCTTGTATTGATGAACTGGTTCCAACTATTACAAAAATAATAAACAACTCTATTTTAAGTGGGTCTGTCCCTGATTATTTTAAAACAGCCTGGGTAACACCACTTTTGAAAAAAACGACTCTTGATCAAAACATGTTGAAAAATTATAGACCCGTCTCAAACCTTCCTTTTCTTTCAAAAATCCTTGAAAAGGTGATATTACAACAACTAATGTGTCATTTGAGAAATAATGACCTGTTGGAACCATTTCAATCTGCTTACAGAAGTAACCACAGTACTGAAACTGCACTATTAAGAATCATGAATGACATATTATTAAAGGCAGATTCTGGAAATATTACTCTGCTAAATTTGTTGGATCTATCAGCAGCGTTCGACACCATCGATCACGAAATCCTGCTCAGAAGGCTAGAAACATCGTTTGGAATCAGAGGGGTCGCCCTTAAATGGGTCGAATCTTACCTGTCAAATCGCCACCAATTTGTTGTAACCAACAAAATAAGATCTTTTTCTTATGCGCTTCAGTATGGCGTACCACAAGGCTCAGTGCTTGGTCCTATTTTGTTTACTATCTATACTATTCCACTTGTACATGAAATAAAGAAATTTAATTTACAATATCATTTCTATGCTGATGATACCCAGCTCTACAGTTCTGCCTTGCCATGCGATGTTGACAGCCTTCTGCAGCAGGCTGGAAACTGTATAACAGAAATTAAAAGCTGGATGAACCAAAACAAACTGGCACTAAATGAGGATAAAACTGAGGTTATTTTATTAGGCCGTGAGCGGGTTCTGCAAGAAGTGGACAGAACTGAGATGATAATTGGCACTAATTCAATAGAAATTTCAAAAAAAGTAAAAAACCTAGGGGTTTACATTGATTCAAATCTTTCTATGTCATCTCAGGTTAGTCACCTCATTCGTATTCTATACATGGAAATCTGGAAAATTGGTAAAATCAGACATCTTATTTCAACTGAAACTGCGGCTGTTTTAGTAAATTCTTTTGTACTTTCAAAGCTTGACTATTGCAACTCCCTTTTGGCTGGAATTTCACAAAAAAATATTAGAAAACTCCAAATTGCTCAAAACAATGCAGCGAGACTTGTTTTGAAGAAAAAGAAAAGAGATTCAGCACTGCCACTTCTGCAGAGTTTGCACTGGCTGCCAGTCGAGAAAAGAATAATGTACAAATTGTCATCCATTTGTCACAAATGTGTCAATAATACTGCTCCATCGTACCTAGTTGATTTAACTGATTACTATGTTCCATCTCGTCAACTAAGATCATCATCTGACACTACAAAATTGAAAGTACCTAAAATGAATCTGTCCACTGTAGGAGAAAAGTCCTTTTCATTTCTTGGCCCTACCATCTGGAACACTCTTCCAAAGACAACCAGGGAAATTAATGACATTGGTTCTTTCAAACGCCATCTGAAGACCCATTTCTTTCAGACAAACTAGGCTAGGTGTTTTTCGGCAGCAACAATAGTAAATATTTTTGAATTTCTTTTGTGTATGCGTGTGTGTGTGTGTGTGTAAGAGTTTGTTAAAGCGCCCAGAGCTTGTCATCGACGGGGTTGGGCGCTATATAAATGCAATATATTATTATTATTATTATTATTATCCCTTTTGTTCATAATAAGTTCGTTTTATCCCTTTTGTTCATAATAAGTTCGTTTTATCCCTATTACTATTACGATTGCTCATCATCTTCCCGTGTCCATTTTTAAATTATTATACATTTTTCAATTTACATGCACTGGCCTTTGCTAAATATACTTTTATTTGTACACTATGTCATTTTACGCACATTAGTTATAACAAACCATAATTGATTACATCGAAAAGTCTGCGGCCTGTCAGCACAAGAGACTTAAGACTTTCAGAAACTTAAAGTCACTTTCCAGTTTGCCCTCTCAGAACTCTTCACCTACCCCACACTCAGATCGTCTCTTTCAATTGAACCGGGAAACTTGAAACTGGGTCCCACTCATCCTGGCAATCCTATGTCCCATAGGAACGAGCACAAAGTGCCCCCAGGGGTGCTATTGGCGGTAGAGGTGGGGAGGGCGGTCTCTTCTTGAAATCACTTCGGTATTTGCTTGAACTACACTCAACTCCGAATTCGAAAACATCGATTTCTGACAACGTTTTGAGCTACTGTTTTATTAATGTTACAGGCGCGTACGTCCCCCAAGTTTTTTTCCTAGGGTCACGTATTTCAAAGCCTTTTGTGACTCCAGAGCTTGAGAGCTTCTCCTGAAATGCGCCTAACAATAGACTTAATTAATTATTCCTCCAGATTTTAATTTTGTTTTCCTCTTGGTTTTTTGGTAGAACGGGTAGATGGCAGGGCTAGGGATTCGATAAGATGTAGGGTTGAGGATCAGGATGGGGTTAGGGATAGGTAGGCCTACGTATACGGAAGGGCCCTTAGTGCAATAACCTTGGGGTGCGTACGTACTTATAACAACAGTCTTGTTTTACAGTCACCTAATAATTATTGTTCAAATAAGTGTACCGTGTAACCAAAATATTCATTATTCTGTCTGTCTTTCTTTTTCTTTATTCATGTGATGTCTGTTTTATGGGCAGGTTCTGACAAGATTATTATTGCCATTTCGAGAACGGAAAGTGGCCAAAGTAGACAAATCAAACCCTAAACCTAACCATGAAGACTTCAACAAGAGCAATTAAAATCCTGGTTCTAGTCATACCACTCAAGTTCATGTAGCCGTTCCGGAAAGTAATCAGATGTAAGTTATAAGTATGCCATTATATTTATTATAATTTATATGCCTTTCACATTTAAGGGGGGGGGGGGGGACAGTACAATCGTATGCAACAGGCAGACCATACAATGCAAACTCTTTTAATAAATAAGGTTGACTGTAAGAAATTTAATATGAACCATCAAAGCTGAAGTAAGTTTTCATTCTAAAAACCCAATGGCAGTCAAACGATTTTTGTTTCAAAATGTCTGACAATGAATATTTAACTTGTTGTTTCCAAGAAATTCACGGAATGTGTTTGGTTTTTTTGTTTTTTGTTTGTCTTTTTGGTTATTACTCATAAAACACTGATATCGTATGGTGTATTTGAGACAAGAAATCGAATCCGCCCATATTAACAAGATTTCGGATGTAGTGCAGTTGACGGAGGGCACGTTTCGGAATCTTCTTTGGCGGTCTCAGCGTCAACTGCTGATTTCTCTAACGATAACGTCGCCCGATACTATAGTAAGTGACGGGGTTAATGACCTAAATGATGATGATGATCATGATGGGCATGAAGAGATAAGAATTAAGAGAGTGAATAGGTGAGTGCTTGGATTATGAAGAGCCTCTCTTTGCCATTGTCATCAACGTTTTCTTCTTACTCTTCTGCGCTCCTTCATCCCTGATGATAATGGAGATGTTACACATTCGTTATTCTAAAAACCATCAAACCTTGAAAGAAAAACTCGCCCGCTGGCACAAGACAGAAGGGAATGGAAGAAAATGAAACAGAGATTAGATAGATACACGTGTGATGTGGCTCATTATTCTCATAATATCTTTAACCCTCTAGGCCATTTATGTACCACCAGTGATACACAGAAATGTATCAATCGGCTGCAGTTCTCACAAGAATTCAAGGTGAGAAAAGTTGTGTGATTTTTTTATTTTTTGTTTTTAGTAATTCTACAATATACACAAAATCAACCAAAATGATCATGAAAACCCCTTAACCATGCCCCTAAGAACAAATTCTCACAAAATCCGAATTTTCCCACAAGCGGAAATGGGGGCGAGGCCAAGACAAAACATTAACTTTGTAGTGTAATCAAAACAATCGGCTATTTATTATTATCAACACGCAGGGCGGACCTAAAGTTACTTTAATATCACCTGGACACAAATTTATAAAGTCTAATTAAAAATTAGTTTTTTTAAAAAATGATTTGTTTTAAAAAAATGGTGCAGTTAATGCTCAAATTTAAATGCATATCAAACTGAAATATAATTGTGTTTTAGATGTAATATAACTGTGTTCATAAAATACGTTCAATGCCAACTGCAATCAGTTCAATCTTAGCGATGGTCAGTCCGACATAATTGTTGCCACAGCGTATTTCTACTATTGTGATACTGACATTGTACCATTCTCTATAACAGACATGGTATCTGATCTTCTTCTTCTTCTTCTTTTATAGTTGGTTCGTCTATAAGACGATTCCCCAACTGCACTATAGTATATGCGACTCAACGTCGCTCCTCTGAGGCTAAAAGCAGGGTAAAACCTTACATAGATGTTAAGACCATTTAAAAATATATTAGTTGTATAAAGTCTTTTGTATATATAACTCTGGTATAAATATCTCTTGGTTTCCAGATTGTGCACAGAAATACAACCCGCACTTTAGTTACAATGGTAGCTGCAACGGATAATAATGTTCTTAAATTCATTGTCGAAAGTCGTTGCAGACGATAGTGTTTGGACTTCTGCCGGGAGGTTGTTCCACATCCTGATGACATTAGGGTAAAAAGAATAAAGATGGCTGTTAACCCGTGAGCTTGGGATGTTATATTTTATATTATTCCTTCTGTTGCCTCTGGTATTAATGGTGAGGTGGTTCAGTGGGATATGGATATTTCCTTCCCTGCCTTTATAAAATATTTTTACTTTGTTTTTTGCTCTCCTCTCTTCTAATGGTGTCCACTCGAGGTCTCTCATCATTTTATTTACACTACTACTTCTAGTATAGTCATTTGTCACAAAGCGGGCAGCTCTCCTCTGGACCCTTTCCAGTTGGTCTATGTTTATTCGACAGTGGGGGTCCCAGACACTGCAGCCATACTCTAGGGAGGGCCTCACAAAGGTGTTATAGCATTTTTCTTTTACTTTCCTATCGCAGGTAGAGATGTTCCTTTTTAGAAATGCTAGATAATCTAGTATACCGTTTGCTTTGTTACATGTGTTATTAATGTGTTGGTTCCATGTAAGTTTTCTGTCCAATGTAACTCCCAAATATTTAGCCTCATGTGTTTCGCTCAATTTTTCGTCGTGTATAAAGTAGTCTGAGGTGATGTTGTGTTTTTTATTTGAAATTCTCAGGACTTGGCATTTATTGGGGTGGAATTCCATACGCCAGTCCCTCTCCCATTTTTGTAGACTGTCTAGATCTTTCTGTAAAATTTCCGTATCTTCTTTTGAGTTTATTGTTCTATAGAGGAGGCTATCATCAGCAAACAGTCGTAATTTAGTGCCTGGAGAGATCTTACTTGGCATATCGTTAATATAAACTAGGAATAGTAAGGGGCCCCTGGGGTACTCCCGAGAGAACAGCTGCAGGATTGGATGACTTTCCATCAACGACGACTATCTGTGTTCTATTTTCTAAGAAAGACTTAATCCACTTCAAAGTACTGTTTCTAACTCCATAATGGTTTAGTTTAGTCAAGAGACTAGCATGGTGCACTTTATCGAAGGCTTTACTGAAATCTAATAAGATGGTATCAGTCTGCCTGTTGTTATTCAAGTTATTAACAAAATCATTGCAAGTTGTGACCAGCTGGGACTCACACGACCTGTGTTTTCTAAAACCATGCTGTACATGTGTTAAAACTGAGTGTTTCTCGAGATGCTTCATGATGCTGGTATGCAAGATATGCTCTAAAAGTTTACAAGATATTCATGTCAGGGAGACTGGTCTATAATTTTCAGGACTAGCTCTATTTCCTTTCTTAAAAATGGGTACTACATTTGCTTTTTTCCAGTCTTCCGGTATTTTTCCTTGTTCAATTGAAGCTCTAAATAACAAAGTGTAAACAGGGGCAATTTCCTTGGCACAGAGTTTCAGTAATTTGGCGGGAATTCCATCAGGCCCTGTAGCTTTATTTTCGTTAAGGTTTTCCAAAAGTTTCAGTACTCCATTTTCTGTGACAAATATTTCATCCATATCCGGCAGTTTGGCATCACTCAGCTCTCCCGAGAAGACTCCCCCTGGGTCGGAAAAAGACCTTACAAAATTGAGTATTTAAGATATTGGCTCTTTTTTGGGCATCTTGCTGTGGGTGCCCTCTCTCATCGTTCAGTGCGGCTACTCCTAAGGTTTCTTTATTTTTACTTTTCACATATCTCCAAAGTTTTTTACTGTTATCAGATGAATCACTTATCATCTCATGGATATAATTATTATGAGCTTTCCGGCATTCTTTCTGTGTCAATCTTTTAATTTCTAGATATTTGTTTTTCACTCGTTCGGAGTTGCACTGTTTCATTTTTTTGAACCATTTATATTTTTTCCGAACTAATCTTTTCGTTAAAGTATTTATCCAGGGTTGGTGGATTTTTGTGGATGACATTTTTGTTGGGACATTTTCCATGATCATGTTCAAATTTAACTTGATACAGTCCCAGAGTTTGTTTGCGTCAGTTTTTGAAGAGTGGTATTTCATGAAAAAAGTGCCAAAAGTTGCTGCCTCCCTTTTCAAATTATTTTCGTCTGTCTGATTCCATAGGTAAATCTGTCGCCTAATAGGTCTTTTCTTAAAGGGTTTCAGTTCTGAATCAATCTGGACTATGTCATGGTCCCCTAGTCCAGGAAGAATTTTGATCTCTCTTGTAAGGTTAGGGAAATTAGTAAAGAATAGGTCTAACAGTGCATCTCCTCGAGTGGTCTCTTTTACTGCTTGCTCTAGGCCTATATCCGCAGCACTGTCTAAAAATAGGTCATTTATTTCTCTTAAGTTTTGGCAACTCTTCACATTTCCTTCTTCCCAGTTTATATCAGGTAAGTTGAAATCTCCTCCTATCCAGATGGTAGCCTTTTTGTTCTTTTGGTAGGCGCTGAGAAGTTCATCACAGATGTTCTTACTAGTTTCCAAGACACTACCAGGAGGTCGATAGACTGTACCCACAACAAGAGGAGGTTTACCCTGCACTCTAATCTTACAGAGAACAGTTTCTCCTGCTTCCTCACTAGGTATTTTTTCACTAACTAAGTTCTTCTTCACTGCTATCAAGACCCCACCTCCCCTTCTCTTCTTCCTATCATTTCTGTAGATTTCATAATCATCATTAATTGAAATTTCACTGGTTTTTATATTTTCGTTTAGCCATGTTTCTGTTCCGATGATTACGTCAGGTTTAGTTTCGTTCAAAAATGAGCTCAGTTCTTCTTTCTTGTTCCAAATGCTTTGAAAATTTATAACCTGGGTTCTGAACGTGGTTTTCTCTTTGGCTGGCTCTTTTTTCTTGGATTTGGGGTGTGGGGTTGACGAATATTTTGGTTCAAATATTGGTATTTCTGTGTTACTTTTATTAGTATCTAAATGTTGTAAGATATCAAAACTATTGTGGGATCTTGATCTACTACAGTCTAAGTTTAATTGAAAATCAGTGAATAAGCTGGAACTAAAATTTGGCATGCCACACTGGATACATTCCCATGCGGCACTGCTATTGCCCAGTGTTTCATACATTACTGAGTTTATTCCCATACAGCCGATGTGGTACCAGCGGTCACAACTATCACATGCGATGGCCCTCGTTTTCCAGGTACATTTTTTAAGGCAAACGGGGCAAGGGGGGAATCTAGTCTGGGGTCCAGGGTTGAGTTCCACGTCACCCGATAATGACAGTAGTAAGAACAATACCAGAGAGATGTTCATTGTATTTGAAGAACTATTTAGCCTAAATTTCGGACTGGTTCTAGATCTATATCTACTTTTCTGTCCGAGGACAGACCAGGTGTTTATTAATGAGGTCCTGGATTTAGGCGAGTTGACAACACTAAATTTCCATTTGTTATAATTAGCCTCATGTTTAGATCTAGATCTAATATCCCATCTACATCCAAGTGAATACAGTTCTGGTCTAGATCTATATACTAAAACGGTGAACAATAACTTATCGACATTAAGAGGAGAGATCTCACTATCTCACTCTTGATAATGGCACAAGACGCGGACTTCCCACCGGCACAAGCGGTCGCCATATTGGAACTTTTCAGTCCACCCTTACCTTCCAGTTATAATCACAATCTGGGACCAAGAGATTAAAAATTTAGTCAAATTATAATTCCCATTCACTTCCAATTCATATAAAAGTACAGTGAAAATACTGTTGGTATAATATACGTATTAAAAATTGGTAAATTCATCAAAAGGGAGGTGTAAATTTGGAGCTCTCAGAAAAAGCGTCGTCTCCTCGACCGGAAGTGCATATTAGATCTGTTCTCAGAGTAGTAATTATCTTTGCATTTTTTGCTTTATGGCTTATTTTTAAATGAGAGAAGACGTATGAAAGCTAAATTTGAAAATAATATTGTTCAAGTTATTTTTTTTCTTATGTTCTTTTAGCGTTTGTTATAATGTTATAATGTATGTTATCATTCCCTTCATCCTTATACAAAATCTACCTGTTTAAAAGTGCTCTCTTTGAGCCAGGCGAAATGATGAACTACAAAAAACAAAAGTACAAAATCTCCAAAAGTTAACAACTAAATTGATAACCAAAGTGGATAAAAATAAATTTAAGAAATAAGGTTTTAAAAAAATTGAGTAACTGTGTCCTGAGTGCACAATCGCCTTTGTCTGCACAGTTAAGTTTTCAGAAAGTTTGGTGGTGGTTAGGTTTAGGGTTCTGGCTGGCTGGATAGCCACGATAAAACCTTTTCGCTGGTCTGGAGACCATGGTAAGGTTTTCGGATATTAGACACAGTTTGATCGCACAGACAGACAGACAGGCAGGCAGACAAGCATACAGACAGACAGGCATACAGACAGACAGACAGACAGACAAACAGACAGAGACAGACAGACAGACAGATAGATAGATAGATAGATAGATAGATACTGGGGGTAATTTGGCGTTGTAAACCACATAGCCCCTATCATGGAGAGTTGTTGTGTGCATTATCATAAGGTTTAAATGATCATAAATGTAATACAGACTATTGTTCCTTCATGCATTACTTCCGTAACTTTGGTTCCCATGATCAATCCATCAACAAGCAACCAATTACTGACGGCCTGACAAAAGGTTCAACCAAACAGTTTTGACGACCAATCAATGGAACATTAATACCTTTTGACAGCCAATCAAAGAAAGGATTACACAAATACGTTGGCGTCTATCATTGGGACGGGAGGAACGCGTGAATGGATTGGCTGACAAATGACGACGGTGTGTCTGGTTTGACCGTGTGACTGCCCTGGGGCTAACAGATCATTGGTTTCTTTAACTAAAGGCAATAACTGGGGTACAAATTCATCCTTACATTTAGACTGCAGATGCCATATACACTATACAATTTACTTGTTCAAAGTGGGGCAGAATTTCAGCCAAGATACGCAACAAAGTTATTGTACGGACATTTGATTATGACTAAAGCTAGTGGCGCAGTCAGTCAAGTCTCTTTTGCCTCGGTTTTGTGGACTGCAGAGTAAAACAAGACCTCGCGCACTCAAGTGAGACCGAAACAAGTCTATCTTGCCAGATAATTCAAAGGAAGTTCATGTCTGAGTCAAAAACCTACGCTGAACTGGCTTGACTCAGTGCACAACAGTTTGTCGAAGTCCACTTTCACAACAGTTTTTTTCCGACAACAAAATATTTACGCTCACCATAAAATTAAGATTTAGGAAAACAAAAAAAAGGTGGCGACATCACATTCAGTTTGAGCTTGCGTTTTTTATATATAATGTAATAATTAACTTGTATAGAGCTCAAATCCACACAAAAACAACTACAAAATAAGGATGTGCTCTAAGGCGCTGGACTAAAATTAAAAACAGGATTAACCTAAAATCAATTCATCGTGCTCCCACTCGCACACATTAACAAACATTTGATCTACTCTCATCCTCAAACCTCTGAGACCAAAAAGGGACATCATTCAGTTTCAATGAAAGCAGCCCTAAACAATTCAGTTTTGAGACCATTTTTAAATGTAACGATGTTTTCACTTTTTTTTTCTTACTCTACTAGTACTAGATCTATTATAAGCTTTTTTTACAGCTGACAAGTTCAGGACAGAAACATTCCTCATCCCGTCATAAAACTGCACCAGGGAGCTAATTTACAGGAGAGGACAAAAATACATTATTTTACTAGAAATGTATTCCTTATCTTAAACTAGATAGGCTCCCCGCAACCAGATAAACCCGTTCCTGCTCTCTATCCGTCTCTCCTTGTGTACCTCTGTCTGTCTGTCTGTCTGTCTGTCTGTCTGCCTCTCTCTCTCTCTCTCTCTCTCTCTCTCTCTCTCTCTCTCTCTCTCTCTCTCTCTCTCTCTCTCTCTCTCTTTCTCTCTCTCTGATTAGGCTGTTGTTATAAGTACTTACACACCCCAAGCGTTTTTGCGCTGGGGCGCGTGCGTATACGTACCTATCTCTAACCCCGTCCTTATCCTGAAAAATAAATCTTATGGAATCCCTTACCACCCCCCCCCCCTTCTTTCAACCAAAAAAAATAAATTGAAGGAAAACAAAAAGAAAATCTGAAAGAATAATTAATTAAGGCTGTTGTTAGGAGTATTTCGGGAGGGGCTGGAATCACAAAAGGCTTTAAAATAATTATGTATTTCTAGGGCAAAAAACTTGGTGGACACAAGTACTTGACAATGTGACAACGTTCCTTTGATTATCTCTTTTCCTTTCCCTCCATTCTCTCTTTCAAATTAATAGTCTCCCGTGCGCATTAATGAGACACCTATTCAGTTTTGTTGAAGCTCTTGAAAGACAAGCAAATAAAAGCAAAATAATAAAAATAAAAAAATAACGGAAGAGGCCACTGCGCGAGGTTGAAGTGAACTGAAGAAAAAAAAACGGAAGAGGACAATGCGCGTGGATGAAGTGAACTGAACAAAAAAAAAAACATATTTTTTTAAAATACTAAAGCGCTTCAGTATTGGTAATTATCAGTGATCACATCATGATGTAAGTATCAACTATAACCTGTCAGTGACCATTCAGATCCCGGACGACGTTCCCACATCCCTGGTTCCCATGAGATCTTGTTTGTCTTGAGGTCGTAACTTTCAGCCAATAAAAATCTGGAACAATCATACTAATCCTTTCTTTGATACACCAACAAAAACCGGTAATTCCCATAATCTTAAAGGTTATAACGGGAGAAAGAGACGCCGCCGTGGGCTTCGAGATATGAGTAGGAAAGAAAACTGTTCTTTGTAGGTGTATTCGTCAACATTAGAATAAACTCTACTTTGTCATGAGTGATTCTGCAAAAATTTTGCATGATGAATATTTACCCCCTTTGCAAAAACACCCCGGTCACTTCCGGTCATAATTTACCCACTGGCCAATTTTCTTCACACCCTTGAGTCAACAAAATCCAATTATTTAGAACTGTCCACAAATTTCCCACGTTCATTTTACACAAGGGGGGAAAAGGTGGTCGGGGGGGGGGGGGGAGGGGGGGGCAAGGTGTTCGCCTCTCATGCCGAAGGTACCGGATTCGAATCCCGGCCGGTGCAGGCATGTTGGAATTTGGGGATTTTTCTCATACTTTCCTGCCTCTAATCCCATGTAGGTAGGATCGAGCACCTCGGATAAGAACGAAATACTCGGAGGGCCCGAGTGCACCCTGCGCACGTTAAACATGTCTTGGCAGTCGGAAATCGAAAAGAGCAGGCCGGACAGGCCGCTGCCCTGGCAAAAGTAAATAAAATCGATCCCTACCGCTTCCCCTCCCACCCCCCACCCCCACCCCCCCCCCCCCAAAAAAAAACCGCCGACCGGGGCTACACCATGGTGACGATGTGTCTGCTCCTGTTGTAACTAGGCTGCAATAACACTAAGGCAAATTTCCCAAATTGTAAGTATACAAAATACAAAATACCTTTAGGAAGAATCCCAATTTCATCAATGGAAACTCCTTTATGTTCCTCACGCAACGCAAGCACTTTGGGACCAGTAGCGCAGTGGGTCAAGTCTCTGTTATGTCTCAGTTTTGTGGACTGTGAAGTTACAGGGAACCTCGCGCACTATTGAGATTGAAAAGAAGTCTGTCTCGTTGGTTGATTCAAAGAAAGTTGAAGACTGAGTCAAAACCAACGTAAAACAGTTTTATATCACTGCTCTACTAGTCTTAAGCGTGCGCACTGATGTAGATTTATTTTTCTATTGGACGGAGCTATTGCCACTTTACAACATGGAGAAAATAGACACCCCGTATTATATTACAATAATAATAGTAACAATTATCATGATTATTATTATACTATAATTATTACTAACTCTATCTAGCCCTAAGATTCAAGTTCAAATTCAAGTTTATTGTATGCCTGACGGTCAAATCAAAATATACAAAAGAATCATGCAGACAATCTTTGATAAACATTAAAAAAAACAAAACAAAAAACGGTCATTCACTCTCTCCGTTCGTCGCTGTCCACTACCATTTATACAACTTACAGTAATATACAATGAAATATAATTTAACATTGCCAGCAACAGCCATCATTTTTCAATCCACCCATTCCCTCCCCTAATCATTTCCCACCTGTATCTGTCGTGAATTTACTGTACATGAAAATATCCCCGAGATTTACATTTCACACTTTGGACTATGCAGCGAAAATAGACACTCCATATTCTATTTTTTATTAGACTGTTCTTTTTTGTTCAACGAACTCACTTGACAATGTGTTAGCGGGCGTAGACCATTGCATGCAACTTTCGCCAGCTGTGAAATGATACGGTCATAGACTTCTCTCTCTCTCTCTCTCTCTCGCACACTCGCTCGCTCACTCGTTCTTCTCCCTGTCCTTTTTTTAGAAAAATATTTTTGAATTTTTATTTTTAACATTTTTTTTTAATTTCATCGTACTGCAATGAACAACGTTACAGATCAACATTTTTACACTGCAGGGATCCTTACTTAACGAACTTAAGGAAAAAAAACAAACTGTAGATCTACCATATGGAGACAGAAATTTATTGTGGATGTAAACAGTCGTATTCTAGAGGTTTGACTGGCGAGTGACCCACATGGGGCAATTAATAGATAATAAATTTTAATAGAATAAATAAATAAATATACAAATAAATAAGTAAATAAGTAAATAAATAAACAAAATTTTTTAAAAAATGAATAATGCAAATAAATGTAGAAATTAATAAATAATTTTGTGTGTGTGTGTTTATTCTTTCTTTTCACGTCATCAATTTTTTTCATAATTAATTACCACACAGAAAGTACCAAAGAGAGTGGAACAGAGAGACAGACAGACAGTTAATGGGGCTTGCTGCAGTGCAAGCCATGAAGGATATTCAGTGCTCAAACCGGGATCATCATTATGCTGCTTTCTTATAATAAAAAAAAAAGTGCATTCACTACTACAGCATTAATTTACCCTATGGACATGTACTTATGAAAACTGTATTCAGGTATGTCCACTGTCACTGCAGCTGCATCTTTGACCTGTCATGCTGGACAATAGCAAGGTAAGTGAAGTTACGGCCCATATTTAATGTCACCAATGTCTCCTTTTCCTTCTTCTTTTTCTTTTCTTCTTCTCCACCTGCTTGTTGTTGTTGTTCTTCTTCTTCTCTAATCAGCAAGTCAAGTCAGCTTGGAGACAGTAAAGTATACACAGATGCATGCCGCCACCCAACGAAGACGGCTCCACGAACTACTCTTTGAGAAATATTGCTGTCTAGAGTAAAGCTGGTGTGCTTTACGCTAAAAGAGTGATAGGGGAAATCAGGGCAAAACTAAAAAAAAAAGTACGCGGAAGCAGAAATACTGCCCTCCACAATTAAGCAAGCTGGACAATTTTCACTATATTTCTCTACTACAGGCCCAAAGCAAAATTGAGACAGAGTCTGTTTCCTTCCCTTATCCTGTGAGATGTGGACTAAGAGGACGAGGCCAGGCGCACTGGTGAGACTGAAATAAATCTGTCTGGCCAGTTGATTCAAAGGAATTACAAATCTGATTCAAAACCGATGCAAAGTAGATTTGACCCAGGGCGCTATTGGCCCAGTTCAGTAATTATTGTACCTTGGCTATGATTTTGTGTCATCATAATTAGATATCCCTCCCTATGTTAGCCAATTAGACATCAGGATCCGCAGAGTCCACTGGAAAAACGGGCTAAGTCACAATGCAGAAATTATGGGCTACTGGCCCAAAGCCGAAGCGAATATTCTGTAAGTTGTACAATCTACTCTAGCACCTTTGACAGAAATGGGCTCAGTTCGTTAAATTGTCATCTAAAAATAACATAGACTATGAAAGAAAGAGCTCAGTCAAAGTTAAAAGCGCAGTTTTGACGTGAACATGAAATCTGTGACTTAGCTAGTTTTTTCCATTTATAATACACTGCATAGATCAAAATTAATGGTTAATGTTGGCGATCCAACTTACTCTGTTAAGCCGGTAGTACACTGAGTCAAGTCTAGTTTGCCTCTATTTCAGTGTGAAATGTGAACTATCGAGTTAAACGGTGCCTCGCGTATTGGCGAGACCGAAACAAGTCCATCTTGCCAGTTCGGCCCCTTCCTAACTCTCTGGAGTCAGCAGGCAGATATATAGACCTCGCACACTGCGTCAAGACAAACCGCAAGGCAAGATTCAATGAGCTACGGGTCTTTACAGCTGTACAAAAATCCCTCGGAATGTCCATAATGTGTCTGGAAGAGGCGGCGCTGAGTGATCGTAGAAATTCATATGGCACAAGTATAGGGGTCCGTTTGGGTCAAAATTTTATTTTGTTTTATCAAGGCCAGTCGTATGAAAGTGATCAGCGTTTGTTGTTGACATCAGAAAAGATCAGAAGTGACAGTAGAGTCGTGGGTGGGGTTACTTGAATAGCCAGACAAAGAGTGAAAAACCAGCCGTCTTTAAATGGATAAATAATTATTGTAGATTTCCTTTAGTGAGGGCAAATATAAATCATTTTGATTTTTCTTTTTTCAGTAGATGTAAATTTGGAAGAAGTAAATCATAAAATATGAACATCGAAAGACAATGTGTTATAATAATAGTGATGTAACCAACAGTCTTATTGTTCTAAAAGTTCTGGTTATAGGTAAATGTACTTAAACTGGTATAGTGCACAAATAAAAGCATATTAATTAGCAAAAGCCAGTGAATGTAAATTTGAAAAATATAATAATTAAAAATGGACTTCCAAATGTAATGGTAATCGTAATAGGGGTAAAACAGACCCATACGGCACTGAGTCGAACCTGTTTAGCCTCGGTCTTGTGGGCTATGAAATTAAAAGGGTCGTCGCGCACCTAAATAAATCTGTCTCGTTAGATGGCTATCAAAGTAACTTATGCCAAACAAACTTGACTCATTGCTCTCTACTCGCTTTAACTTTAACTGTTTCAGATATTTTTAGGACTTGGTGCCATAGCAAAATATATTTTTCACAAGCAGAATTTGATTATAAAATATTTTAATGTACTTTATCTATTGTTGACAAACAAAACCGTTTGTGTTTGTGTAGAAGTTAACTTCGTTTACTTTTTATGTGATTTTGTTATTGTTAGCAATTGAATTTTATTTGCATGTGTTTTTTTTTTTCAATTAAAATTTGTCCTTAAACTGATAGGCATAATCCAATCTCTATTTCATTAGTGTTGTAAAATCTAAACATGAATCCACAGCAGAGTCCAATGTCAGTATGAAGTCACTGAAGTTGGTACGCCACCACAGCTGAAATAAAGGTGAATCTCCAACTGCACCAAGATCTGATTCCATCTTTGTCCAGATCAGCTAATGAATAGTGTCAAAAATACATCTCAAGTAGAGAGATGTCCATACTGCTGTCTATGAAAATTTTGTTTGCGTCCGTTTTAATGTCAAGGAAATTCGTCCTAATATAATTGTGAGAGAGGGAGAGAGAGAGAGAGTAAATATGTGTACGTATCTGCACGTGAGTGCACGCACAAGTGTGTGTGTATTTTGACGTCTATGGTACAATTCTGAGACAGTGATGTCACGGGTTCGAGTCCTGTAGGATACACAATTTTTTTTTCTTCTTTTTGTCCAGTTAACAGGAAAGAAAAAGGGGAAAGAGAAAGAAAAATCCCCATTTGATCCAGTCTGAAGTTCACTAAGTAATAGACAGACAAACTAGTTGGTTCCTGATATTTCTCCACAAATCTGATATACATGGCCAACCGTACGTTATAGATTTTCTGTCTACCTGAATACCCGACATCTCGTAGGGGGCCGGGCCAGTCAAGTAAATGGGCTGCCTACTCTACCCGGGGTAGCGGCGAGGGTACGGCGAGCTGTGGGGGACTACGGTCCCGTCTGAGCGATATTTAAAAGCTGTAAAAGGCACCCGATTGGCAGGGGGGCTCGGTCTCGTCAAAGGCTTTGGAGTACTTAGACAGAATAGAGTGGAGAGACCGTTGGGTGATGTTCACGAGTGAAAATGATTTGTATTGTGACTGAAAGGAGAGCGAGGATCTTTTATCACCATCAAAGTGTTGAGTTTATAACGTCTTGAAATTCTTCACCCTATTATTTATTTACTCTCGGGATTTTTGTGGTGGCGACAAGGTAGAAGATTAACTTCTCTGTTTGTATGGAGAGATTTGATGTACTTGAATATTTGTGGTGTCGTCTGTGGTTTATTTATTTATTTATTTATTCATGTATTTATTTATTTATTCATTTATTTATTTATTTATTCATTTATTTATTTATTTATTTATTTATTTATGTATTCTGAATTTATTCATTTATTCTTTATTTATTTATTTCTATTGATATATTAATATATTTAAATTTTATTATTAGTTTTTTCCTCTGTAATTGCCAGCAGTTAGTTGTTCTAACATTTATTTAATCAAAAGTTTATTCAATTCATTTGTGAGCGTTGTTATATAGAGAATTTTCCATTAATTGATTGCTTTAATTTATTCATTTACTAATCTTACAATTAATATGTTGTGTCTACTTTGCCTGATTTTGTTTTCTTCCCAGGAATATCCGATTAAAATTCCGTAAAAATCTAATCAGGTTTGCCGGGATTGTTAATATTCTTCAGTTTTTGACGCTGTTAATGTAGCGATTGTATTGGGCTGGGTTTCACGTCATATAAATGGTCCTTCAACCAGCTGGTAGATATCTGTTGTTGCAAATTGTGGTTTCTGGTTCCATTTCTTTTATGCTTCACCCAGTTCATTACAAATATAATAATAATAATTAAGATCATTTATATAGCGCCTAATCCAAACGAGTTCGGTCTAGGCGCTTTACAGAAAGTCTTGTTCTCTCGATTTGCATCTCTCTCACACTCTCTTTCTTTCTCTCACCCCCCCCCCCTCTCTCTCTCTCTCTCTCTCTCTCTCTCTCTCTCTCTCTCTCTCTCACAATGCAATTTTACTTTTTTTAGGGAGAGCAGGTAGCTGATTTTTTTTCATGTATAACTGTAAGACAGATTTTGGAATTTTAAGCAAATAAATTAGGTATTTGGAATTCACAATACTTTTTAGGAAAGTCATTACTGTAAAGACACATTTTGTGGCTATAAAAGTTTAGATTAAGAGGACAAGAACAAGATGAAATGTTACTTTTTGAGACAATAAACTGATAAAATGTAAAAGATAGGCGTTATGACTCTCGGTGAAAAACAGATAATGTTGTTATTTGAGACAATTATACAGAAAAAAATTTAATGTAAAGACCAGCCTTTGTGACTCTCCATTGTGGAGACAGTCAAGGATAAAAACATAAGTATCTGAGACAATATTCAGATAAAATGTAAAGATGGACATTGTATCTACCGACTCTGGAGACAGTAAAAAATAGAAATGCTGCTATACCAGATAATATAAAATGTAAAGGTGGACATTGTAACTACCGACTCTGGAGACAGTAAAAAAATAGAAATGCTGCGATACCAGATAATATTTACATAAAATTTATGTAAAGATGGACAATGTAAATTTACAAAAAAAAAAAAAAAAAGCTGCCGATTCTGAGGAAAATGAAATGTTCTTGTTTGTCTGGGGTAGTGTAGAAATAAGAATGACACCCTCAGGACTTGAATGCGTGATCGAGTTATCAGACTTTAATGAATCGCTTCATATTTACACAATTATATCAAGTATTATGGGGTAAGGGGGAATTGCAATCACTAATTTTGTCAAATAAGATAAGAGTTTAATGTGTAACTCTGTTGGTACAGTTATATCCTGAAAGTTCGCATGTTCAAAAACAATCGGTGGTGTTGTTTTTTTTTGTCAGGGATAATTTCCCACCTTTCAAACGATATAATAATTATGCTGGTTGCGTTGTGGTTGTTGTTGTTGTTGTTATTGTTGTTGTTGCAGCTGCCGCTGTAATCGCTTCCAAACAGTCAGTGATCTCTTCATCCTCTTTACTCTGTATAGTTTGTGAACTGGCCTTGTGATCCTAGTGGTTACTACCGTTGTGTAGTTGTTGTTGTTGTTTAAATTGCTTGCGGTTGTTATTAAACCCAAAATTATTTATAGGCCTATTGGTGATCGCCGGCATCATTACGGGTACCACAATTATTACCACTGCTCTTATTATTTCCTGATCATCATTACCGCCACTATCATCATCATAATCATCATCGTAATTATTATCACCATAATGTCACTGTGTCAAAACCATCGGCTTTCTCATTTTTTATTTTATTTTACAGTATTGAGAAAAGAGAATGTATATAACTATTTATCAAGCTGAAATTCTATGTTTTAGAGTCGGTCGTAATTTTCAAAGCAACAATATCATCAATAATAATAGTAATGATAATGATAATATGGAATAATTACAAACATATATTATTGCATTTTGTGCTGAAACAAATCAGAAACTGTTGTCTTCACTAGCGTCAGATTCCATTGTGTCAATGTCCAAAACACTTAGCTTTATCATAGTATGATTTGGTCTGGGTTATCCTAGTGGGTGGCGGACGTATTCCATTTTATTATCATTTCCCAATTCCGAAAAGTACATACTTTATTTCTTGATTTGAAAAAAAAAAAAAAAAGATTATTAGATCTAAATTCCTTCCTTTGTTGAACAATGTTGGTCCCAGTTATCCAAGGGGCCATCCTTAAAATGAGTACCGTACGCTCCGTGCTGGCATTTTTTTGACATCACAGACGAAAAGGACCCAGTCGAAACAGCTGACCCAGTGCACCCACCAGGTTTAGCGCAGCAGTGCAGGCAGATTTGTATTTCATAATTATATTTTTTTGTTCATTCAGAATAACAACCAGCTGACTCAATAAAAAAAATGATTGTGAAACCCCATGAGTAAGTAGGAAGTATTTCACAAGAAGGGGGAAAAAACGATTTCATTTGAAATGTATTCCTTATCTTAAATACATTTTTACTAATATATATTAACATTTTACTTATATAACCCAACATTTTCACTTATATATATATATTAACATTTGAAACGCATGCCCTCCTTTGACCAACAGAGAAAATACAAAATACACCCTAGAAGTTCTTTGCATATTTTGAGGGGGAAAAAAGAAAAGAACATCTAGTTGTCCCCTTAAAATAACAAGGTTCTCTCTCTACTGTTTGGCTGAACTTAGTGAAACACAACACATTCCTTCAACAGGCCCTCTCCGTAGCGTATCAAAGTATCAAGCGGAATCTGCGTGTAATTTGTAAGTATTACAATGTACTAAAAAGAAAAAGTCGTAACTCTAAAAGTTATGAGCACGTGAAACTTCAGACATCAATTTCTCAAAACTTGATGAGAGGGGGAAGGAGACAGAGCCTTGTCGTTCTAAGGGATCGATTTGAAACAGATGCCTCCCCTGAATCAGCAGAGAAAATAATTTTTAAAAAAGTACGTCCCAGAAACTCGTAGTTTCAAATGTGAGGGAAAGCTTTTTGGTTAAAAAAAAGTTGGGGGTTAAAAAAAAAAAGTCATCTGTGGTGGGAATAATGATTTCATAATAGTGCCAGTGAAATGAGATGTTTGAGGATAGTAACAGTTTACTGTATGTTAGACCTCAAGATTATCTAGTACCCATTATCATCTCACACCCTATAAAAATCCTCGCACGGCACGGCAAGTTCAGTGATGTCTGACTGAACTTTGCGCCGGTGGCGTTTTTTTCTTCACAACTTGTGTGTGACTATCAGGGTGAGGAAATCTGTCACGCTGGATGCACTATCAGCTTTCTATTGTCAGGTGTAGCGGGGACTGGCGAGATTGAAAGATTAAAAGTTGAAGAACCGGAGAGAAAGTGTGTGTGTGTGTGGGGGGGGGGAGGGCTGTGGTGTTTGACGTTTTTATCCGGTAGGATATATGTTCATTCATTCTCTCACTTATATATATAATTATATTTGTTTTCTGTCCATAAAAAGCCGAATTTCTAGTTTCCCAAACTCATCAGGTCTGGTTAATAAGGCGACAGATTTATAGACGACAAAGGGGTCAATTGGCTCCTCCCCTTTTTTTTTGGCCAGAGACCCAATCCCTCTCTGTAAATTGTTAAGTCAATCCCTCTCTGTAAATTGTTAAGTCAATCCCTCTCTGTAAATTGTTAAGTCAATCCCTCTCTGTAAATTGTTAAGTCAATCCCTCTCTGTAAATTGTTAAGTCAATCCCTCTCTGTAAATTGTTAAGTCAATCCCTCTCTGTAAATTGTTAAGACAATCCCTCTCTGTAAATTGTTAAGTCAATCCCTCTCTGTAAATTGTTAAGTCAATCCCTCTCTGTAAATTGTTAAGTCAATCCCTCTCTGTAAATTGTTAAGTCAATCCCTCTCTGTAAATTGTTAAGTCAATCCCTCTCTGTAAATTGTTAAGTCAATCCCTCTCTGTAAATTGTTAAGTCAATCCCTCTCTGTAAATTGTTAAGTCAATCCCTCTCTGTAAATTGTTAAGTCAATCCCTCTCTGTAAATTGTTAAGTCAATCCCTCTCTGTAAATTGTTAAGTCAATCCCTCTCTGTAAATTGTTAAGTCAATCCCTCTCTGTAAATTGTTAAGTCAATCCCTCTCTGTAAATTGTTAAGTCAATCCCTCTCTGTAAATTGTTAAGTCAATCCCTCTCTGTAAATTGTTAAGTCAATCCCTCTCTGTAAATTGTTAAGTCAATCCCTCTCTGTAAATTGTTAAGTCAATCCCTCTCTGTAAATTGTTAAGTCAATCCCTCTCTGTAAATTGTTAAGTCAATCCCTCTCTGTAAATTGTTAAGTCAATCCCTCTCTGTAAATTGTTAAGTCAGCCATTGTTTACTACAGAAACTAAAGAATACATCGCAGCATAGCTTTGTTCTTCCGAGTCTACTTGGAGTTTTTGCTGGCATGCATTTACAGGTATACATCCAATTTAAATGTATATATTATTTTAATTTCACATTTATTGACGATTAACATGTCGGTTTCAGTCACATGGAGCAAACGGACGTTGATGCGTAGATTTGGTTATTCGTCATCTACTCGAATTTCTGCCATCACAATACCCGAAATGCCCCCCCCCCCGCCCCCCAACCGGCCCAGACTGTTAATTTACTTCGCACCACCGTCAAGGGGGGAACCTCCCTTACTTCTTTACCCTTGGAACATTATTTAAATGAGACATCAATTTTCAGGAACCTCACAAAATTTTTTCCTGTTGTTGTTGTCGCCTCTTAATGTTTACTACTCTTTCCTCTAGTTATTGCAGGGCATTGCTTTCATACTATGCCTTTCCCACACTAAAAGTAGAATAAAATTAATCATTGTTAACTGAAAAGTATTAATAAAGAATATACCACCCCACCCCCCCCCCCAACCCCCGCATTTTTTTTTTCAGCTGTAAATCTGGCAACTGCCGTAATTTCAGTTTGTTTATGTTTCTTAAACAGCAAATGAAGCTGGGTTCTCATGTATACGGAAACGGAAACGTCAAAGAGCCTTCAAGTAGTGAAATAGAAAGAATGTTTCCGCACGCCGTTTCCGTACACATGGAAACATTCTTTCATTTTACTATTTGAGGGATTTTTTGCCGTTTCCGTTTCCGTACACATGAGAACCCAGCTTGAGGGGTTTAAATAAAAGGAGGGGGAGGGGAGTGTAGATCAAAACTATGTCATAAACATGTTTAGGAGCTTGGGAAAATCAGGCAAAGTGTCATTTTCTTTGCTTTATTAAATAATTAATTTCTTTGCCTAGGGTGTGTGATGTAAATGAACATAAGGACATTTGCTACCATAAAACGAACAGCCATGACAACAGTCAAAAACATATTTTCTTTGTGTAAGAATATTTACTGGGAGTTTCAATGAGTCTTGTATCATATTGTATGAATAATTTTGTTTTCTTTCGAACAAACTCGAGCCGGAGTGTTCTTTATAGAGTTGTGAGAAAGTCTCTTTGCAAAGTTTTTGGTGTGATTAAGAATGTTTGTCAGACGGTCATGTGAAATCTCTCACGTGCTTTCCATGCAGTCCTCTTTTTATCAATAGGGAGGGGAAAGAGGGGAAAGAGAGGGAGGGGAGGGGGCAGGTCAGAAACCCTACGTCAGACCGTCGCAGATTTCTGCAGAATTGGTAGGATTATCATAGGGGGCAGATTCCTCTCATCAAACTGACGTCGGCGCGATGTCATAATCAGGAACGATGTCAATTGATTCCTATAATAATATGCAAAGTCGACGTCAATCTTCCGTGCATGATTTCCTTAGGATTGCTGGCTTTGTGGGGGTGTGGGGGGGGGGGGCAGATATTCAGTTTCTCCTCACCCTTTCTAATCTACGTAGTTTTATTAGCTTTCCAGCGGGTTGTTGGCGGACGCCTGTGGCTGGGTCTCCTTCTGTCTTATAATCCTACAATATTTTGTCTATCGTCTTGCCGCTTCCCTAGCTCAAAATGTGAGTGTGCATGAGAAAACCCACAATAAGTCGGCAACATGACATTTTGAGTTCTGTACATATAATAAAAGACAAGACATTTCTGATAAATTGAAGTCAGTGATACCCCTAAAACAAGATTTTGAGAAAACGGAATTTAATCCTATAAGTGGCAATAGCTAATTGATCAAGTGATATTGGAGTAATTGTTGTTAGGAGACCGTAGTCTAATTACTAAGCCATTATTGAGATCATAGTGAGCACTGCTCATCTACAGTTTACCCTGTAACATGCCACGGTCCCCTAGAAACAGCCAAGTCGGACGTTTTTGGATCTTGTTAGGAGACCGCAGCCTAATTACAAAGCCGTTATAGAGATCATAGTGAGTAGTGTTCACTGCTCATCTACAGTTTACCCTGTAACATGCTACGGTCCCCTAAACAACAGCCAAGTTGGAAGTTTGTGTCGGACCCATATTTTCACTTCAAAGCCGTTTTTTTTCAAATTCAGCTTTGCCGACTTATGCCGGGTTTTCTCATGCACACTCACAAATGGCCATTATCATAATGACGTGCGTTCTCCAAGTTGAAATCTCAAAAAAAAAAAAAAAAACTTAATTAATTTCAAACATTGATCTGAAACTGTTTTGACAGATTTGAACGCCAAAAGTTGCTTTGAGATTTAACACAATGATTTCGATTAGATCTAGTTAACATGCAGTGGACAAAACAAACCGTGCACTAGCACTGTGGGTGTATCAAATAAAACTCGTGTAAAAAAATTTGTGTATTACCTCAATTTGGATGATATTTCACGTGGACACATTCATAGTGGACAAGATTCAGTCTTTAACTCATTTGCTACGATAAGCCAAATATTCGGCTTGCGGATTTTCGCTTCACTACAGAAAGCCGAATATTCGGCTTGAGTGGACACTAATTTTCCAGCACTAATACCTAAGCCAACTTCTCAAAACATTGAATCCTGTCCTGGTTCATTGACGTTCCTTTACTTTAATGTCTAATGTATTATGTCTTGTGTTTGCACTGAGTGAAAGAAAAAACTTCTTTGAACTAGATCTATGTCTTAATTTCGAGCCGAATAGTGTTAGGAATTCCCGTCCACACACACAATAGACACCGCAGGGAATGAGTTAATATTATTTATTTGCGATTTTTGTTTTTGAGCCGAAGAGGGAGAGAGAGAGAGAGAGAGAGAGGGAGAGAGAGAGTGAGAGAGAGAGAGAGAGAGAGAGAGGAGAGAGAGAGAGAGAGAGAGAGAGAGAGAGAGAGAGAGGGAGAGAGAGAGAGAGAGAGAGAGAGAGAGAGAGAGAGAGAGAGGGAGAGAGAGAGTAAATTTTATCCATCGCCTCTCTTCGAACTTTCCAGGTCAAAATTCAGTTTTATCATTTTATCACATCTGTGTATTCTGCAAGGTACTTCGGTGTCACAGTAGGTTCTATTACCCCTATACCCGTTTCATCGAACCCACGTGTCATTGTTAATGTGACATAAATCTAGACATATTTATATACGGTTGGGCTTGGTACAATTATTTGCAAGCTTTATCTTGTTCTGATCAGCTAGTTGGGCTAATGGTGAAGCCAATGATTTTATAGATGTGGGTTGTTTTTTTCCTTCTAGTTTCTGTTGGATTCATTATCTAAATATGTTTTGTTGTTGTTTGTTGCAAAATATGACTTAGCCTTGGTTCTGCACTAACCCCTGTCTTAGCCCTAAGTTCTGCTCTAACCCCTGACTGAGCCTTTAATTCTGCACTAATCCCTGACTTAACCTGGGTTCTGCAGTAACTCCTGACTTAACCTTGGTTCTGATCTAACCCCTGACTTAACCTTGGTTCTGCACTAACCCCTGACTTAACCCTTAGTTCTGCTCTAACCCCTGACTTAACCTTGGTTCTGCACTAACCCCTGACTTAACCTTGGTTCTGCTCTAACCCCTGACTTAACCCTTAGTTCTGCTCTAACCCCTGACTTAACCTTGGTTCTGCTCTAACCCCTGACTTAACCCTTAGTTCTGCTCTAACCCCTGACTTAACCTTGGTTCTGCACTAACCCCTGACTTAACCTTGGTTCTGCTCTAACCCCTGACTTAACCTTGGTTCTGCTCTAACCCCTGACTTAACCCTTAGTTCTGCCCTAATCCCTGACTTAACCTTGGTTCTGCTCTAACCCCTGACTTAACCCTTAGTTCTGCCCTAATCCCTGACTTAACATTGGTTCTGCTCTAACCCCTGACTTAACTCTTGGTTCTGCACTAACCCTTAACTTAACCCTTAGTTCTGCACTAACCCTTGACTTAACCCTTAGTTCTGCACTAACTCCTTCAATTTGCGACTCGAGATCAGAAAACTCCGCTGGCGTTAAAACGGCCGTAAAGGGGGAAGCTCTTAATGAATTTAATTCCCTTTTAATCAGCAGAATTAATGGGAGCATTAATAGAATCACTGTTTGGGGGAGTGATGGGGGAGTGAAAATCTGACGGAGGGCGGAGATTGGTGTAAACAGTAAATAGATTCTAAAAAAAAAAAAAAAAGTTGAACGACAAAGCAGAAAGAGATGCATACAGAATCTTCGATGACGAAGGAATGAGCGAGAGAAAGAGAGAGAGAAAGAGAGAGAGGGGGAGAGAGAGAAAGAGAGAGAGAGGGAGAGAGAGAGAGAGAGAGAGAACAAACAAACAAATGGGAAGGTGGGAGGTAAATGAAAGAGCAGAGGGAATGAGGAGAAACTTAAAAGAAAGACAATTTGAAGAAAAAATGAAGTAAGTTGCGGTCAAGAGGAGGAATAGGGTATAAAGACAGAGACAATGGGTGAGAGCAAGAGGGAGAGATAGAGGGAGAGAGAGAATGAGAGAGGGGGCAGGGAAAGACGATAAAGAGAGTGAGAAAGAGAGGCATAAAGACAATATACACAGATGGAAAGAAAGAGGGGTGGAGAGAGAGAGAAAGAGAGACAGAGACAGGGAGACGCACCCAGAGAGAGAGAGAGTGGAGGGGGGGGGGGAGGAGACAGGAGGCAACCAGAAAGAAAGAGATAGTCGGTGAAAGAAACAGAGAGCACGCAAAGCCAAAGGCTAAGAAGAGAAGAAAAGCTGCACAAAGTAACTCTAAGCTTCTATTTTGTCTCAACAGTGGAATCAGGACAGGATCTCGACCGATTTACATGTCTGCCTTTCTCATTAGCAACTCGCTGGCTTTTCTCCCCTTCAACCTCCTTCTCTGCCATTGCTATCTTTGTTGCTATGCATTATTCCTGCTATACGCTCGGTTTCCTGCCGTGGGTCAGCCCATGGAAACGGGGTCAGAATGCTTAGTTTTTTGGTACTGAGTGACATTTGCGCTGGGAGATTTGTCATAAGACTGGAAGTTGAAGAACATTTTTACAGAAATTTTATTCTTTTTTTTTTTTAAGGTGGCCGGGGGGGGGGGGGGAGGACGGGGCTGGTAAAATGAATGTACAAATGGGAGAATGTGTATAAATATAATTTAATATTATTTAGCCTTTTATAAAAGAAATTGCAAGACGAGAGTTCTTATTTAAGCAATGACCTGAGGATGAGATCCAAATTCTTGAGATTAACCTATCGTTTTCTTTGTCGTGTAAGAGCTAACAAAAGAAAAAAAGAGAAAACAAAATATCATCGTACCGCAGTCGACAATGTTTGTGTTCATCTCGCACATTTTGGGGTTTTGTCACTAAATACCAGCCGAACTGGCGAAGGGTCTGCTGGACACCGTACAAAGAGGCCCAGAACGGCATTTTCGAGCATGCTTTTCGGTTCTGCTCTACGAAATTACACCTCTTTATTGTAGATAAAAAAAAGAAAATCTTGAAAAGATAAATAATGTTAAAGGCAAAACAGGTGACCTGAATGTTTGTGTCCACGAAATTATTGTCAAAAATTGGGGCAGTGTCAAAGTTTCATAATTTTTAATTTTTTTCTCACATAGTCACAAAATTTTAGGTCAGATGTAGTTCTATATAATAGACAACTTGCGGACCCGGCGTTATATACGTATCACATACACATGCCCCCTCCCTCTCTCCTATCATATACACATGCCCCCTCCCTCTCTCCTACCATATACACATGCCCCCTCCCTCTCTCCTACCATATACACATGCCCCCTCCCTCTCTCCTACCATATACACATGCCCCCTTCCTCTCTCCTATCATATACACATGCCCCCTCCCTCTCTCCTATCATATACACATGCCCCCTCCCTCTCTCCTATCATATACATATGCCCCCTCCCTCTCTCCTACCATATACACATGCCCCCTCCCTCTCTCCTATCATATACACATGCCCCCTCCCTCTCTCCTACCATATACACATGCCCCCTCCCTCTCTCCTACCATATACACATGCCCCCTCCCTCTCTCCTATCATATACACATGCCCCCTCCCTCTCTCCTATCATATACACATGCCCCCTCCCTCTCTCCTATCATATACACATGCCCCCTCCCTCTCTCCTATCATATACACATGCCCCCTCCCTCTCTCCTATCATATACACATGCCCCCTCCCTCTCTCCTATCATATACACATGCCCCCTCCCTCTCTCCTATCATATACACATGCCCCCTCCCTCTCTCCTATCATATACACATGCCCCCTCCCTCTCTCCTACCAAATACACATGCCCCCTCCCTCTCTCCTACCATATACACATGCCCCCTCCCTCTCTCCTACCACATACACATGCCCCCTCCTTCTCTCCTACCATATACACATGCCCCCTCCCTCTCTCCTACCATATACACATGCCCCCTCCCTCTCTCCTACCCTAAAAATCAACATTCAAATAAATGCATGTCATTTTAGAAGGAATATTGTAAAGGGCTGCGCATCCTCAGATTTTTTCAGGTCCGGTCCGTACAATAGAACAAAATAAACGGTGGCCCCTGACTGTTCACATGATGATGAGGATGACAACAGCCAAAAATGTCGATTATAGACTGAATTTTAAACTTTATTGTTGTTGTTTTTTTTGCCAGTTGACTAAACTGGATTTTCTCTGCAAAGCGAATTTTTCAGCAGTGTGTTAGGGATTGGGATAGGGTTACGTTTGATCACATCTCTACGCTATTCACTAATCTCATCGTTAGCTAAAATTTCATAGGTTTGTTTTACTTAATAAACTTTTCAGTGGATTTGGCCACAATACCAGCCACAATTTTTCTTTTTAAATTTAAAAAACAATATCTACTCCCAATTTTATTCGTTCTCAGTGTGTGATTACGACAAAATTCTATGTTAACAGATGACAAACTTTATGACAGTAAAACTTGCCTTACTCCTCAGTAGCAAGTTTAACACTTACAAATTTTGTCTACTTATTTCTGACAATCGTCTTCAGTTTGCCATCGGGTAAAATTTCATCCAGACGTTAGAAATTGTTCAGGCTTTATTTCAGAGTAATTGTTACTTTCTATCTACGACTGATTCTGGCTACATTAGGAACACAGTGTTCAAAGAAACATATTATGTGGGTGGTGTGGCGAAATCTGACTTAAAGTGAAAGACCAAATTCCTGAGAAAACTTTTCCAAAGGGGGAGCAATTTTTTTAATGGAAATTTGATATTTGCTTATAAAATGAAAGATTAGCCATTTTTCTGTGTTCATTAAAAATGTATGCGTTCTTTAAACAAACTGGCTCTTGCACACGCTGCTGCAGTATCGACTCGCTGCTTATGTAACACCCCTGGCCCTTTTTGGGGGGTTTGTTTTGTTTTCCTTTTTTAAGAAGTCTAAATGAGCTAGGATTGTGGAGTGCTTACGATGAGGAATGGAGTGAGGCTGGTACTGGTAGGTTAAGTGGCTTGTCGCTGCAGAATGTGCAAGTTACCCTCGCGGGTGTTGGCTAGAAAGTTTGTTTGAAGATAATTGTTTAATTACATAAATTTCTACAACTGGTTCGAAAACTGTGTCATGTCGGGATTAGTTGGTAAAATATTTCGACGGCTTGCTTTTTTTTTTTCTTTCTTTCTTTGACCATTTTCTGTGGAATGACCCGGAGTCTCTCAAATAACGTTTGTGGTAATTTCCCCCATCGTGTCCCCCCTTTCTTGTCAAAATTTATCAAAGTCAATTGCTGCTGCTGTCAGTAATGTGCGTTTCTGGGGGGAAAAGTACAACATTCCTGGAGAACGTGGAATTGAGAGAAAAGTGAGCTGTTTCTCGAGTTTCCTGTAGAGTTTGACAGTAGCTGTGCGTGGGTTATTACGACTTTGTCAAACAGCAGGAGCCAAGGCATTGTAAAAATGAGTATTCGTTTGTACAAGAGCATTAGCGATTGAGTACTAAATTGCTACTACTAATTCCACTACTATTACTATGTCTACTTTTCCTACTGCTAGAGCTATTACTACTACTACTACTACTTCTACTACTGCTACTACTACTATTACCACTACTACTACTACCATTACGAATAATACTGCTACTACTACCGCTGTTACTACTATTAATACTACCTCTATCACTGACAGTACTACTATTAGGTCTGCTGTTACTACTACTTCTACTACTACTACTACTACTGCTACTTCTACTACCACTACTACTATTACTACTACTACTACTACTACAGTTCATGAATTGTTGCAAAATGCTCCTTGGGGGGGGGGGGGGTGGTAATGTATATTACAGCCTGCCTTGCTATTCGACTCAGACCAAGTACTGTTCAACTCTGTGCCAATTATTGTAGTACAGAGGAATGCAACATGTATGTTACATTTTAACATGACCCTGTTAAAGTGTCGATGTGAACGTACGAAAGCCATGCTTTAAATAATGTGGAATTTTGATAAATGAAATTGCTGAAGAAATTCTATATTTCTGGCGCGTTTGATAACTGCCCACGTAAAGCCATCACTGATGTGTTTCAAATATGGGATATCAAAAGGTTAAGGGGGCATCTACAAAGTAGCCTACGGTACGCTCTGTGTGTTGTTGGGGGCGGGGGGGGGGTTGACCCCAGGGTATGGAAAGCGTTCATGGGGGGGGGGGGGATTCTGGGGAGCCTACCTACGGTTTAAATAATAAAAATGAATCAAGAAGTTTCATTATATATTCATATGGGACACTGTGGCCTAGAGGCAAGGTGCTTGCCTGTTATGCCCAAGGTATCGGGTTCAAATCCCGGTCGGTGCTGGCATGTTGGAAGTTTGGGATCTCTCTCATATTTTCCTGTCCCTGATTCTAGTCTTCTCGGATAAGGACGAAAAATTCGGAGGGCCCGTCTGCACTTTGCGCACCCTAAAGGTACCATGGCAGTTGGAAATGGAGAAGAGCAGGCCGAACAGGCTGCTGCCACGGCAAAATTCTAAAAAAACGAATCTCCACCACAACAAGAAAAATAAAAAGAAAAGTGAGGTGTAAATGCCAAGGCCAGCGAAAAACTTTCTAAAATAAAGATCTGATCACTCATTATGCATAGATTATATTTTTTCGCATAGAAAAAAGACAGAATTTTGGCGGTTAATTCTGCTAATTAAAAAAAAACAAAAAAAAAACGAAAGAAAAAGGTTACAGGATTTTAATTATGGTAAGCAAATATAGTTCATATATCTAGTTATATATCTGGTGAAACTTGTCAAATGGTCGATGTAAAATGACACAGTAATGCAAAATTTCATTGAAATCTAACGGTCACTTTTCCTGGTAATCGATGATACTGTTGCCCACAGTAAAGTTTTACGGACTATAATAAGTTCTCAAACATTAAGGCCTTATCATAGACATCGATGGTCCTAATGTTCGTACCCTATAATATGTAGGTGTAAATGGGGTGAGAGGGTAGGGGTGGAGCCAGGCATATGAATTGGGATTGTGGGAAAGGGGGGGGGGGGTGAAAACGCCACCAGCATCGACCGTTCGTACTTGATGGATGGCCCCTTGAGCAGCGAACAGGGATGCAGGTCAGCTGTCAAACATAACCTGCAGCAAGGTACCAGTGAGTGCAGCCTTTCCCTCATTGTGTACTCGTCACTGGAGTCAGACAAAACTTGATACGGAGCTGTAAAATTTTCTTGTTTCATGAATTGGTAAGAAACAGACAGGGGCTGAGACACTCCAGTGTATGCCAAGTCTGTGAACTGATGTTTTCTTAACTTTTTACAATAACAAGATTTTGTTACAAACTGGCATCTTCTCAATTCGTAAGCCAGGAAACTAGAGTAAAAAAAGGTTAAAAAAAAACAACCTGGTGGGTGCTGTGGGAAATGTTGACTTTCCTGTTATCACCAAAAATTCCACACCCCCCCCCCCCCCCCAAACCACCCACGTTTTTTTTCCAAAATTAGAAGAAAAAAAAAGTTCGGTTTCTGTGTTAAGCCACACTATCTTCCCAAACCATCTTTCACTCTAAGACAGATTTTCATATTTTTTTATATCATTCCCCAAAGAAAAAAAAAACAAACAAATAAAAATATTTTCCTATAAATATGTCCTTTGTGTGTATGTATGTGAGTGTGTGTATGGGGGTTGGGGGGGGGGGGAGGTTAAAAAAAAAGATTAAAAAAATTAAAAATGTAAACCTTTACTTGCCTATGGCCGTGAACATATCTGAGGGAGGAGATGGCAGTAGGGAAGATTGTGAGGGGGAGAGATGAGGTGGAAGATGGGGGCACATTGGGGGCACATTGCATGTCTTTCCTTACGGAAGACTTAAGCCGCTGTCTGCCTTCCCGACGTCCATTTCAAAGAAGATTAGAACGAAGAGAAAACTAAATGAAACTTTACACTTAAGTAAATAAACGGACGGTAAAAACTATGGAACAAAGCATGTTCATTTGTGTTCTTTTGGGCTCAAACCATGACAAAACTTATCAAATACCAGAATTTGATATAATCTACGCCGTCTGTAAAATAATTTCAGATCATTTACATTTTTTCTTCTCTGTCTTCGTTCCTTCACTCCATTAGTCGCCATCTTGATTTTCAGTTTGTACATTTCAAGAGAAGCCATGATCCCACAGTATGTCTTGGTGATATTTCAGTACTGTTGGCAAATGGCAGTGAATGCCAGGATCAAGAGAACAATCATAACTGTTGGCACCATTTTGCTGATTCAATCTGCTGATCTTTTCTTTCTCTTAAGTTGTGACCATCTCTTCGCAGAATGAATCTTTTTATGTTTTTTTTTTTTTAAGAACTAGATAAAGCTCCCGGCATTATCGGGGATAAACCTGTGAACCTACCGTTCCATCTCGCTCTCTTTTTGATCTAGAAAACTTCCCATAATTATTCTACAGTCTTACTACAGAGTTCATGCACACCAGAGCGCACTCATTTCTGGTGCGGAAATTTGCCCGCACCGAACTGAACACGTATTAAAACATCGTTTCCGGTGCAGTGAGCTTACTACTGGGAACCAAAACAAAGATCATTGTATTTTACTTTTTTGCGACTTTTAATTTAAAATCACCTGAAACTTGAATCAACATAATCGGTCGACACAAAAGCGATTGGATTGGATTAGTTGACACTTAAGAAAATTAATTTTATAATTTTTGAAACTGTTACTTAGGCTGTAGAATCGAGCAAAAAAAAAGGGGCGAAATTGCACCACAATGAATCACTCCCGCCACTATTTTTTTTTTATAATAAGATAATAAGATTTGAGGATTGGGTGTTGGGTTAGAATTAATTTTTCCCAACCTTTTGTTTCTTGACATGGCCACAACAGCCTTTTTTTGCAAATTGGCTAGCTGCGCCTTGATTCAAGTCTATTTTGACTTGCTTTTAATGTAGGATGTGGATTATGCTGGGTTTTCATGTGTACGGAAGCGGAAAAGACGACGGAAAAGTCAAAACGCCATCAAGTAGCAAAAAGAAAGAGTGTTTCCATGTGTAGTGTACGAAAACGGCATTCGGGTACACATGAAAACATTCATGCAATTTCACTACTTGAAGGGTTTTTGACGTTTCGGTCGCAGTTTCCGTTTCCGCACGCGTTAAAACACAGCTTTATGTAGTTAAACGTGACCTCGTGCCATGGTGAGACCAAAACAAGTCTGTCTTATTAGTTCGAGCGCGTCAAAAGGGTCTTGAGTCGGCGGGCGGACAGAGAGACCTCGCTCACTGAGTCAAAACAGACACAAGACACGACTTGATCCAGTGCACTACGAGATCACTAATGCTAGGAAAAATTCTGTGTTTGAATATCATGTTTTCAAAGCAGACCATGAGCGGGCTCTTCTGATGGTGTTGGTACCACATTTCCCCTCCCCCTTTTTTACTAATTATTATTCTGCTTCTATCAGATTTCGCAGCGATCACACAAGTTAAATACATAACTATTGTGCAATGCTTTTTGTTACCGAATTTGCTGAATCAAACAAACAAAGCAAAACAAAAACAACAGAAAATAATTCAACAACTCACATCATATTACACACGGAATCTAATTTGTCTGTGTCTTGTCAAGAGGAGAAAGTAATATAATTATATTAAATGGGGAGGGAGTAGGCTGAGATATTGCTGACAGGTGAATTATCCCCGACTTGTTTTGTTTTTATTTTGCTGGAATTTCAACTCCCCCCCCCCCTCCTCCATATAAAGACCACAAAATAATCCTAAGTGAAACAGAAGCCCCCCTCTCCCCCGGTACTCTCTTTCTCCACCAAGACGTACGCCTATGCATAAAAACTAAAAACTCGTATGTGTAAATCTATCTGTGTTGTAGACGTGGGGAAAACTTGTAAGCTGAGAAACAACGGGCGTCATGCTTTGAGAAAACAAGCCCGACAAACGAGAGCCAAAGTACTTAACATGGCGTTCCGCTTTGTCTGTCTCGTATTCCGCTATGCATTGGAATATCATAGGACAGGGGCGTCGCTTGTTTGGGAACACGGGTGGGAGTCGAGGGCAGAGGAGAAGGATGTTAACACTTTAGTATTCATTCAATATTTGAAACTCATCACTGGATGAATAAAAATATTATTTGGAAAAATGTTTACGTTACATATATATAATTTTTCACTATTTTTTAAATATTATTATTATTATTATTATTATTTTTATTATTGCAACAATCAGATTTAAAATCAGCTTGTACCAAATCAAGAATTTTCGGATAAAAAGCATATTTTTGTAGATTGCATGCTTTTTTTGGTTGAAAGTTTAATTCAGAAATTGGCCTCTAGTTGATAATAAAAATCCTATGGTGAGTATATTGGCCTTTTCCAATAACAAGATTACCGCTTGCACCCCAAAGGTCCTTGAAAGAACATAGTAATTTCTCCCTGTCAGCAGTGAGCTTTGGTTAGGGATGAAATTCCTGTAGGGCTTTATTATTCACTGATAGCCTTTGTGAAATGTGGCCAAAAACAAAACAAGACAAAACCAAATATTAGAAACAAACAGTGAGTACAGTATGCAATAAATTTTAACAGTAACAAACAAACGAACAAAAATACAAAAGGGTTTGATAACTAAGGGCTGAAAAAAAAAATGATAAAGAAACTTGAATAATTTATTATGTTTCTCGGACTGCAGTACAACTTCCGTTGTCTCATTTGAACATTTTTGATAGCAACTACCTTCTATACACGTCCATAGCCCATCTGAATCTCCCATGAAGGAACACCCTGATCTATTTTAGTTCTGTGCGGTCCATATTTTGAAAACTTTTCTCTCCTTTGTCATCATTAATTTTTTCCTTGTGTTCTCCACAGCCCCCATGAAGAAATGCCCCTGTCTCGTTTTGTTCTACGCCCCCTTTTTTTCTTGTTTTTTGGCATCTTATCTCCGGCTTTCGCGAGTTCAAGTCTCACTATTATGCTTCCTTGTCTAAAAGGCAGGTCGGAAAAACACATTTTAAAGAACGAACTTCAACATAACAAATGAAGAGGGCGTCACAAATAGGTTAAACGTGGAAGAGACGGATTGGTCTCCACTGGCTGAAGAGAAATAAGAAAGCCATGAGCTTGTGTCACTTTTAGCTTCTCTCAACTCTAAGGCCGGTGGCCCACTGAGTCAAGTCTGTTTACTGTCTGTTTGAATTCCGTGTGCGAGGTCTCTGTTTCGGTTAGCCGATTCAAAGACAGTTTTCACGCATCCGAACTAGTGAGACAGACTTGTTTCGGTTTCACCAGTTTGCGAAATCCCGTTCAACCCCACAGTTCACAGCTCACACTAGAACCACAGAGAAAAGACACTTGACTCAGCACACCACCAGCCTAATTCTAATGGTATGCACTTAAAGATTAAATAATTTATTTTTTTTGTATGCAGTTAACCCTCTGAAGATCTTTAATTCTGGAAACTTCAAAAACAAACAAACAAACAAAGAAAAAACAAAACAAACAAAAAACAGTGCAATGACACTAGAGGCGCAATAATATCAGTTACAGTCACATACAAATAGGCCAACAACAAAGCCAAATAATGTGCAAAGGAACTGGAGTTCAAAGTCCTGATGAAATAAAAAAAAAAAAAGAGTAATTGAATAAGACCACGCCCCATGTCCTATCTACGGTTCTGTTCATCAGACTGTCATTCTTAAGACTAACCTGTTAGTTTAAGCACTGTAAAGATCTTATCAAATTCACTTCAGTTCCTCTGGTATTGCAAATTTAACAACATGACTTTGTTCACTGAAGTATATTTGTTCACCCCTATTGTTGATACTGCCTAATCTGGCGATTCCTTCAAAATGTGGTTTGCGTGATACGACCGTTCTCTGAATAGCGTTTGGTATTTAATTTTGTTTAGTGTAACCATTTTGCATCATTTACACATAAGACAAAATTAACGTTAAAAACAGTCTTCTATGCTGGGGAACTATTGGGGGTACAAAACCTTAATTCAGATAGAAAATCAGAGCACATTTCATTCTATACACTGATGACAAAATGTGAATTTGACACTGGTGGAAAGACTTGACTCAGTGCTAACTCGTATTGTCTAGTTCTCAAACACAGCAGTACTTCAGAGTTGATAATTTCTGGTAAAGTCGGATCTGATGTGAAGATTTTTGTCATAAAACTGTGTATATCTTTGTCACTTTCCTCAGGCCGATGTCTGGCGAGAGTGGACGCATCGCGCACTAAGTTACTGCCCCTTCCACCCTGTGGAACATTACGCAGCTGTCATTTGGTGTGGACCTGGATTGGGTTGTAAGGCTTCGGTCAAAGAACTTTGGCCAGCCAGATTTTACTCTTGACTGAATGTTTTCTTCTTATCTCACCATTATGGACACGAGGTACTCCAGAAAACACACCCTCATCATGTTCTATTCAATGTATGTTCTGTCATGATCAAACGGAATTGCTGGTCCAATCTGGCCCTTGAAGAATGTCTTTGGACATGAAGAACAAAAACATTGGTGGGAAAACTTAAGGAGAACGAGACACTGACGTGGGCATGTCAGGAGGGCCAAGTCTAAGGGGCTTGAAAAATCGTCAGATTGATATAATAAACCAAGACTTCTCAATGAATTGAATATGGCACAATGAGCGAAATGACTTTATTATGTGTGCCATGAATTTTCTACCGCATTCATCGTCTTTTGAATGAAATAGCAGTTCAAGGAGATTTGGTTATGTGTGGTTTTCAGGTTAAGAAGGTAAATTCATAGGTCTGTTGTGACATGCCATCAAGGGGATCTCTACAGTTATTCGTCAAGGAAAATAATGTTCCAGTGGCTTACATGTGCTTCAACAAACTTCGTATCATCAAGGGAGAACGTCTCTGCCTAGCCTGTTACCATGGATAATCTCAACGACTACAAGAGTTTTCCTTAAGGACATTTCAGTGTGTTTTGAAATGTGTACAACTCCTGATCTGCGCCTGCAGAGTTACAAAAAATGTTTGAAATGCCACATGGAGACAGCTTTCAGTCAAGTCTTCTTCGTAGGCATCCAAAACAACCAGTTGCCATATTGGAATATTGAATGAAATCTTACTCACAGTTTCTTTTACCCTCCAAGATTAGACACAGCGCTGTTTCTAATTTCCTTTTTATTTTGAATTAAATGTTGCTGCTGTACGAATCACCGGAAAGACGGACTGGTGCAGAAATGGATATGACATCATTTAGAAATCATCCTTAGAGAACCTTACTACGGACATTATGGATTACATAATCATGACCTGTTCTTTCTCTCGTTGACATCACATTTTTACCCCGTAACATCGCGTGAAACAGTATTAATTTTAAACATAGTATGGTGTACAAATTGAATATCTGTTTATGACAATGCGAGTTGGGACCTATGTTACACTGTCCTTGGTGTACACATGTATCCATCTGGCACACATCTGTCTCTCCTGTGTGCTTCTGTTGAATGGATGGACCCCGCTGACAGTGCGGAAAAGGGCGGAACTTGCCGAGATTTCGGCGCTGGGGGAAGTGATCAATACTTACAAGGATCAGCGGACAGTAGATGACACCTACACAGCAGGTAGAGAAATATGACTGTTGCTGTTGTTGTCGTTGTTGCTATTATTGCTGTTGTCGTTGTGTTGTTGCTGTTACTGTGGTCTCACTTTGGACCGTTGCACTCAAGATCTGCAAAAATCTATTGTTCTGTTTTGTGTAATATTAAATTCTGGAGTTTTCTGTAGTGTAAACCCTTTGGCCTGTTATACTGTATGGACTGGTCATTAAAGTCTTCATTATTATTGGTATCACTTTTTAATCCATCTACTAGAGCACTTCTAGAAACAAATTTAACCAGCAAATATGACATATATTACATTAGCATAAATTTGTAACTCCATGGGCAGTTTCGGCAACAGGCTCTCTCAGAATTTGATGGCTTCAGCATTTTTACGAAATTAACCACGTTACCGTTAACGGAAGGAATATGTCAAAATAAATAGCGCCAAAATATAATGCTAGTGGCCCACTGAGTCAAGTTTGTTTTTTTTTCCACCAGATGAATCAAATCAGTTTTGACACGCCTTAACTGGTGAGATTATACTTGTCTTGCGATTGTGTGAAGCCCCGATTAACTTCACACTTCACATTTCACATTAAAAGGAAGACAAAACAGACTTAGACCCAGTGTGTCACCAGTTTAAGTCCACTAGATCTAGTTCAAACGATGCACTGAGTCAGTGGCGGATCTACTATGAAACTAATAAAGCTACAGTTTCAGGTAATAATCCGGGGGGGGGGGGGCTGAAAAAACTATTTTTTGAATGAATGAATTTGGATATTGCCCTATTGCAGCTGGTTGCGAAGGGGCCCCATGACAATTCAAGCTTCAGGTTCCCAAAATTGTAGGTCCGCCACTGCAATGAGTTCATTTTACCACTTCCCTCCGAACTTCCCGGGGTCTGTGTAACCTTGCCCACCATCTGAATTATTGTCGTGTCTGGCGTCCTGCCATAACTGTTCCTTCAAACATTCCAAGTTATATTTTTACGGCCGGGAGCATTCTGTCAAAATTTATTACCTATCGCACAGAAAATTAAGGAAGGCATCAATGTAATGTCTTTCCCAGACTGCTTACGCTGTCAAAACATCAACCGGATGCGTTCTGTACAAGTTATGGCGGGTGAAAGCACTCACATCGTAATTTGTCGTAGGCCAAACATTGTCATATATTGTTTTTTGAATTTACGAGACATGAAACAGACGGATTTACATATGGCCGTTAATATCGCTGTGTGATAAACCAAGTAAGTAATGTCATTTTGTGGTTCCCGACAGCTCCTGATATCGTATCAGAGTTTACGATGGTAAAGTCAATTCATTAAAGACGAAGTTGACAACGTTTTATTCTGGAAGCTTAGGCCCACACTATCATGTTACCAAAAAAGACTATATTATTATATATATTAAAATAATCCGCCGATCTGGATCAAATTTACTTTAATAATATGTATCATTATTTTAAAGAAAGAAATGAACTGCATATTTCTAGCAGGGTTTTTTAATTTATAATTTGACAGTTTCCTTCAGGGAGCTATCATACTAAGCCAGGAATGTCACAGCCAGTTGCTCCCAGTAACCGGGCTTAGTATGACAAGGCCTTCTCGGATTTACTAAAGAAATAACATAGGAAATTATGGTGTGCACTTCTTGTCTGCCAGCAGCTGACTGTGCCGTTCCGGGCTTAGTTTGGCACTTCCCTAACTTATCACAAAATGGAAACCGAACAAAGAATCAATTGGGGAGCATGCAAAATATTTTTTTGCGACTCCTGTGAAATAGTATTTTTTGCTCATACGTTCTTTTTCAATAAAAGGCAGTACATGGCACTGAGTCGAGTCTGCGTTGCCTCGGTTATGTGGACCATGGAATTAAACCAGAGCTCTCTCACCACTGAGACTGAAACAGATGTGTCCCATTAGTTGATTCAAAGGAAGTTCGAGAGTTGAGTAAAACCAGAGAGTATGTGTGTATAGAAAGGTTTCACTATTGGTGGATTTGCACTGCGAGACACGGGAGGCTCCGCTAAACCACTGTTAGCATGAAGCGGAAAGTAGGTCGCTGCGGTAAACAATACCCGTTTATGCATTTCCACGGGGCGTAAGAACTTACAAACGGCTCTAAATAGTTTCAATCAACCCAAAAATATGAACAAACTACAGTAAACAGATATGCAAACGATCTTTGGAGAAGGCAGTCTATTTCAATTCTTGTTTGCCGCAGCGACCTAGTTTCGCGATTTGGCGGAAGTGAGATCTCTCAATAAAGACATACTCTCTGGGAAAACCTGACACAGAACAGACTAGACTCAGTGCGCTATTAGAATAAGCTGCAAATTGTGCTCACTTCTGGAGCACTGACATTTTTATGTAAAACTCGGATGAGAAACTAGCATGATAAAGTTCTTCAGATATTGAGATATATGAATGTAGAATAAATTTTTCTGCAAATAGTAAATGTTAACTGTTATTTTCTTTTTTAAATATTCATTTAATCCATCATGGTTTCAACAACAGCTTTTTAAATTGAAATGGAAGGTTAAAACTAATTATAACAACATCCTTTATACTTGTTTTGGCAGAGGATGGTCAAAATGTTATTTCTTCTTCAGTTTTGAATCTGAGATGACCAAAAGGAAAACTCTGAATCGTACACAATTTTATACCATCTAGATAGGAAGAAAGAGCAGATTTCATTCCATAAAGGATGTTGTTAGCGGGGCGTGGTATTTTACATTACAAGCTACTGATGAACAGTGAACACAACTTAGTATTTTCTATATTTGGCTTTGTAATTAGTCTACGCTCCCCGAATAACATACTTCCAAATGAAATGATGTTAAAATAAAATTTGATCTCAAGAAATTTCCATTCTAAATCATGTTGTAGGGGGATGTGATGCTGGACAATATTTTATAGCAACCGTTTTCTGTCACAGTGTCATTTATTTATTTATTTATTTATTTATATATTTATATATTTATTTACTTATTTATTTATGTATTCATTTATTTATTTATATATTTATTTACTTATTTATTTATGTATTCATTTATTTATTTATATATTTATTTATTCATTTATTTAACAGTCTACAGACTTCTTTCTATCGTTCTGTCTTTTTATTTCTTTCTTCTTTTCTTCCGTATTTCTCTCTTTCTCTATGTTGTTTTTATTCATTTACTCATTTATTTATTCATTTATTGTTTATGTCTTTCTTTCTCTCATTTTCAAACAGAATTCCGACTGCTGGGTCTGTACAAAGGTCATGACCTGGTGTCCAACGTTACGAAGTCCGTTGCCCCTGGCAATGTGTACAATGTGAGTAATTTTGGGAGCAAGGCTAAATGCTATGCTGACGTAGAGACCGGAAATCGGTACATCGTTTTTCTGACGTTGTACGACGGACAATTGTCGGCGCAGTACGATGATCTCTTCGGTGCAGCTGCTCAGTTTACGAAAATGGACGAGGAGGAAATTCTGGCTTACTTAGGTGAGTAAACAAACATAATATGTATTATGTGTCGTTATGCAGTGCCAGACTTAGGTTGGTATCAAACTAAGCCCGGAACATCACAGCCAGCTGCTGCCAGCAAAATGTACATCCAAGAAATAGAGGCAGAAGCTGACTGTGTCTGGCCGGGCTTAGTATGATAGGGAATTCCCGGATTTACTAAGAAACTATCTGAAATTATGGTGTGCACTTCTTGTTTGCCAGCAGCTGACTCTGCCGTTCCGGGCTTAGCATGATGCCCCCTATTAAATCTGGTGAAGCCCTGAACTATATAAAGCTTAAAGACCCCTTGTTAAAAACTTCAACCAGAAAGTCTCAGAAAGGTGCGAACCAAAACAAGATGTTGGGTCGCCAAAAAAGAAAAAAAAAGGTAAAAAAAAACAACAAGTAAACGAAAACATAAGCCTATTAGTTATTTAATAGCAACGTATCTAAAGTGAAAACTACAAAATATTTCAAATGTCTGCATTTGTCCATTACAAATTTATCGGTCAGCTCATATATTGCAGTATTTCCCTGGAATCAATACTTAAAGCTTAAAGGTATTGCTGGTGTAATTATAAAGAATTAATACAATTTTAAACTCCAGATTAAAATTTCTCAAATTTTGTGAGGTTCAATCTATGCTATATGTAGCTTATTTATCTTACACCTAAATCCTGCACCGTCTATTATGTCTTGCTGAGCATGGAATTTTCCCTAGGTTTCATCACTGCCTCCTTTAAATTCTGATCTATCTATCTATCTATCTATCTATCTATCTATCTATCTATCTATCTATCTATCTATCTATCTATCTATCTATCTATCTATCTATCTATCTATCTATCTATCTATCTGTCTGTCTGTTGTCTGTCTGTCTGTCTGTCTGTCTGTCTGTCTGTCTGTCTGTCTGTCTGTCTATCTATCTATCTATCTATCTATCTATCTATCTGTCTATCTATCTGTCTATCTGTCTATCTGTCTATCTATCTATCTATCTATCTATCTATCTATCTATCTATCTATCTATCTATCTATCTATCTGTCAGTCGGCAATTCTATCTGTTTGTCCATCTATCTACCTGTATCCTTGTCTGTTTGTGTATCTAAAGATATATATGTCCTATTTTCAAAGACGAGTAGGGCCTACAAATCTCGTAACGAATTGTTCGTCAACTTTTTTTTTATATACTGTGATTTGTTTGCATCACTCTTCAACTGTTTGTCCGTCAGCACAGTTCACAAATAAAGCCAAGTGTTACACTGGGTTGTCAAAGATTGACGTCTTCAAAACATAGGCTACATCACGTTACCAAAGAAATCTTTCGTGGAAAACAGCGAAAATGCATGATTTGGAAGGGATATGCCAATTTCTATCTTTTTTTTTTTTTAATCCAGAACTGTCTCTTTCCTGTTTGAGAATTCATTCTGTCTGTGGGAAGAACAAGAGTTATTGAGAAGACATGCTGGCTGTCAAAGACAGGAGAAGGGGGAATTGATGCGTTATAAAACGTGACGGCCGCAAGCTAGTTTATTTACAGCTGCTAAATTTAACGTCAGGGAGGCGCCCCTCTGTCTGGACTTCGTTATTTTGTTTCGTTTCAACTGTGACGACCGTACCATTTTTGCGCTTCTAATTTTCACAATGTTTTGAAAGCCGTGAAGCTTCCAGGCGTTGAAAAAATAATAACGGTTTTTCTTTTTTAAATGACGAAAGAAAAATATATATAAAAACAAGGAACGGAAAAGGAAAGAGACGAAAGAAATGGAAATAGAAATGGGAGTTAGAGGGGTATCATTGACAAGAAAATGTCTTTAAGGAACATTAAGATGCCAGAAAGAGGTATCTCAATTTGTAACGGTTTCACCATGACAAGAAAAAAAAAAACGTTTTCCGGTGTTTAAAAGCTTTAAGCGTTTCCAGATTGAAAGGATGATTGAAGGCTATGTTTGAACTTTACAGGGGATTAAAGACAGAGAAACGGCTTGTAGCAAGAAGGGGGGTGTTTGCTATGAGGGAAATAACTTAAGATCATGATGTAGCAAGTTAGTTTGACACCACTGGAGTGGATAAATAGGAAGACATATAAACAAAGAGGCAGGCTGACAGATAGACTGACAGACAAAGAGACATGGGATAAACAAGCAGGCAGACAAACAATAGATAGATAGCACGCAGATAGATAGATAGATAGATAGATAGATAGATAGATAGATAGATAGATAGATAGATAGATAGATAGACAGGCAGACAGACAGACAGACAGACAGACAGACAGACAGACAGATAGATAGATAGATAGACAGACAGACAGACAGACAGACAGACAGATAGATAGATAGATAGATAGATAGATAGATAGATAGATAGATAGATAGATAGATAGATAGATAGATAGATAGATAGATAGATAGATAGATAGATAGATAGATAGATAGATAGACAGACCAATGATTACAGTTATTGATGTGCTTATAAAAACGGACAGCTTGCGGATGTATGAATTCCACTCACGATTAATAAATTTTTGGTCTATAACTCTTCAAGAGATATCATTCAGACAAACACTGGGGTGTCCAAGTGCTCACACAGGCAGATCATCAGCCAGACTGATACATAGACAAGCGTACAAACAGACTGTCAAACAAGGAAATACACAGACATTTAGTTATTCCAAACAGCTGCACCTAGTGCTCTTATTGCTGTAGTGAGCAAGTTTCACAGGAAAACGAACTAAATGTTTGAAAAACATCAAAAACCACCTTCGTTGCAGTTTCTGCTGCAGAGCTGAGTCAGAATTATATACAAGAATTTGTCCCACAAAGCAGATGTATTTTCCGTTCAGACTTTTATGTCTTGAAGTTGTGATGACTTCAAAAACGTCTGCCTATACTATAGCTTATTTAGCTTAAACCTAAATCCTGCACAGGATATAGACCGGCATTTTGACTCCAAAGCCAGACGAACACTTATGTACATAATTCCTGAACCCTTTTTCGCAGATTTGTTTATGCATTTGTCTGTCTGAGGGATTATCGCTACACTTCATAAAATTGGGCCAGTGTCTTCGTTACAATCAAGGAGCTCATAAAACGTGCACGTCACGACCCGGACTTCGTTGTCAAGTAATTCTTTTGATCAGCGTCTCGTTCTATCACTTGCGCACGTGGAGAGAGCACACGCCACTTCGTTTTTGTATACACTTATGCGTCAAGTCAATTGCTAACTCAAGTGTGTAGACCAGACTCTATCTCTCTCTGTATTTTTTGAATTTGTTGTTTTTGAGTTGAAAGGTTAAGTAAAGGTTTATTTATTAAGATTGGTTCAACAGATTTCTTGCCTGGAACTAATATTATGTTTTTGCTTAAAGTCAACTTCTAAGTCAAGTGTGCAGACTAGACAAGCCTCATTCTATAATTAAATCTGTTTTAATTTGTTGTTGTTGAGTTGAAAGGTTAAGTAATGGTTTATTCATTAAGATGGATTCAACAGATATTCGTGTCTGGAACTAAAATATATTTTTGCTTAAAGTCTATTGCTAACTTAATTGTGTAGATCAGACAAGTCTCTTTCTATCTCTCTCTATTTTATTTTAATTAGTTGTTTTTTAGTTTGAAAGGCTAAGTAAAGCTTTATTTATTAAGATGAATTCAACATATTTCTTAGTTTTTGCCTAAAATCAATTGTGGAGACTAGACAATTTTCTCTATATCTTTTTTTAATTTGTTGTTTTTGAGTTTGAAAGGTTAAGGAAGGGTTTATTCATTCAGACTAATTCAACAGGCTTCTTGTCTGGAACTAAGATATAGTTTTGCGTGAAGTCAAGTATGCAGACTAGACAAGTCTCTCTCTCTCTATATATATATATTTTCTAATTTGTAGTTTTTGAGTTTGAAAGGTTAAGTAAGGATTTATTTATTAAGATTGATCCAACAGATTTCTTGTCTGGAATTAAGACATGTTTTTGCATAGAGTCAAGTCCTAACTCAAGTGTGTAGGCTAGACGAGCCTCTCTCTCTCTCTCTCTCTCTCTCTCTCTCTCTCTCTCTCTCTCTCTCTCTCTCTCTTTCTCTCTCTCTTTTTTTTTGAATTTGTTGTTTTTGAATTTGAAAGGTTAAGTAAAGGTTTATTTTTGAAGGTGGATGTTAACAGATTTCTTGTCTGGCACTTACATTTCTTCAGCTAAAAAAAAAAAAAAAAGAAGAAAAATTGCCAGGTAGAAATTTTAATAAACAAACAAACAAAAAAGGAAGATACATCTTTAGGCAATAATAGGCAATATTACTGTTTAAAGAAGCATGTGAAATTTATAAGTAGGCAAAATCCTAGGTCTAGTGGTCTGAAGATGAAATCAAAGCATGCCAGGACTTCGCTCAGAGAGAGAAAAAGTCATGACATCTTGACAAATATAAGAGCTAAATACGTGTCAGGAAAAATATTAGCCGGGATCTCTACCTGCAACAAACATCAAAGAGGAACCAGCCAGTCATGTTGTGTGTAATGTACAATCAAGAGTTAACTAGAATTTTTTACCTTTTAACTTGCAAAGTATCAACAAAAACTTTAACAAAATCATCCTGTAGTAAATTACATTTGATTACTGGCTAATAAGTATTCATATGTTTACTGGAGCTTTTTGCATGCTCTAATCAGCTGGCGCTTTTAGTATAGACCCTTTCAACTTCCGCATTACGGTTGATTGCGGGGAGCCGCACGGTTTCGAAAAGCACCGTGCAGGGCAAAAATCTCAACTTGCCTTGATGATGGCATCTGAATATGTGCACATTCAAAGCAAAGATGCATTTTTATGCCAGAACCAGCACGTAAAGGGTTTGTACAGTTGGGTGCCCAACAAGAGGATGGCGTCGTTCGACCGTTGTCCACCGCTTCCGCCCTACAAGTGGGGCACGCCGCCATTTTGTTTGCAAATCACGTGATATGGAGGACGGCAAATTAAAAGGGTCTATAGTTTCATTACGGGTGCTTTTTGACTGATACCGTTTGGCAGGGGATCCAACGTTACTAATTTATCCAGACTTTATTTTTCAGGAATTCACTCGTCGGTGGCTCAAAGGAAAGAGGAAGAGAGGAAATAAGGGGGGAATGAAGCCTGGCCATCGATATAACCTTATGATGCTGAAGAGAATCATAAAACCCCGACAAAACAAAACAACAAAAAAAAAACTAAATAAAAAGAATTATTCAGAGAGAAAATAAAATGCAATGTCAATTTGGCAGCGCACTGAGTTAAGTTCTTTTGGACTCGGTTTGAATGTGAAATGTGGACTGTGGAGCTAAACGGGACCTAGCGCACTACTGTAACTGTGACGGGTCTGTCTCCCTCATTCGCGATCTTAGTCCGTGTTTGTTCCAATTCCACTTTTTGCACAGCTGAAAAATTCGACGTTAAAACGTTTGCAGCTTTAGCGTTATGATAGGGAGTTTGAATATATCGGAACTGAAACAGCTTGATAAGTGCCACGACCCATTTTAAACAAGTGTCAAAGCGTGCATTTGTTATAACTCTTATACATACTAAAATCTGTCCTCTTTTTAACTCTTTGATTTATACCACAATTAATTCCACTTCCAGACTACCCTTCGTATGTTATAACTATAGTATTTCATTTGCAATTCTTTTCTTTTGGGACGGCTTCATTAGTTTGCAACCATAAATAATGTCCGTAAAAAGGAGAAAAATTGAGAAAGGATATTAAGACACTGTCTCAAAAGCCTTTTGACTTAGAACAGCATTTGAGAGACCAAAGCAAACCCAACACATAGGCATAATAATGGTCCTGTTGAGTCCAGGTTTTGTTCCGATATACCGGTGAAAAGTATACAAAGAGTTAAGAAAATGGAGAACAAACAAGAAATAAGGTCGCACATTGTTTCAAAGCAAATTCAAGTCTGAGTCCAAAGCTAAACAAATCAGATCTGATTCAGAGCACTACTGGCTTAATGTATTTGAAAGCTCCTCTGGTGTTATTTCACAATTCAAAATTGACCACCTCTGGCCTGCCTAAACCTGCAGTCATACAACACTGGATTCTTTTAAAACGCATGTTATCCTTTTCCCACTCTCACCGACGGCTGTGGCGCATGTCTCTGTTACACGGCGCTGACCAAAAAATGCCGAAAAGACTCCACTAAAGCTGGTACAAACCGAAACGGATGATAATAATTAGTGCTATGAAACCCACGCAGGCCCGATTCTTACAGATATTTTCGTTTCCTGGTCTTTTCATGTGGAAATCCTTGAATAACTGCACGCCTTTACCTACACAGTTCTAGGCACATATAGACTTTCATAATTCTGTCGCACTGCCGAAAAAAGCCGCATATCCAAATCACGCTAAAATTAGCTTTATTAATAATTATTTTTTGATAGAATGAAATGTGCTCTGTTGTTTTTTTTTCTTTGAAAGTTTAATGGTTTGTTTTGGCCATCACGGAATGAAATTGAAAAAGCAAGTCGCAACACGAAATGTTTTTTGGCCTGTCCTGCAAAACTATCGCTTTGGCGTGTACGTTTTTTGTTTTTTTTCCATGGCATGGTAGAATTGTCTACAATTACAACAACAAAGAATACTCGAGAATAAAAATTGAAGGGTTTAGAATCCAAGAAGTTTGTGTTTTATTCTTGATTCATGAAATACCCGGGTTATCCCGGTGCGTACAGTTTTTGCAATCCTACGAGCACCGAGTCAAGTCTGTTTTGCATAAGTTTTAACTCTAGACTCGAACTTCATTTGAATCAATTGGCGCGACAGATTTGTTTCAGTCTCAGTTGTGAGCGAGGTCTCGTTTAACTTCACAGTTCACAAAGCCGCGGCAAAATGGACTTGGGTCAGTGAGCTAGAAGGGTTTAGGATCAGATAGGTAGTAGAAAACTGAAGAACACACGTCTGGGATGAATGTGGTAGAACTCAGATTTTCCTGGCCTGTCTTGCTGTTGTTATCTCCGACAAAGAGACGGACAGACATACACGTGGAGCAGACAAAGGGAAAGAGAGGGAGGAAAAAGAGAAAAAGAGGGGCAGACAGAGAGACAAATGGGAAAAGGGGAGAGATGAAGGAACAGTAAGACGATTTCTACCCTTTTAAGAAAAAGGACGGTGCAACGCGAAAAGCAAAATTGCACAAGCAAGAAAAAATTGGCCTTGCACTCAGCTTTACGCTCTGATCAATTATCAATTTATGATGACCAGAGAAAACTATTAATCCTACGAAATTATCACCCAGGTAAAAAGATAGAGCAGCTTTAGATCTATAAAACAATGTTAAAAAGTGAATTTAACCAAATTTCCTGGGGTTTTTTCGGTAACACGGCAGATTTGTTTGTGACGCTCGAAAGTTTCAAATGGCTCATTTTGCTCAAACACAAAGGGCCGTAATAATATAGGTGGCGCTCCACAAGTGGAGGTACTTTCAAGCACTTTCGCTTTATCCGACTCGATGTTATCAATATGGCGAACGTTGCAAGAAGGATTTATTTAAATCTGTTTGGATTCTTGAGCATGATTTGATCAACATTAGGTGCAGCCATGGTCTTTTCTTGCCTTATGATGCAAACTGCTGTATACACCGTGCATAGCTTTATTTTTTAAAATGTGTTTGTCATGTGATTTTAGGTATAAGCCATTATCTCATTAAATGAGCTTATGGATCATATTCCCATGCTGTGATTTCTTGATTGTAAAGTCGGAGTTGTAGCCCTATGTACTGAAACTGAAATACTTTTTCAAAAAAAATTCTTTTTTATGCTTGCAATTCCCTGATAACCTGTCGCCTTTCTATGTGCTCTAATCCTGATTGGCTGTGAAATAAATTATACTCCAGTGAACAGTGGGTGTGTTTTCTTAGTGTTTACTATATGAAAAGTCCATGACAGTCTTCTGAAGGTGTCGGAGAACTTCACCTATCTTGGCAGTACACTGTCTTCCGCGGCTCGTGTTGATACTGAAATTCTCTCAAGAATCAGCAAAGCCAGCTCTGCATTTGGCAGGCTTCGAAAGAGAGTGTGGGATGTTGCCGGCATTCGCACAGACACTAAGCTGAAAGTGTACAATGCTGTGGTCCTTCCCACCCTACTCTATGGGGATGAAACCTGGACAGTGTACCAATCGCATGCCAGAAAGCTAAATCACTTTCATCTGGCCTGCCTTAGAAAGATCCTAAGGATCAAATGGCAGGATAAAATTCCAGACACTGAGGTCCTCAATCGTGCCAAGGAATTGAGCATCTTCTGCCACCTGAAAAAAACTCAGCTACGTTGGGCAGGACATGTTGTCAGAATGCCCGACTCCAGACTCCCTAAGCAAATCTTCTTCTCTGAGCTCTCCAATGGAACGAGGAATGTTGGGGCCCCAAAGAGACGTTACAAAGACACTCTCAAGCAATCACTGAAGGCCTTTGCCATTGATGTGAGTGAGTGGGAAAAGCTCTCGCTTGATCGTGCAAATTGGAGGGCGGCCCTTACCAGAGGCAGCAAAGCATGGGAAGCTGACAGAGTCCAGCAGGCTACCAAAAAAAGAGAACGGCGCAAGAAAAGGCCCAGTGGTACTGAACCAACGGAGCACTCTTGTCATTTATGCGGAAGGGTCTGCAGGGCAAAAATAGGACTTATCAGTCACATGAGAAGCCATAAGTCATGAAAGAACAGTCTTTCCATTCTGTCCTCTGTGTCCTTTAGTTCTCTTTATTGTCCATGTGTTGAAATTCTCAACAATTTCTGTTCTTTATTCCTCTGGTGTTGTTAAGGTCATCATCATACCTGATGGACGAACTATTATTATTATTATAATATATGAAAACTTGTTTTATGTTGTGATTTGTATGATTGATCCGACTTAAACGTTAACCAATTACTTAAAGTGATATTGATATTAACGAAACATATTTACTGACAGAAGCAATACAAACAAATTAGGTGGGAAATCTGAAACCAGGCAGGGATTGAGATTAAAAGTAGGTACTGAAAACTGATTTTGGAAAGTTGCTGTATAGACACTTAAATTAAGTTTTCCAATTGAAAGAACTCACTTTACTGAGAATTTTGATACCAAATTTGTCTCTGTATCTCAATATTTGGCAAAGTTAGGATCATCTGAATTTTCATGAAACACCACCGGTGCGTTATCACTGCAAACATACCAAATTGTAAACACATTCTATTTAATACAGACAACAAGCCCAAATTTTTTCAAGGGTTTAAATTATTAATAAGTGGTCTTTTATTTGAATCAAAAATGCTTCCACATCAAATTTCACTTTTTGACAAGGAAGACAAAAATGTCAAAATTTATCAGTTTTCACTGTCATCATAAAAAAATCAACAGATGGACTTGCAGAAGTAAGAAGCACATCATTGTGTTGGTTATTCGAAGGCCTATCCACAGAAGGATAAACGAAATGGTTTTTCAAAATCAACAGCCATATTGAAGCTTAATTTAGGAGCAAAAAATGCGTACTTTCGCAAATTTTAAAACTCCATACAAACATAAAATCGACATACACATACAACAAATGAATTTCCGTAGCCCAGGCAAAAATATACCAAAATAAAGGTTAGTTATTCAATGTAATCCAAATATCAGTAAATTGTAATTTTGAGGCTGTGTGATCAGATCCATCTTGAAACGATATATGGGTGTTACTCAGCTCCCGCAGATTAGCGATTTTGGCCGTTAAAATGTCCGATAGTGACTACTTTGGGCTCATAATATTAAAGTTATAACAGTAATTTCATGGAATTGAAAAATAACATTTGAAAGAGGTGTTATTTTCAATGGTATTTTTGGTATGTGGCATTTTAAGTTATTTTATTTTGGTGCTGAGCTACAGTGCCGATAACCACCGTGATTTTTGCAAAAGGGAACAATGCAATAATCTGGCATTTTGGAGAGAAAACTACAGTTTATTATGCGCAGCCGTCACTTCATGGAGCATCAGTATAGGGCAAATCAAGCGGTCACTTCCGGGATCGGCTGCTGTTTGTTTACCTCCAGTTATTGCGCGCCCCCTATCGGATTAAGGGGAAATAATTTCAGCAAAATGAGCCATTTCCCAACAAATTTCCACGGTATACGCCTAGTGCTGACGAGGGGCTATCTATAAGGTACGTACGCTCAGGGAGGAGCTTTGCCGCTACCCCGGGAGTACGAAAAGTCTACGGTCATGGAGAAGGGGGCGTCCGATGAGCTTACATACGTACAATTTCCAATTGTGGTTATGAAATAGAAAGTTTGGTACCTGAAAGTCGAAGTCTATGGTGCTCTGCTAGAACTGCAGAAAACCGTACAGTTTCTTAAAAGAACAAATCTGCAGACTTAGATTTGATGAACGAACGAAGAAGAAGAAGAAGATTTATTTTTTTTCTTTCGGCCAATGAAGTTGCTGGATTTTGTAAAAAATTAAGTTATGAAACAGTTAAATAACACATGCAAAACGCCCCTTAAAATTTTGGAACATCAAGGCCTTGTCTTGGAGACCCGCCATTCTAAAATTACCTTACACTCGTGCAAAAGGGGTGGGGTTTGAGGCCACCCGTATGAAAGTGTAAGTAAAGGGATGGAGATGTAAAAATCGCCAAAACTGAGCATACTCACTTTATGGATGGCCCCTGGGGCATTTGCAGTCAGTTCGGGAGAAGTTTTCAAAGAAGAAGTCAGGCCAGTTTACTGAGAAAGTGTTATTATCTATACTTTTTTGTTGTTGTTGTTGTTTTGTTTGTCGGATTTCAGTACATTTTATCTGTAAACATTTCTGATTTGTTAAAAGTCGTTGTGGTATTAATAATCGATTGTGATTTTCTGATTTTTATTATTGTGTAGGTGATCATTTCTGATTTTCTAAATTTCATATTGTAATCATTTTTGATGTGCTGAATTTCAATATTGTATTGGTAATCATTTCTGATGTCCTGAATTTCAGTGTTGTATTAGTAGTCATTTCTGATTTTCAGGAAACCTGTGCAGAGTTAGAAATATTTTATGTTCCCTGGCTTTTAATTTTTATCACTGAATAGAGCCTGACTCACGCTGGAAAATGTCCATGCCTTCTGCATATTTGCGAAAGAGCAGAAAATGTCTATTTTATGCATTTATCTTATCTCCGTGTCTTATTAATCATAAAGTTGTTCCAATCACACCTGCTTGAACTTTGATGATGGCCCGGTTCATCGATACACCTCAACCTCTTCTTTGTCACTCTACCTGATACCTATCAGGTGCTCTTGCCAAAATCAAAATTCCATCAGGATGATGCTCTCCTATATCCGAGCCCCACTTAAGCGGGATATCATCATGATTTTTGTGCGGCTCAGTATGTGTGTGGCGGTAGACCTCCCAAATTCTCAAAGGTCTTACAAATATCTATATATTGGGTTTTAATGTCTTCCTTAATGATATCAGACATAAAAGTGATAAACATACTTGCAAAAGTTCATTATCTCTCGCCCACGGGATGTTATATTTCGTGGATATCTCACATATATTTAATTTTCTATCATTAGCTCGCTCTCTCTCTCTCTCTCTCTCTCTCTCTTAACTTTTCTTTCTCTCTTTTCTTGAGCCTGTTATAATTCTTTCCTTGTATTTGTTGTTGTTGTGATTATTCTGCCCTGTTTTGGCACATTTTCGCTCTTTCCAGTAACATAATAATCTTTAAAATCGGGCCTGTTTTTGGTTTTAAGATCTACAATTCATTTTACTATCACTGTCATTTTTCTCTCTCCATTCTTCTCATCCTCCCGCCGCCCTCCCCCCCTCCCCTTTTTTTTCTTGCTGTTGTTTTGTTGTAGCTGTTGTTTTGTTGTAGCTGTTGTTTTGTTGTAGCTGTTGTTTTGTTGTAGCTGTTGTTTTGTTGTAGCTGTTGTTTTGTTGTAGCTGTTGTTTTGTTGTAGCTGTTGTTTTGGTGGAATAGCTACTTTTTTTTTCTTTCTGTTTTTTTTTTTTTTCGCAGATTTCATACTGCGATTTATGTTTGGAATGTTGATAATATTGAAAATACCAATCTATCCAGATTTAATCATCATTTTCCTCTTCATGATTTCAAGCTTCTTTTCCCCCCACCTCTCCTTTAAAAAAAAATAAAAAATTTTTAGTTCCGATACAAGCATTTGATCTTTGGCCAACAAAGACATTTAGTATTGCGATATTTTATTGCTGTATTATAATTATTTCTTCTTGTGTAGCCAGCAATGGCGTCCCTTTTATCAAGGCCAGGATCGCTATAGGTGTAATAAAAGAATGTTCTGCACTTGGCATCGTGTCGCCAACTTCAAATGTCCTTCTATTCACTCAACAGAAATATTTTATAGCACTGATAATAAAACGGTATTTGTTTTCCTCTATTCTTCTGATGTTAGTGCGCGCCAACTATCAGATAACGGCCGTGTGAAGTCCCGCTGTGGGCGCCATTTCAGGCACGCCAGGCGCTAATTGATCTCACTGATTGCACTGAGCCATTTGTCTGTGCAGAAATTGTCGGAAACTTGGTCCGGTCTGTTTCCAATGCCAGTGGATACAGGGGGAGATAATCAGATAACGGTGGCTCTGTGTCGTGTGATGTTACCGCCCCTGCGGATTGCCCTGGTTTTGTCAAAGTGACGCTCTGTAGGTAGATAACAATCTAGACCGAGTGTTTCTCTGCTCTGCTGTTTGTCTGCTGAATTTGTCTGTGTTTCTTTCCATCTCCCAATTGAAATCAAAGCTTGGTGCACTCGGTCATGGCAGAAAATGTGCAGAGAGAGTAATTGTGAAAATGCACGCGAAATGGGAGTAGTCGGTGCGAATCTCTCTCTCTCTTTCTCTCTCTCTCGCCCCCCCTCTCTCTCTCTCTTTCTCTTGACGACCGAGCGGTAGGAAATGATGACGTCGTGGCCCCAAGCGTTCACGAAAAAAAAAAAAGGATTTTGGGGCGAAATCAGCGATACAAAGCAAACACAAGAAAATACTTGTCCATCATTTGAAATCTAACAAAAAAAAAAGAACGTTTCTCAGGTCAAATGGAAGGTACCTTCAAAATTTCAAGCTAATCTGAGCTATATGAACAGTTTTATGTCCTATTAAACATCTCGTGGGTTTTTTAAATTAGATTTGGTGGGGGAAGGGGCGGGGGTTGAAGCCAAGCTTTTGGCAAGTGCGTGTCGGGGTGTGAAATCGAGATGGGGAAGTGGTCACAAATCTCCCAAATTGGATGCGATGACTACTTATTGTGCTTTAAAAAAGGAATGTAAAAACCAAACCTAAGAATGAAAATGATAATAGAAAATAAACACAATTACTTTTTTTTTTTTTTTTAACTACGAAGCAATTGTGTAAAGTCTGGTGGCACAACTAACTCAAGTATGTTTTGTGTCTGTTCTAACTCAGTGCACTAGGCTTCTCTTCCCTCCAACTGACTCAAGACCGTTTTGACGCGTTCGAACTAGCGAGACAGATTTTGTTTCGGTGTTGCCAGCGGGCGAGGTCACGTTTGTCTCCACATTTCACATCTCACATTAATGCCTTGTTTTCGTGTGTACGGAAAAGGCAAACGGGAAGGGAAACCAAAAATCCATCAAGAGGTAAAAAAGAAAGAGTGTCTCCATGTGTACGGTACCGACTTTTTCTGTATACATGAAAGTATTCCTTCGGTTTCACTATTTGAAAGGTTTTTGGCGTATCCATTGCCGTTTCCGTTTCCGTGCTCATGAAAACCCAGCTTAATGCCGGGACAAAACAGACCTGACT